>JAKEYF010000006.1:600000-1041309 GCA_021527775.1 Lactarius sanguifluus
TCTGACGCGTGCAGTCTGCCGCGTTCGTTAAGAAGTCCGTCAAATTGACGGCCTTCTGGTCCTGGACCAAGGACTGGAGGACCCTCCTACAATCCACCCACCACATCCCTCAGGCCTACGGCCACTCCATCGACTACCACCACCCACCAGATGGACGTAACCACCCACTATGGTCGGCTGCCATACCCCCCAAAAAGCCCAGTGACGATTACGTCTGCATCACCCGACATACTCACTGCACCGCATTCCAACTCGCAACACTTCACTCATTCACATCCGACTACACCAAACGCCACCGCCCGGACCTGCCCAGTGAAGCCGCACACTGCCCGTGCGGATTCACTGACAGGTCCTTCTACCATATCATCTACAACTGCCCCTGGTATGCCTACCAGCGACGAGCTCTATTCAGCTCCCGGGACGCCATATCTTTCACACCGGAGGACATCACCCCTCCAATAGACTTATTCACGGATAGGGAAGGGGAACTGCCATACGCGTTGTGCCTTTTCCTTCAACAGACAGGCGCCGCTTCAAAACCGGAGGCTGGGGTGCAACCCCCGCATCAGCAAAACAACACTCGCTTAATTTTTTGCTTATTCGAGTAATAAGCCATTTAAGCACCCCTAAACGAGCATTAAGCAGATTTCAGATTAACCGAGGTTTAACTGAGTTAAGCAAAATAAGTAGATTCAATTCCTTATTGAGCTTAATTGTTCGCTTATTCATGGCTCAATCGGGGCTTGACCCATCCTTATTTATTAGAAACACGGCTTAATTCCCAAGCAGACAATCAAGATTTGGTCAAATATGTATATTCAGAACGACTACGATACAGGGTATTATCGGACCCCCCACAATTGCCATAATCACCTACTAATCACACATACAAGGTGTGCTACCCAAGTACTTCCTTCGGCCATGCGCAGAGGGTGGACTTCTTGCAGCGAGTGAGGTGGACTCACCCTCCCTCTCCACAGGCCAGCGGTCATGTCAAGGTGCCATGGACGATTAGCCCGGGTTATTTTGGGCATTTCCGCTGACAGAGGCAAACGACTGCGTCGTGGTCAGTCCAAGCGGAGACTCTGGAGGTGGGTTAGCGCACTGGTTGTGGCAACTTGAGGCCAGCCATTACCTGCACGACAAGGCCGTTGTCATCGCTTTGAGGAACTGGAAATTGTCATCACAGTCTTGAGGGCGGGGTTGGCATCATCACCGTTGCATTAAAGGGTCACGGAATGCCACATCACATGTCTTGTGTGAACTGAGATGCAAGGATCAGCGACGCTGTGAAGGTTCAGGGGGCACTACACACCTCTGAATGCTTTGCGGCCGAGTGGGACAGCACGGTGTCCCCACACAATGTGCGGGGGTGGTGGGCACGAACATGAGATAAAAAGCCAAAAAACCAACAAAAAAAAAAGAACCTTGTCATGACATCACGCAGCGCGCTCAATTTCGAGCTGGCCTCACAGTATGACTGGCAATGATGGTAAGAAGTCAATAGGAAGAACGGAACATAATAATACTCGAAGACGTACGATGTGGTAGTGACAACTTGGACAGGCTAGAGTCTTGTCGTCAGCTTCACAATAGGGAAACCCAGGTAGACACCTGACTTACAGGCTGTGAGTGCTGCAAGCTCCTTAGTCGGATAACGTTGTTAATGTAGGCTTGTTCAAAGTGGAAGAGTGTTGGGACAGACTGGTCAAACCTTCGAACGTTGAGCGACTATCGAGAGCGCAGTGACGAACCGTCAACATGGGTGTATTGATCGTTGATTGTTAAAATTCAAACTCCGTCTCAAATTGTGCGAGTGTGATTGGCTCGCTTGGCTCGGTCTTTGTGTTTGCTTTGTTTGGTGCCACCTCTCGTTTTTTCACCAAGTCGAGTTTTCACCAAGTCGAGCTTGGCTGCAATACGAGCCAAGTGTTGCCGCTATCCTGGCCCATCGACGGTTGCCTCAACGTCGACGCATATTATATTCACTTCTTGCCGGCTACCTATGTCTCTTCTGTCTGCAAAAATGATCTTCACTTGTTTCGAAAACGGCAGCTTCAAGTTATCTGGTATGCTTCCCGATTGCCTCCCCCCTCAACTCGATGGTAACATGATCCGCAACGTTCGCCCCGAACCTGAGATCAGCGGCCTGAGGCCCGGTGAGTCAGCCGCGTGTGACTTGGGTCTTGACCACCTCAACCGGCACACACCGCAATGGCTGCGTGCAGGGCCGCCAACCGCAGCGACAGTGATGCGGCTGTATGCGGGTCTCACTTCAATGACAACATAGCAGCTTGCGCCTGGACAATGCGAGCCACGAGCCCGGCAGGCTCCAATTATGATAGCGAAACGACCTGGCCGTGTGCAACTGCGTGCAACCCTGAGTCCCCGGCTACGATAATCCTGTCCCGTCGCTCAGACCCGTTTCGCTGACCATGACGACCGCAACGACGGTGCTGCCACTGGGCGTACATACGACCCCGACTACATTGAGGACGCCAGCGATGAGACGATGGCAGCGGTGATGGTGACCGCGTCACCGCAATGACAATGACAGCACTCCTCCGCATGCGACCCCAAGCCCGACGACGCCTATTCAACCAGGTGATAGTGCACACGTTGAGTTGGCATGTGACACGACGACAGTCTTCAGGAGCTCGGGACTCAGCTACATTTTGATGTCTTACTTTCTTAGTACTCTTATAAGTTTACGCTGCGCGTTTGAGTGAAAACCAAGCTCTGAATGGTCTTAAATCTGATTGATGTAATTAGTGGTCGCTTAGCATTGCTTATGGCTTAGTGATAGAATGACCGAGTTTAAGCGATGAACTAAGACAGGTTAATCTCTTGTCGTCTTGCTGATGCGGCTGACCACGGCTGAAGCAGCTCTTGGACACAATCGGAGGACCCTGCAAACCGCAGCCCACATGTGAGTTTCTCGGCTACCTTATTATACCCCGTCTTGGACAGATCGCAACGTAAATTACCCTGTGCCCTGAAGCACACCCTTTTTGTACCCCGGTTTCCTTTGGAAGGTGCTGCCATATTCCTACGTACCACATGACTGCACGTGAGCTCAGCTTACCTTACTGGTTACCTTAATTTTCGCCCGATGTGGGCCGAAGACCGTTCTTGTACCTTGTACTGCCGCGGAATATAAATGGTTCAAAAAAAAAAAAAAAAAAAAAAAAGAAGAGCAAGTACTAGTGGTGAAGAGCCTTTTTGGCCCGTCCCGTTCTTACAGCCGTTTGCGCATACAGTCCCCATAGATTACGCGCACCGTATACGCCGAGGCTTCGCTCAACTTGGTTCTCAACTTTCCCTACCCGCTCTTATATGATAGACTGAAGATGGCAATAGGCGCACGTGGTGTCTCGTTGTTCCCGTCGGGCGATGGGGGCGTTGGGGATGGTGACCCTGACCCTGCGACACAGATCTGCTTCACGAACCACGCGCAAAAATGAGACCAGATTCCTTGTCGGTCGCGGTTTTCTTACGACCTGTCTGTAGTAAGCCAGCATCATTTATCAATGTTTCCTCTGTGTTTGTAATGTATTTTCCTTGGTATTTTCCGCAGCTGGTGCAAGCGTTACCGCAGTCGGCGGCACCACCCACATTCCAGAAGTCGCTGCTAACTTTTCAGGAGGCGGGTTCAGCAATTATATGCATCTCCATTTATCCTTTGCGCCTTCGCCAATCTGACGGGCACACTTCAGTTCCAACACCCGTCCTGGCAAGAAGCTGCAGTCACCAAGTTCTTAGAATCGCTACCGGAGGCCACCTACGCAGGGCTCTTCAATAGTTCAGGAAGCGTATGGGCCCACAGTTTCGCGAAAGAGTTCTGAACCCGACGACATGACTAGTGGTTTACAGGGCCAGGCTTGGCTCAAAAGCCTGGGCTTAGGCTCAGCTTAGTAGGGCTCAGGCCTCAGTAAACATTGAGCTGAGCCCAGGTAAAGGGCTTGGGCTTGGCCTGGGCTTGGCTTGGGCTTAGGCCAGGGCTTGAGGAGGAAGCAACACCAATTGTTTATTCATGCAGATCATGTTTACTTGATACTCCAAACAAAGACATCATTGTCATCAAAATCTTGATAGCCCTCACCAGTACTGCAGGCACTTGGGGTCTTGGTGCCCAAGATGGTGTCAATGCACTGTGTGAGTGAGCCCAAACATGAGTGTTTCTATCAGGAAGTATGTCTTCTGAGACACACCTTGCTTGACCTTAGCATCTCATACTAGTAGGCTCCTGTCTTGTGTATGGGTTGTGTGCACATACACAGTTCCTTGATGCTGCAACTGACAAAATGTGATTAAAGTGCCTGCCATGACAAATTAACATGCCATATAACTGAGCAAGATATAACACATGTACTGCTTATCAGTGGCAAGGAAGCAATGAATATGCACTCCTCCCACATGTCTATGTCATTGGCAACTTGTTGCTTGGGTCATGGAAGAGCAGGCCCTGTGAGAAAGCATTGAATGTGGCACAGAGGGTCTCCACAGCAGCATCGACCCATTCACCTTGGGAGCAGCCAGTATTGGTGTGGGTGGTGGTGGTGGCTGGCAATCCTATGATATGTTGAGCGCAGAACTAACAAGCAAGTGAAATAATAGCAGAAAGCTAATAGACAAGTTAACTTCAGAGGGGAAGTAAACTCTTTATATATACACACCTAATAGACAAGTTACTACAAACCGTCTGTGAGTAAAGGTAGTGTAAGGAGAGGTATAAATGGGACTTACACTTCAGAGGGGAAGTAAACTCTGAAGTGTGAAGGCATAAACAGCAGTCCTTATATACAGGACGCTTAGCTAAGAATGGTCTGTGCGCACTGGTGATCCAAACACAATACATGTGGTCTGTGCGCCAGAGGGAGAAATGCCATTGGAGGGCAGAGAACAATAGCTGCCTAAAGCAGACAATACCGGTATCTTAACAATAGAGAACAATAAGAGTCATGTATGACTCTGACAATAAAGATAAACAAAAGTGGTCCGTACAAGTCCGGAGTGTCCAAAAGAGTCCATAAGGGACAGATACCGAATATAGTATATGGGCTGACACAATCAGATCCCACGAGACATGTGACTTATACAGTCGCGTCTCAACATGATAAAACAGTCTGTTAGTGTGATGCAAGAACTAACTCACCTCGATGATGCCATGTCTAGTATTCTCTTTGGCTTTAAGTGAACTTGACCTGCTTATATCTGCCATTTTTCACTGTCACTGGCACCTCATGACTGGGCCCATCTTTGGTCCTCCTGCTATGGCTGAAGAAAATCCAACCCTAATAGATCCTCTCAGTGGCAATTATCACTCCAAAAAGAAGGTCACTTACACACTTGTACCTGCAATTGGGTGACACATCATTTAGAGGGGGACTTGGAGAACCTGAGTGACCTTGTACTTTAGCAAAGGCCCAACAACACAGAATTTGGAACCAATGTACCTGTTCAAGTTGTTGAGGTTTTGTAAACTGGACAGTCCAGGGCATCAAACATGGACTCAAACACACCCACTGAGAGCAGAATGGTGGGCAGTTTGGGCTTGATCATGCAGAACATACCATGGACTTGCCAGCAGATGAAGAAGACAACAAAGAGGTGGTGGGAATACCAGAAGCATTCAAAGTTGGCCCTGCAACATTTCTCCAACAATGAGGTGCATACCGTGCATTGGAGGGTGTTGAACAATGCAGTAACAGCAGGCATGTGCCTCCACAATGCAATGGTACATTATTTGTTATTCTATTTTCTTTTGAGGGCAGTTGGATGATTTTGATTCTGCATTTGATTCCACAAATTGAGCTACAGTATACTCAAAGCCTGGGCTTTAGGGCCTGGCTCAGGCTTTCAATAACCTGAGCTGAGCTGTAGGCCCTCCAAAGCCTGGTACAAGGGCCCAGCTGGGCTCAGGCTTTGAGGGCTTGGCTACCCAGGCTTTAGGGCTTCAGGCCAGGCCTTGCAAACCACTAGACATGACCGTCGTTTAATAGGCATTCCCGGACGTCTCACGCAGGCAGAGTCCTTCCGGATCTTCCATCAGGGGCGCCTGGCGCTCGGTGGCGGAAAATCGGTGTCGGCACTATCGGTCGTTACCTTTCTTGCCCTACTGAACGACGCGCGGATTGCCGCGGGCAAGCCCTCGCTCGGCTTCCTCAATCCGCTAATATATGTGTTGAATGGAGCAGGATTCAATGACATCACGACTGGGAACGCCCCGGGATGCGGGACTCCTGGGTTTAACGTGAGTGCTTTCTCGCACTTCTGGGTCTGGTGTACCGAACATCTGATTAGGCGCCGACAGGATGGGACCCCGTGACGGGTTTCGGGACACCTGATTTCAAGGTGCTGAAAGAGATCGCGCTGACGGTCTGAGGGCGTTCGTAGTGCGTCCGAGTCGGCACATTAATCGAGATTCTTAGATTCAACTTGGCCATGTTTGCCGCGGACCCATGTTTACTTCCGAATCTTCCTTTCATTCACCTTTTGAGTGTTATTAACATCTACAGAACACTTGCGACTGAGTTTACGTTTTTTTATTAAAAAAATTCGAATTTATTACCACACTCATGTTGCGAGGATACAGTCACCACATAAAGGTGTTTGCGCTTACTATGTAAACGTGTCAGAACAATCCCTTCTAAGCCTGAGGTCCCTCTCTTAGCTGAATCCACCCAGGCTGCTCGCTCCTGCACGCTCGTGCTTCGTAACCTCGCGCTCCAGCATCTGAGCCTATTTTCTGCCCCCTCCGACTTTCTGCCCACATGCTCCGTTGCCCGGCATTGTATTTCTTCCCGCTCCAGTACCTTTTCTATACCTTCGCCTTCGTGAATATACTCCCTCACGTTGCAACGGCCGGAGGTGTCGGTGCCAGTGTCTTCTTTGTACCTCGAAGGTGCCCTTGGCGTTGGACGAATGGAGCGCGGCAGAGAAGACCACGTCCGAGCTGGTGTTGGTTGAACCGCTGCTCGAAACGATTGACTAAGTCGTGCTTCTCGGCGTACGTGAAGAATGTGGACTTGACATCCGCAAGCGGATACGGGGCCGCTGTGCTGCGATGGTCATGAAGCATTCATCTGCAGAGAGAGAACGAGGCGACGGTAGTAACTTACTCGAGTCCGAGGTCTTCAAACAGCGGCAACGTGCCGAGGTGCGGCTTCCACAACTCCGCACTATGATGGTCTTTCCCGCGTTTGCGGCTTCCGCCGCCTGCTGCACTTCACGCTCCTCCGCACGTCGTCTCCGCTCATCTTCCTCCCCAACTGTGCGATGAGCTCGATGCGCGACAACGTCTGGATGTGTCGGGAACACCGCGGCGACCTGCACGTCCGGCCGAGCGTCCTTCAGCTTGAGCAGATCCCCTTCTCCGACGCGTGCAAAAAGGCAGAGAGCGACTTGAACGAGGAACGCTTGATGTCGACAGGGGTGGTAGCAGCCCGCGAGAATGGGCGTGCAGGGGGGATGTGTGCCGTGTAGAGGGTAGGCATGGGCATCGCAAACGCGGAACTTGGGAGTGTGAGGATGTTCGGAGTGCTTGCAGAGCGCAGCGTGCAGACGAGGGGATACTTCTGAGCAATCGGACCACGTCGTGAGGAACAAAGGTGACAGTGAGGATCAGCACGGTACCTTCCGGCGTGAACTTCTCGATCTCCTCGACCTCTGTGGCGCCGTCCTGCGTCACAGCGGGAGCATTTTCCGCAGGTTCCTGGTCCGCGCCGGGCCGCGGTGTGTCTGCGCCGCCCCCCGTTGCCGTCAGTGTCATCACTGTTGTCGCCTGCTGCTGCCGCCACCACCGGGAGGGCATCCGGCGGCCCGGACTTGGATCCGAGGGCCGTAGGTGGTCCTTCCACGTATTCAGCACGACGACCGCCTTGCCCTTATTCACGCCGTCGTTATCGGTCTTGTCCGCGTCGACGGCCATGCGGCCCCCGGGCGTCACGCATGAACTGCGCGACGCTGACGGGGGCACCGGCGAGTGCGTGCGCTTGCGCATGCACAACCGCAAAAGGGCAAATAAAGAAGACTGTTAAGAGAAGGAAGGGGAATCTCGCGCACCGCCTGGTACCATGAGGTCTGCGCCGCCGCCGAGGACGCGGATGACAGCGGCGGGGGTGGTGAGCACCGGGAGCGGCGTTGGGTGCTTCCAGAGAATCGATCAATCGATGTATGTCAGTATTCGTGAAGATGAAGATAGCATGCGCACCTGTGGGGATCAGCTCATCGAACGATGAACCCAAGCCTTTCCCACACTGAACCAGAGCGGGTCGCCGTCCCCTGACGTGTAGAAGACCTATAAGATGAGCACGGCCGCACGCTTCGTCCCCCGTCTCGTCCAGGCGATCCACAAGAGGGTGCATACATTGGGTTCGCCGTTGTATGTGCTAAACTTTTGTACGAGAAGACCATCAGGCACGAGCGTGTCGGCGATTTCGGGGGCCGGCTGGAACCGCTCGGTCGTGTGCGCTCTAAATTTGCGTCTGTCTGACGATCCGTGAGGGGCTGGCGAGTCAAGTCTATGAGATGTGGCTCAACTGGAACGACTGTTTTTACTTGATGTCTTATCCCAAACTGAAAAAGGGCTTTTTGGGTTTGGGTTAGACACTGGGTCAGCTGGCTGTGCTCGCAAACTGGTGCGCCAAGTAGACCGGTGACCGCTCGCTCTATGGAGGTGCCGGCTGCGCAAGGACCGCTCGATATCCAGTCGCTTGCGACCCCTCAAAAATCCTCCCATTCGAACGGCCATTCGAACGGCTGGTTAGAGTCTATGCGCCAAGATGGACGAGCGCCAAGATCTAGACAAGTTATAAGGCGGCTGGGAGAGTCCGGACCGGGTCAGTCAGTGGTATGCTCCTCTCTGAGAACATTCATCTCGCACACTTCGCTCCAGTGTTCTCCCCCTCTCTTTTGAATAAAAATCTCTTTATACTGTATCATTGTTACAACTTCTAGGTTACGGACAATGCGTACGTAGGTGTCTTCTGGTTGCTTTGGCTCTCGAGGCCGTCAGGCAGACCAAACCACCAAGTCGGATCCAGGTATCAAAGTCTCCCTAAGGCGCATGTCATTAGACGTCCAGTTGCGATCCCCACACTAGAGTCGCAGTTTCAGCGTGCGGAACGAGAAACACATTCATGGTTCGACCGAGAATTCCGGACGAAGTAATACAATATCATTGTATATCAATCACTATTTACCGTTCAGATTGCCCTGCCACTGCACCTGGCAACTGCGCCTTCATACCGGAGATCGATTGGGATTCTAGGAAGCGCCCTTCGGCGCGAGGGTGCCGCCTTGATTGTCAAACGTGATCGCATCGAGGGACGCGTTGACCTGTCGAGTGTAGGTATTACCCTCGGTATCGATATAGTTGAACGTGTTGCTGCACCCTCCAGTCCCGAAATCGTCATCATTCTGTTCCGTCCCTACCGCGACTTGGTGTTCGATAATGGTGGTACCCATGATGAACGGCGCAGGGAGGAGCATGCGGTCGTAAGCGTAGTCAAACTGCGCCTTGGTGACTAGAAGAAGGGGTCAGCAAGCGAAGGATTCACAAGGAGAGATAATACCGGTTGTGGACGGCGTCGGATAATCCATGATGACGAGGAGAGGATATGTGAAGATATCCTGCAGCGCTTTCTCGCCGTTGTGTGTCGAGAGGGTTTCACCAGAGGCGATCTGGAAAACTTGCTAAAAAGTCTGAAATGAGTGCGAATCGTCACAGTTGGTCTTTTCACACAAACAAACCTCCGGATTATCGGCGTATATAGGAAATTTCTGCACGTTCCCATATTCCAGATTCTGTGTGAATACCACTTTGGTCTGCTCCCCGCTCCCAGCTGTGATCTCCGCCTCGATGTGTATAATACGCGATGCGTTAACAATGATATTTATATCACTGTCATTATATCCCGTGACAGTCGACAAAGCATAGTCGTCCGCCTGATATAGCGTGATATTCCCCGCAGTGGGTAAAGTCGATGAGTCGAGGTTGACCTGTAGTAAGCCGGAAAGAAACCAGTTTTGGTTGATTTGGTGATCTGATTCGGCAGAGGCGACATCAAGCGTGATCTTGTGCGGCTGGCCATTGGTGAGAATAGGTATGAAGGGTGTGAGGTCAAGATGGTAGGTGGGCATATCTAGGGCACCGTATGAGGTGATTGGCCTGGGGATTCCTAAGGCTGGCTGAGGCACGATGGCACAACGGTAAGACATACCTCCATCCGGCAGGTGATGTTCCCGTGGATAAAAAGGCATAGGGAAATGCAACGCCAGCAACTTGGCCATCCACCAGGACACGGACCTCCCGGAACGGTCCATCACCTGCTTTCCCAGGAACAAAATAGCTAAGGAACTGGTTGGGACTGTTCCAATACTAGCACGACGGTGCAACAATCAGAGCTGGGAGGGAGGCTTTCGACAGACGGCGAACACACCCAGAATATGTCCTTGCCGTTTGCCGAGGCTTGCAACTCGGCGAATGCCGTTACAGCATTTCGGGGGAGTGTGACTTCGACCTAACAAAAGTACAATTTTGCATTTGTTCGGGGGGATACGGAGGTCCTGATGGCTCACCGAAAAGCTGGGAGGGACGGATGCTTCGTCACCTGTATTATTAGCGCCAGTCGTCAGCGGAATAATCAAGTCAGCGCGCTGTGCGGGCGGGAATCGCGACGAGCCCGAGAAAATCGTCGCTTCGAGTGTCACTGCATAGTATTTCTGAGTACTCCTGGCGGAATCGTAAGTATATAAGATTCACCGGCGTATTCGCCGTCTAATCCAGACTCGATGACGTTATCGAGCTGCAAAATGAATGTGCCGGGTTCGGAGAAAAGGGGGATGAAGCGCGTCACGTCTTTGACGTACGTCCAGACGATACCGTCGCGTCCCAAGTTGTTTGGCATAAGTGTCGAAGATCGCCAAACTATTCGACCGGTCTTGTTTGAAAACGTCGAACAACATAACAGTAGGAAACCGACAAACTTTCAACATTCTGGAAAGTAAAAAATGCGAGACGGGGGTACTGCGCTCCGTTGCTTGTGACGGTTAAGGTTAGGGTGACACCAGCCCACACGTTGGGGGTACTGCAACCGGTTGGTGGTCTGAAAGTGGGGCATCAACGGGGACGACAGGGAGGTACAATAACGGTTCACAGACGTGTACTGGACGATCTCGGGACTGGAATTCACAAGCATCAGCATACAGACGGTAAAAGCACCAAGTGAGAGTTGCATACTGTCCAACGGAGGATCCAAATGTGCGCCTGAGAGCCAATCGAGGTGAGTGCGCACGCGCTGAGATGAGCGAGATAACGAGACTGACTGAAGAATAGGAACAGTGCACTGGAGTGCTTCCGTGTCGAGAACGAAGGGCGGAGGCTGTGCGACTTGAAAGGCGACTAGAGGATCACAGAAAGCGTAGTTCGTACACAAGAGCAACAAGAGGAGAGAAAGCAAAGGTTGCAGATATGGGATCGACTGGGACATGGCGAACTTTGCTTGGTGGTGGCACTGCAAGACGAAATCCAGGGCTAACGGCGCGGACTAGCACCATACCGGCGCACAGCGGCTATAAATACGTGGAAAAAATTCAGGGTAGATCCACGGAAAAGGAGGAACGACTCGGAGAAACGACGTTGCAAACTATCGCGGTAACGACAGATCCCGGGAGTCTCCATCCGTGCAGCGCCGTATGCGGTCATATGCTCAAATGAGATGCGTTGTTACACTGACGCGCTTCACTGGCATTGGACGATACAGCGTTGTCATGACCCGGGTCTGACAGTCTTTGACTTTTCGCAGAGATCTCACGGTCCGGTCCGCTTTTTCCGCAACTCAGATTCAAACTCCGCTTTTTTGAACTTTCTTTCCAACTATGAGACATATATCTCCCATCTGTTTTGCATCTGTTTTGTGTAACATCTATCAATCAGAAATGCACTTTACACCCATCTAGACTCGTCACATCATCTCTCCACACATATCTGCTTGTGTATACCTATTTTATCTTCGGGGTATCCTGAGACATGGTGTGTGTGGGCACACTTTCTGATCTGATGCTTCAATATTACTGGAATGTATTTAAGTACCTGTGCACTCAGTATAATTGTCCACACACATCCAGCCTTCTTACCACACTTGTGTATATCTCTATACCATGCAGAGTGAAGACACCAGTGACTCTATCAATGGTGGAGAGTCCAAGGTATCACAGAGCCATAGAGTGCAGTCTGCTGACCAGAGATGTCAACGAGTTGTGGCCAAACGAGTGACTCGCGAGTTTGACTCGTCATGTGACGAGTACTCGCGCCCGCGAGTACTCGTGCCTGAATACTCGCGCGAGTACGAGTGGACCCTTCTCCAAGCGCGAGTACTCGCAAGTACTCGTGGTAATGGCACCAATACTAGTCCCAAGCTTTTGTTCAAGCAGTATGAGATAAAACATTTCATTTTGTATTGCAAGTTGTATTGGGTTACATGTACTACTATCTATACTAAACTACTTGTCGTCGCGGTTGCCCGTGTTGTTGTTGTCGTCGGTTGATGTCACCCTATTGCTGTGTCGCCTCGTCGTCGTGGTCGATGGGTATCGCCTTGCTGTGGTCGACGGGCGTCGCTCCGTCGTCGTCGTCGTCATCGCCGCATCTTCCAAAGGTGTCGATCGTTGCCACCGCCGTCTTGCTGGTGCTGGCATCGCCCCGTCGTTTGGCATCGATCTTGCCATGGTCGACTGGCGTCGTTCCGTCGTTGTCGTCGCATCGTTGTCGTCGCCGACGCTGACTTGCTGTTGCTGGTGGTGGTATGTTACAAGCGCACGTGGCTTGGCCCAGCCTGCGGGCCGGTCCGCATTTGCGAAACTGGCAATCACCGGGCGTGGGAAGCTCGGCGTCATCCGTGAGTTGCTTACATTACACCACGAGTTGCTTATCATCAATCAACCATACCACCACGACTACGACCTTGGTATGCGCCTGGACGACGACAATGGCTGGCCAGCCATACGACAACAACAAACCCCCGCCGGCACTCCATCGACGGTAGGTCGACCACGACCACGACGACACTACGGCGAATCGGCGATGGCAAGGCAGGTCGAACACGACAACGACGACGAAGACGACAACGGCCCACGACCGTGGTCCGCGACGACACCGACAACGACAACGGCGGCAGCGGTGACACGGCAACGATGCCAGTATGCGACGGCGACAGGGTGCAGTGACAGTGCGGGGGGCATTGTAGGTAGCATAGCAAGTTACAGTACATGTTGTAGGCTTGTAGCTAGATCTTGCAATAATAACAATACCCTTAGAGTACTCGTTTCAGACGAGTACTCGTTCTGAATGAATGAATACGAGTACTCGCATTCGCGAGTACGAGTATCAGTCCTAAGAATTTGGCGAGTACTCGTGCCCACGAGTACTCGTACCAACGAGTACGAGTCGAGTACGAGTCACCCTTCGGAAAATTCCGACGAGTACTCATACTCGCGAGTGTCACTCGTTGACATCTCTACTGCTGACCCAGGGTTTTCCATCACTCCCCAAGATGCAGATATATTACAGGAATATCTTCAAGAATTCCAAGCTGCCAATACAAGTCTTCATAGTAGGATAATTGAGAAAGCCATGGCTCAGCTGTATCTCCTCTGCCCTGCAAGTGCACCATTTGATAAGAAGGTTGCCACTAAGGTGGGCTCCATTTAGATTTAGACAGTGAAGAATATATTGCTTCTTTTACATTTCAGAGAATTCAGAAATGGTTTTATAACCACTATGTCCGCCCCAGGTGTGAATACATCAAGTTCACTCGCAAATGGTCTGCCAGGAATGCCTTCTATCACCTGCACCGTGATGAGGTCTTGGAGTATGCAAAAGAGGAGTCTGGGAGAGAACCAGGACACCCCGCTTTCTTGGGGGCCCTTCAAGATGCAACCACTGCTTTATGGAATGAAGTATCTCCTGAAGATCAAGAGGAGTATGTGAATGCTGCCAAGGAATGGTTGGAGAAGACACCACCAAAGCATGTTCAATCCAGGTATGGGAACATGCATCACCTCTGATCAATTTCCCTCATTCATCCTATACAGAATGGCATCTGTTGATAAGTGACCTGTGCACACTTAGCGGCTCAATGGACACACAGATAACGGACTGCTTTAGATTAGATATACAGGACTTGTAGATTAGATTATATTGATCTGTACAATCTCGGACTTCTTGTATTCTCCTATCTATGACATCACATGTACATGACATCATGGACTCCCCTAGACTGTCCTTGTACTTCGTCTTTGTACTTCCCTTTGTTCCCTTATCTTTATTGTGATGTCACTATGATATCATAGTCTGGACTCTTATTGTTCTTACGCCTTGTTCTCCCAGAACAGCACACTCCTTTGTCTGTATGTAGAACAATGCGTCTTGTATTTACTGTGACCTGTGTTACTAGTGTCACCCTCTGTAGCAGTATAAGTAGAGTACCATGTACGCTCTGGCACCACACCAGTTCTCATCTGTTGTGTGCCAGGTATGTCTTATCCTCTTGTATAAACACCAGTTCTCATCTGTTGTGTGCCAGACTCCACATCTGCTTCACTTGCTAGATCTACTCTGTTGCTGCTTTCAAGCCTACCTGCATATCTCACCACAGTCTCCTTTGTCACTGTGAGTATGCCCTCTATGTATGCTGTTCATCAGCATCATCTATGTGTGAGCGGATCATCCAAGACTTTCAAAGTCAACTCTATAGGACATGTGGTATTCGTTCCATTGTTCTCACAGCATATGAGGGCGAAGACAACAACCTCAAGGTTGGCTTGTAAGCCATCCAAAGATGCATTAATATTACTTGCTGACTGTGGATTGATGCAAATGGATTTCAGTAATGATGTGAGCAGTGTGTTGCAGGATGGAAGGGACTTTAGGACATTCTGCACAGACTGGAAGAGTGCCACCCTCTGGGAGCAGTGGACTCAATTTGGGAAGATGTGTGTTGCGGTCGAGGCGAAGTGGACTCTTACTCACGGGCGATGACTCCCTTGTAAGTAGTAATACGTCATGGACTTCTCGTATCAGTAAGCGGACTATCACATGCCTTTAGGGCATGACTCATTCCTAGTACAGCTATAGTAGGGTTCAAGCTACTTTAGCTATTCGGTGTACGGTTTCGGGAGGAGCTTTAAAGCTACCTCGTCTATGTATAAAGCATGGTAGTCGAAGACCCAGGATCGCCATCCTGGTCTTCTTCAATTCACCACATTCTTCTCCTCTCGTCGCCTAAGTTCGCTTGTCTCCCTTGAGCAAGTTGTCTGTCATCGATCATATCCAGTGACTCGGAACGTCCTGGTATATACGGAAGTCACGTGCCACGCCAAGCGCCGTGTACCTCAGTCGCACGCTTAAAGTCACGTGGTCAAGTCACATGACCCACATTGGAATATCTGCTAAGTCGTGAACGCCCTTTCGCAGTCTAAGTCAGACTAAACGTCTGTGGTGGCGCTACATTAAGACCAGGATCCCTCACCGTGGCGTTCACAACTCGAGACCGTTGGACCCAGTTTAGACCCTACTCCCTCGAATGACGAGGAGACCGCAACGTACCTACCCAGTTCCTAGGAGCCGCGAGGTGGCGAGAATTCAGAGGAGAGACCGGATACTTTGTAGATTTCGCATCAGGACCTACACGATACCGACCAGTTGAGTTCAACTTTGAAAATCTGTGCTGGGTGGAAATTACGTGGAACCCAATTGACAACAGATACGACGTGGTACGACCGGCGGGCAGAAACTACAACTGCGATATCGACACCAGAGGATTACCAACTAGGGAGCAATACGGACGAATTGACGGACAGCCAGAAGAAGAACCGAGCACGTCGGAACCCCGAACACCCGCACCATCTGAGACTAGCGGAGAAGAAGAGAGTCAAAGCGAAGAAGGGGAGGACATAGTACGAACAGCTGAGTCCCTCCACATAACCGAACCAGAACAAATTCAAGTACTATCCCCCGCCGTAGTAGATTTGATGGCAACTGCCACGGAAACCATCACAGAGCAGCTCCGACACACGGCAATTGACGAAGAAATCCGAAGGGTAGCAGAAGAGGCCGAAGCGCTACTCCAACCCATTAACCCAAGTACGGGCCACTGAATGACCACCGATGACGCCGCCATCTTTAGGGCAGTCGGACCAGATATCCCCGACCCGCCGCCAGGGAGAAGACGTAATCCACCCCCGGGATCCGGACCAGGAGATCCGTCAGGAGGAGGTGGAGGCGGAGGGCCACCAAGACGCAACTTCGGAGGAATCTTCGGAGGGGGACCACCGGGAGGAGGACCACCGGGAGGAGGACCACCGGGAGGAGGACCACCGGGAGGAGGACCACCGGCAGGAGGTCCAACGCCTAGACTCGAAGGTGAACCACTGTCGATATTTAAAGGGGATTGCACTGATTACGAGGCCTTCCTTACCCAATGGCATGCCTACATGGGCCTCAATTTCGACGCCCCTATTATGAGCAACGTCTATAAGCGATGCCTGCTGTTCTTGGGCTACATCAAAGGACCTTTGGTCAGCAACTGGACGTTAGGGTTCCTCCAATGGTTGAACAACGAAATAAGAGGAGGAACGGACAGGTACGACGAGTACCTCTGGGACACCCTCACGGCAGGATTCGCCGATCGGTTCTCCAATACATTGGAGCAAGAGCAAGTGCAGGCCACATTGGCCAAAGGATTTAGGATGAACGGAGATGACATAGACACGTATGTCACCACTTTCGAACAGTTAGCACGGAAGGCTAACTACCATCTCAACGATCAACAAACGATTGATCGATTCACGGCGGGACTACCGGGCAAATTGTTCACCAAGGTATACGAGATGGACGAACCCTGAACCTTTAACGAGTGGAAAGACGCAGCCCTACGCCGCCAAAAACAATACATCCATCTCAAGGCGTGGCTCAATATCACGGCGCCCACTAGGAACCCGCCTCCTCGATTCTCCGCCCCACCTAGGTTCGGAGGAAATCCCTGGAACGCCCCACAAAACCCCCCTCCACGATACGACCCTAACGCGATGGACACGTCCGCGGATCGCTCACGTGCCCGACTTGCGGAAGTAGGGGATCCAAACCGAGGACCGTACCAATCCAAACCCCCGTTTCCACCAAGGGGAGGACCCGGACAAGGCAGAGGAGGCGGTCAACGCCAAAATATGCGGGAAGTCATCTGCTACAACTGTAACATGCCCGGACACATCTCACGGAATTGTACCCGCCCCAGGAAGCCGCGCCAGCAGCAGTGGCAGCCATCAAACAACCGAAAGGCGGAGACGGACTACTACAGTCAGGAACAACCCGCAGCCCGTATAGCAAGCACGTCTACCCCACAGCAAGTCGCAAAGGAGTGGATAGAAGGAGTAAGGGGGGCAAGCGACGAAGTAAAGGACCTGATACTCCAGGATATGTGGAATCAGGAGGATTTTCCGGACGCCTAAACCCATCGGCCTGGGTGAGGGCAATCAACTGTAACTCTGTAATCATGACTCGCTTCCGTTCGCTTAGAATTCCAGTCTCGATTCGAACAAGTTACTCAATGGCCGACATAAAAGGGCTCGTCGACTCGGGAGCCACCGACAACTTCATAAGACCGGCATTCGCCAAACGCATGGGGCTCGGGCTGCAAGCCTTAGAACACCCCAAAAAGATATGGAATATCGACAACACAGAAAATAAAGCTGGGTCCATCACGCACTTCATAGATTTGGACGTACAAACCAAAGGAAATCACAGAACCATGAGATTCCTTGTCACGGACATAGGAAACGAAGATCTCGTATTAGGATATCCTTGGCTGGCCACATATGAACCCACTATCAGCTGGACCCACGCTACCATTCACGAAGACACACTTCCAATCGTCATACGATCTATCAGTCCAGAAGAAGGTCGCACCATAATAGCGAATATAGGGACACAAGACGACGGCCGTCTCAATAGGGCTTTCACCAAAGAAGAACGCAAAGAGATAGTCCAAGAACTGGAAGCAGAATGCCAGCTACGTACTACTGCTACAGAACTTGCGATAGCCGCTCACCAGGACACAAAGGCGGTTGCGATCCCGGCCCCATATCAACGCTTCGCAAAAATATTTAGTGAAGAAGCGTCTCATCGATTCCCCCCTTCTCGACCATGGGACCATGCAATCGAGTTTAAAGAGGGCACACCAGCGACCATCGACTGCAAGGTCTACCCGATGACCCAAGAGGAAGACGGCCAGCTCAAGATATGGCTCGAAGAGCAGCTCAAGATGGGATACATTCGCCCGTCCAAATCACCTTACGCCTCGTCGTTTTTCTTCATAAAGAAAAAAGACGGGAAACTACGACCAGTCCAAGACTACCGAAAAATCAACGCGTGCACCATCCGAAACCAGTACCCTCTACCCCTTATATCGGAACTCATCAACGACTTGGGAAACGGCCACATTTACACCAAACTGGACGTTCGTTGGGGATACAACAACATACGTATCAAACCAGGAGATGAGCCGAAAGCAGCCTTTAAAACACGGTATGGGCTCTTTGAACCCCTCGTAATGTACTTCGGACTCACAAATTCACCGGCAACGTTCCAAACAATGATGAACGAGATACTGGGGCCCACTATCGCGACACATGCGCTGCTGGGTACCATCATACGCGTGTACATGGACGACATAGGCATAGCTACTCATGAAAATGCGGGTCTCCAGGCACACATCAATGCGGTTTGCGATGTGCTTCAAGTAGCCCTAGACCACGACCTATACTTCAAACCGGAGAAGTGCCTCTTCCATTCACCGCGAATGGATTACCTGGGGGTAATCCTTGAAAAGGGGGTAACACGTATGGACCCGGTAAAAATTTCGGGCATCAAAGACTGGCCACGTCCGACGAAGGTCAGAGACGTCCGTTCCTTTCTGGGATTTTGTAATTTTTACCGCCTCTTCATTCATGGTTTTGCCACACACGCACGAGCACTCAACAAACTCACGCGAAAAGACACTGAATGGCAATGGGGTACAGAAGAAGAGCGAGCGTTCCAGAAACTCAAGTCGCTCGTCACCCAAGAACCAGTATTAGCGCATCCCTGCCTCACCGATCAGTTCGAACTTGAAGTAGACGCATCAGGTTTCGCAGTGGGAGGAGTACTACTGCAGAAGAAGAAGGACGGAAAACGACATCCCATAGGATATTACTCAGCCACCCTCAACGAAGCGGAACGTAACTACGACATATACGACCTGGAGCTGCTGGCAATCGTCAAGGCCCTCCGACACTGGAGGCCATTACTAGCGGGATCGCCACACAAGATCAAAATCTTTTCGGACCACCTAAACCTCACACACTGGAGGTCGTCGCAAAAGATAAGTAGACGCGTCGCACGAGAGGTACTCGAGCTTATGGAATATGACATTGAGATCCACCACATCAAAGGAACAAGCAATGGACGCGCGGACGCACTGTCCCGAAGACCCGATTACGACCAGGGAGAGCGAGATAATGAAGGAGTGGTAGTGCTACCCGACAAAGTCTTCGCACGAGCCATGAGCACCCAACTTCCCGAATCACACGTACAGGATGAAGAGCAACTGCGCCCATGGGTAGACTCACACCAGCTAAAGAAATTCGACGGAGTATGGTACCGACAGGGAGCCAGGGTCATCACCGGAGGAACCGACGACATCCGCACAATCATACGAAACCATCACGACACCCCTACGTACGGACACCCAGGAATCAAAAGGACTGCACAAATCATCGAAAGGCATTACTGGTGGCCGCGGATGCTGGAACACATCACCGAGTATGTCAAAGGATGTGCAGACTGTCAACGCCATAAGGTCAACAATCGACCGACCAAAGCACCACTGGCGCCCATAACCCCGATACCAGACGCTAAGCCCTTCGAAGTCATCGCGCTTGATTTTATCACTAAACTGCCGATATCACAAGGATACGATTCCATTCTCACGGTTACGGACCACGACTATACCAAAGCATCCATATTCATCCCTTGTGTCGAAGAGATAACTGCGGAGGAAACCGCCGCTCTGTACGTCATTCACGTCTTTCGGAGATTCGGATTACCGGCGAAAATCATTAGCGATCGAGACCCCCGGTTCGCGTCCAAGTTCACCCGAGAACTGTGTAGAATTCTAGGTATCTATCAGAACATCTCCACGGTTTACCACCCACGCACGGACGGACAATCGGAACGAACCAATCAATGGCTGGAACAATACCTCCGATTCTGGGCTAACGAGTGGCAAGATAACTGGGCGCATTTCCTACCAATGGCAGAGTTCGCGCACAACAGCTGGCCCCACGAGGTGACACGAGTATCCCCATTCGCACTAATGATGGGATACGACCCGCGCACAGATTGGATGGATAAGACCTCCCCTATTCCGATGGTAAACACGAGGCTCCAGCAGTTCCGAGAAGCACGGCAACAAGCTCAGGGGCTAATGAGGAAGGCCCAATCCATGTGGATCAAGCATTGGAATACGCCCAAGTACCAGGAAGGAGACCTAGTATGGCTAGAGGGATGTCACCTACGCACAAACCAACCCACGGCCAAGCTCGCCGCGCGAAGACACGGACCGTTTCAAATCATTCAGGTGATGTCCCCTGTCAATTATCGCCTTGAACTTCCCACGCAGTGGAGCATTCACCCCGTGTTTCACATCGATCTTCTCACACCTTACCGAGATATGCCCATGCATGGAGAAAACTTCCAGCGCCCGCCACCGGATTTGGTAGACGGACAGGAGGAATACGAAATTGAACACATTCTAGACTCACGGCGTTTCGGAAGAGGACGGAAGCTTCAATACCTTGTGAAATGGAAGGGATACTCCGACTCGGACAACCAGTGGATCAACAAGGCCGATTTGTTTGCGGACGAAGCCATAGCGGAGTTCGAAAGGAATCACCCCATGGCTATAAAAGCCATCCAAACCAACGCTAAGTCCCCATCATCCTTCCACCCTGGATTCCCCTCAGAACACATGTCTTCTCCCACTCGCACCGCTGCCTCCCCTGTCCCTGCCCATGCAACGGGCAACCTCACCTACGAAGAGATGTGTGACGCCATCGCACGCATCGAACCCATTAACGACCTCGACAACCCCAACGCCGAACCCACCTACTGGCTTATCAACGACGACGGCAACAGGCTCAACGCAGCCCCCTTCTCGAAGGCCGAGACTAGTAGGGTTCGTGACACTCTCGGAGGGCGTGCGCTCTCCTCACCTCGACTTGGCCCGGTACGAGTCGAGTACCGGCTCCAGAAAGTTGAAGACCCGGAAGACAAAGATATGGGAGGAGTGGAAGGTGACGGCGGAGACGTGGAGGCTCGAGCAGCTCGACCTAGCCGCGAAGCGACGGATGACGGGAGCGACAAAGAGAACCGCGCGCCTTGCGCTGCGCCAACAGTTCGACGCGATGATGCGCGAGCTCTCTACGACCTCCCGGAGCAGCTGAGCGAGTGGTACCCAGCTGAGCACCCCTCCATTCTTAACACGACCGACTCTGATCACCCCAATGAGACCCCGTACGCCTGTGACACCACGGGCCGTCCCCTCTACCGAGCCTCCCTTCAGGCGGAGGCAAACCCCCTATACACAGCCACACGCCTGCGCCATCAACTCGGCGGCACGCACCTCGCCCCCCACGGTTTCAGACACAGCCGCGGGGAGGATTTCATCCACTTCCCCATCACCACCCCACAAGGTCACACCCAGCAGGCCACGTATGTGCAGGTCATCGACGGCCCCGATCCCATCGTTGTGGGGCTCATCGAAGACAGCGACAAGGTGTACACGAAGCCCTTGTATGCGGAGCCCCATGTGCGCGAGCTCGGCAAACCTCACTACGCCCCAGAAGACATGCACACTTTAGTTAGCAGGCACGCCGGTCAACACCGCCTCGATAGGGCGGTCAACGAGCTCAAGGACCGGAGCCTGAAGGCGGAGCTGAAGAGGTACCGCCAGTACCAGCATGAGGCGGAGCGGGTGGAACAGCGCCTGCACTCCTTGGCGCAGTCTCTGGGCGGGGTGCAGTCGGAATTGAAGAAGTGCAAGTACAGGTTGGAGATGGCGGACACTATTGAACGGGTGCGAGGTACGCAGGAGGGGTGGATGTCGGGCATCGGACCCATGCGAACGCGACGTGGGCGTCGCAGCTGAAAAGGGGGTGATGTTGCGGTCGAGGCGAAGTGGACTCTTACTCACGGGCAATGACTCCCTTGTAAGTAGTAATACGTCATGGACTTCTCGTATCAGTAAGCGGACTATCACATGCCTTTAGGGCATGACTCATTCCTAGTACAGCTATAGTAGGGTTCAAGCTACTTTAGCTATTCGGTGTACGGTTTCAGGAGGAGCTTTAAAGCTACCTCGTATATGTATAAAGCATGGTAGTCGAAGACCCAGGATCGCCATCCTGGTCTTCTTCAATTCACCACATTCTTCTCCTCTCGTCGCCTAAGTTCGCTTGTCTCCCTTGAGCAAGTTGTCTGTCATCGATCATATCCAGTGACTCGGAACGTCCTGGTATATACGGAAGTCACGTGCCACGCCAAGCGCCGTGTACCTCAGTCGCACGCTTAAAGTCACGTGGTCAAGTCACGTGACCCACATTGGGATATCTGCTAAGTCGTGAACGCCCTTTCGCAGTCTAAGTCAGACTAAACGTCCGTGGTGGCGCTACATGTGCTTTGCAAAAGGTTTGGCAAGCTTCTTCTCAAATTGATAAAATATCATTCATGTAAATTCCAGAGATTGTTGATCCTCCAAAAAAGGACCTCTCAAGGACAATCAAAACACCAATCCCTATTATACTTGATACAGATGGATGCCCTGAACTTCCCACAGTTGCCATGTCTGATGGATATAAAGCCAAGGTGGTTCAGTCATTGCTCAGGGATTATTGCACCGCACACATCTGTGAGCCTCCTTTTCAATCAATCAATGTGCAGCAGTATATGATACATGTGACTTAGGATATGTTACCAGAAAGCCCAAGCTGATCATTCCATGAGGATCATTGGTGAAGGACCCATCGTCCTGGATCATTGATGAATGCACTCCAGATCACTTTGAGTGGAAGGACCCATCCAAGATCCAGATTGGAGAGGTCTTCCGCATTCTGGACCACTGGAGGCACAGACAGGATCAAGGAATTGGTCCCCTGATGTGGGTGCTGACCTCCCCACTCTTTGACAATATGGATGATCCCCCAAGGTGTGGGCGGAGTGTCCGAAAGGCTAGAACACTGCAATCACAAGGGTCTGATGAAGAGTACTTTGTTCTTCCAAATAGTCAGGACTCCAATCAGGAGGATGACAAGGCTGGTTCTGTTAAGCCTTCAGATGACTCCAGCAATGATGATTCATTTGACAAGACTGATGCCACTAAGTCTCCAGATGATTCTGATGATGATCTATCTGAGAACAAAATGGCTCTTGGCTCTCCACTGCATATGTCTCATATGCGTGATGATGCTTATTCTGGTACGTGTGATTGTTATTATGTCAACCTCAACTGATCCAAGTGGTAACATTGTATGTAGAGGATGACAGAGGCTCTGCCTCTACTAGAAGCAAAGATCCAAGTACGAATAGAACATCATCACCAGGTCTACATCTCATCCACATCACATCCTATACTACTAATTCATTCATCACCATCCAGACATGGCTGGCCCATCACAACATCCCCAGGTGCAATGGCAAAGGATGCAAGTTGGCCATCCGCTTCATATAACAAAAGGGAAGGAAGTTAAATGAACTATCAAGGTGTCAGAGAAGGTCAGGTAAGTGGTTTTTTAATACACACATTCCCAGACGTCTAACCATTCTATAGGAACATAGACACTGGTAGGGGTGCTGCTAAAGTTCATCCAGACATCTGGAGCCAGAACAGATAGATAGAAATGTGTCCATGGCTATGCTGATGGAGTGTCCATGTACATTTGCAATAATAGGCCCCCTGAATGCATATGGATACCAACTGATGTGAGATGTATTTGCCAGTTGGATATTGTATCCATTCACTGGCATGAGTGATAGGGTATCTATGTTGGCCCAGGATGTGTTCATATACTATTCCTTTCGAATGTGGCTATGCAGACAGAGTCTTGATATAGGTCCCCTGAATGCATCTAGATGCACAGTCAATCTGAGGTGTATTGACTGGCTGGACATGTCACCCATTCAAGAGGTTGGGAGGTCTGCGCTTAGATGCGTCTTTGATCTCTTCAGACAGGTAGAAATATATACACTGATGGAGCACCTGTCCATGTTATGTTACAATTTTCCCCTCTTTTCTCCCTTTCTCCTCTTCCCCATCTTAACCCCCGTTCTGTCTGGCTTTGAATGTACTTTTACCCTACGATCCGCTTTGATATGTGTCTCGACCCTTATCTCGTGCCTAGCGCATGACCATTACGACACCCTGTGGCACGACTTCCAGAACCTGCTGACACCTTCTGATCCACATGTCGTCCCGTGGAACTCCCTTGTTCTCTTTTCATACTTTCCCCTTGTTAGCTCTCTAGGACCCGGATCCTAGGATTGCGCCTTGTGTTTGCCCTTGACAAGCACTGTGTATTAGTATATAAGTCTCATGCTACCTAGCTTGTACTGTCACGGATTGGACATGGATGCTTACTAGGGCATGTGACTGGCATAGTAAGTAGTAATTAGTCATGGACTTACCACCCCAATGCATCTAGGGTTTGAAAGTCCGGTTGGGTCCGGTTTTTTGACCATATTTGGTCCAACTGCAACTGCAACTGGTTGCCAAAAAATGAAATTTGTTGCAACCTCAACTGCAACTGCAAAAAACTGCAAAAAAACCAGTTGCACCAGTTGCAACTGGACCCAACTGAATGTTATTTAATCTATCTGAAACTGGTCTAAACTGAGTCAAAACCACTTATAATTAGTGTTAATAGGTACTTATAATAAATTTCTAAGTGCAACTGCCTTATAATGAAAAAATAATTAGGTAAAACAGCCAAAAAAAGCAAAAGTTATGAGTAAAATGATTGTTTTGATCATAACTTGCTCAGTTTTTGGCCGATTTGGGTGATCTTAGGCTCGTTTTGATCAGAAATTCAGCCCAATCACCTGCTGACTAAGAAATCGGTTGCAACCGGTTGCAACCGGTTGGAGGTCAGCTGCCATTTCGGGCAACTGCAACTGATACATTCTAGGATTAGGTACAACTGCAACCAAAAGTCCGGTTTTTTCCAGTTGCAGTTCAGTTGAGTTGCAGTCTTTTTCAGTTCCTGCAACTGGACTTTCAAAGACTAAATGCATCGTAGTATCACATGTGAGGTACTATGACTCATTCCTAGGATAGCTATAGTAGGGTTCGAGGTACTATAGCTATTGGTTCTTGTGTTTGTAGAGGAGCTTTAAAGCTACCTCTTATATGTATAAATACTGTCGGTGAAAGTTGCGTTCCAAACGCACTATTCTCACGGCCCAGACCGTCGGAACCGGCCGAAAATTCAATCTCCGCTTAAAAAAACATTTGACTCGCAAAGATTTCTGCAACTATTAAGTAATAATGAATATGTTATCAATGTGTCATTTATCCAAACTGGCAACATGTATTTATTAAGTAATTACAAAGGTCGATGTCGCCCCAACATAAAGTCCAGATCAGGTGACGCACCGTCGTGACGTCAGCACGTGCGTTGGACTTGCGCTGTGATTGGTGGAGGGTGCGGAGGGGTCGAGGGGGGTGATAGGTCGAGTGTGTGCGTGAGGGTAACTGTGTGAGCGAAGGAGGCGAGAGGGTGAGAGGCAACTTACATAGTGACCTTGACGAGTTCAGGCCCCTGCGCACTGGGAGGGACCAAGGCGACCGAAGACGCCGCCAAGTGAGAGACGGGGTATCGGGACAGAGAGGGGTGTATGATGCGATTGGCGGACGAGGGGGATGAAGCGAGAGGAAGCGAGAGGACGCAGGAGGGATATGAAGCGATCGGTGGACGGTGGATGAGGAGGTATGAAGCGTAAGAGGGGGAGTGTGTGAGCGAGAGGGGTAAGTGGGCGAAGGTTGACTTACCTGGGGTGATAACAACGGCGCTGGTGAGGCCTGATGAAGCGACCTTGACAAGTCCCGGCCCGTGCGCATCGGGACGCGTTTGTGGCGATACCGACGATGTTGGTGAGATAGAGGTCAAGTGCGACAAGTGGTGGGAGATTGGTGGGAAGTGAGCGGCCCTGGGCGACGGTCTTCGGTTTCGCAGAAGTAGATATTGAGTGACTGTGATGGATAACTGGAGCCTTGATGGGGCTCGGTTCTGCCGAAGCGACCTTGATGAGTCCTGGCCCGTGCGCATCGGGAGGCGTTTGTAGCGATACCGACGACGCTGGTGAGGTAGAGGCCCCGCATGAGAGGCCACGGGGGTATCGGGAGAGTTGTGCAAGGGGTGAGAGGGCGAGTGTGTGAGCGAAGAGGTGAGAAGTAAGTGAAGGTTGACTTACGAGGCACCGACAGCGTTGGTGAGGCCCGCTGAAGCGACCTTGACGAGTCCTGGCCAGTGTGCATCGGGAAGCGTTTGTAGCGATACTGACGACGTAAGGTAGAGGCCGAATGAGACCTCCGGGGTATCGGGGGGCGAGGTACGATGAGTGGGGGGGTCGATGTTCCATTGCCACTCCAAGTTTGGGGCAGCGGGGGTGGGAACGAAGCCGGTAAGGGTGAGGACAAGAGCGAGAGTAGGGCGGCGAAGGCAAAGACGGCGAGGGGAAGTGGAAAGGGGTGGAGGCACTGAGCTGAGAGACGAGCGGGAGTGGGAACGAAGCCGGTAAGGGTGAGTATGAGAGTGAGGAGGAGGGCGGCGAAGGCGATGACGGCGAGGGGGAGTGGAAAGGGGTGGAGTCGGAGGCGCTGAGCTGAGAGACGAGTAAGAAGATGGAGGCCATAACAGTGACTAGGAAGCGTACCTTTACTATTGAGGTAGAGGGACGGGAGGGCGGTGACGAGTGCAGTAGAGGGTACAGGCATCCAGTTGGAGTGGTGGAAAACGTGGGGGAGTGGTGACGACTGGGCGAGGCGATGAGATAGGAATCGAGGCGACCATGTACGAAAAGGTGGGAAACGAAGCGACGCTGCACGAAAAGGTGAGAAACGAAGCGACCTTCCACGAAAAGGTGGGAAACGAAGCGACGCTGCACGAAAAGATGAGAAACGAAGCGACCACGATGAGATGGATGTGAGTTTGGTGGAGAGCCTGGCCAGGAGGACTGGAATATCACAAGTACGTCTCGTACACGCATGCAAAGCCGAAGACGAAAGAGCTTTTATATTACTACGGAAAGCTGGGGCGCTGGGTACATATGGTATATAGGGTTGTGCTACGTCTTCTCTATTACCTCAAGCGCACACAAGGACTTACGGAAATGGAATATTACTCTATTGTGGGGGTGGCAAGTGAGGTTGGGAAGGCGGAAAATAGCCGTAAGGCCAGTAGAATGGATATGCAGGATATGGGGTGCGTGCATACAACCCAGGATGGTAGGTGGAGGACGGAGGGGGTACAGATGAGGTGTGCGCGTGCACATACGAGGGGGCGCTATCGGCGGAGGATACGGGTGCGGCCTGTATGGCGGGCAAGGCGTAGGCTGTGTGCCACGCGACGGGGGTTGAAGCAGGGGGCGGAGGGGCCAAACTAGGCAGTGGAGCGGATGGGGCAGGGATGTCCGCGCGCTTGCGGCCACGTTTCGAGGGCTGTGTGAGAGGGGGGGGCGCGTTGTTGGCTGCACCGGCACGCGATTCAGCGTTCTGTGGTGCGGTTTGCGCGTCCGGCGGAGCGTCTCGGCCAGACCTGACTCCACCACTGTACGGATCCAATATCTTGATGCGTGGCTTTTTGCGATTGAGACCCCCGATACGTTCCACTGCTGGGGGTTCCGGGGACGATGCGCTGGAGGGGCGAGGTCTCCTTCGTTGTCGTTTTACCCCCATTCGCTCGGCGGTTTCAGACCACGTGCCTTGATTGGGTGGGACGACTTCCTTGTCCGGGAGGGGGCTTTCTGAGGAGCGTGAGTTCTGAACAACTGCAGTCAAGTGTGCCTCAACCAGTTGAAGGCTCTGAATGGTCCCAGGGGACGACGGTGCACCGTCGCTCAGAAACGCCTGGGAGACAGCAATCATATTCTCCAGAATTGAGGTGGCGCTCCCATCGCTCTGCGCACCCACCGAGCCTTCCCGGATTGGTTCCGCCGTGTTGGGGTTGTGGACCGCGTGGACCGCTTCAACTTTTGGCTGGTCGTCGTTCCCATTGTCGTTCCCAAAGAAATGGGCAACGGCGGCGACATGTTTACACAACTGGACCCTGGGCCAGTCTGGACAGTCACAGGACCGCGTGCTGCCGAGCTCAACCAGATACGTACGCGACGGATCTGTTCTGGATTGCACGGAAAATCGATCATCCCCTAGGTCGTGAATGGACTCGGCGTCCACTTCTGGTGTCCGCACGAGAATTTCCTCGCGACGCTTCTTAGCCAGATCTGGACCCTCAAACCCTTTCTCTCGGCGATCGTGCTTAGACTCATAATCTGGATGCATGAGAACTACAAGCGTGTGAACGAGGTGGTCCACGCGGCGATTCCGCTTCCCCTCCAGCCACTTCGACTTTAGGACATGGTGATAGCTAGTAAAATATTGATTTGAGCGATCTGTGGCGATCTCCCATGCAATAAGATAACTTACGCCTCAATGAGCATGTTTGTATCACCCTCTTGAAAGATTGTCCGGTTTTTCCTTGAGATCCCTGCCCAAAGCGGCACAACGCCCATCCAATTGTCCTTGAGATAAGTGACAAAGCTTGGGGGGACTTTTTCTTCTGTCTCGGTCCGAATCCATTTCCACGCGGAATCAAACTTCGATTGATCGGATGTCTTGACCCATTCCCGGACGCGTTCCCAAAGTTCCGGGTATGCTTCTGTGCGGAAGCGCATCCGCATTGCACGGAGCACGTGCCACCAACACAGTAGAAGTGTTGTCCCCGGGTATACGGTTTTGATCGCATTCATTTGCGCTTGGTCGCGATCGCTCATTGTGATCCGCGGTGTGACTTCTGGGCTGCGCGTTTTTACAAAATTCAGGAAGTACTGAATTGTCGCTTCCGTGCCATGCGATGACAGCATCCACGCGACAGGAACACCTGTCAACGGAAATGAAGTAAACGTATGTAAACGGAAATCCGCCACAAAGCGCACCATGGCCCCACTTATCCCTCACAATCAAGGAGAAAAGCTGCACTCCTGCATACTGGGTGGTATTGTGGGTGGCATCAACTGATAGAAAATCAGGGCCAAGTGCCCGGAAGCGGTCACACTGGAATTTAGTTTGAATACATAGGACAAAAGCCTCTTGAGATAGCCCAGATCCAACTGGAGGGGGGTCTTTCTTGTCCTTCAGGACTGCTTCAGC
The DNA here is from genome assembly GCA_021527775.1 of Lactarius sanguifluus. NCBI lineage: Eukaryota > Fungi > Basidiomycota > Agaricomycetes > Russulales > Russulaceae > Lactarius > Lactarius sanguifluus. The sequence goes on from JAKEYF010000006.1 coordinate 629,514, forward strand.
ACCGCACTGCCGGAGCTTAGTAACCCAAAGCTTAACAGAAATCGCGTCGTTGTCGTCCAGGCGGATCTCATCGTCCTCCACGATCCGACGGAGGCGGCTGACATCACGCATCGTGATGTAATAATCGCGATCCGTCCGCTCGCAGGAGTCGCGCACGACTTTTAGCTGGATAATAGTCATTAGCTTGGCAGATGAATTAGTAGCTGTGACTCACAATCGCCTTGGAATCCATGCCCTTGCAAACCATATCCATTACAGAGATCTTGGTCCTCTCTGTTAGTCTGAGAAATCGGAGATTGTCGTCGCCGAGCGCGTGATCGTGATCGCCTTCGCATTTCCCGAGAATCGTATCAGTGTGCGGGTACATCTTGATCGTCACGCGGCACTGGCAGCCTGTTTTCATCGGGGCAATCTTGTGCTTGAATTGACTTTTGTCTTCAGAGTCCCGCTTCCCACCTGAGAACTCTCGCGAGCACCGGTACACATGCCGCTCCCGCCAGTTCGGTGAATCTGATTTTCGGGTGCTACTCACAATAAACTTAATGGCTTTGTCACGTTCCTCGGCAGCGAGCCAGGCCAGGAACGCGTTCTTGTTATCCCATTCAAAGGGCATTTCCCCTTTCTGACGGTCGTATGTAATGCTCCCGTACGGCGGCTTCACAGCGGCGTGTTCACCGCGGCGCACTCGTGGTTCGGAAGCGAAGGAAGCGCATCCGCTTTCGGTAATAGGGGGGCAAGTGGGAATTTCGAAGGTGGGCATGTGGGAGGTTTGGGAAGAAGGATTGTTTGTCCCTCCCTCCCTTCCCACACACTCCAAACCGATACACGATACACAGACACGCGTACGCGTTGTTTGGCTTTATTTTACCTTATTTTATTTCTATTTTATAGTAGTATTTACTTCAAGGAAATAAAACATGGAGGGTGAAAAACACGAAGAAAAGCGGAGATTGAATTTTCGGCCGGTTCCGACGGTCCGGGCCGTGAGAATAGTGCGTTTGGGCAAAGACTGTCGGTGAAAGACCAAGATATGCCATCTTGGTCTTCTTGCAATCACCACTATCAACTCCCTTCTGTGTGACTCTCTTTCTCTCTTCTACTTCCTCTCTCTCTCTCATCTTCTCTGTCTCAACTCTCTATCTCTTGATCAACTCAACGCTAGAGTCGACGACTGTCTTGTCAAGGACAAGACCCAGAATCCATGTGACCAATCGTCATGAGTTCATACCGCTAAGTTGTGAACGCCCTTATGAAGTCTAAGTCAGGCTTAACGCTCGTGGTGGCGTTACATTAAGACCAAGATCCATCCATCGTGGCATTCACAACTCAAGACCAGTGGAGAGATTTTAGGCCGTACTTGTTGCGGTCGAGGCGAAGTGGACTCTTACTCACGGGCGATGACTCCCTTGTAAGTAGTAATACGTCATGGACTTCTCGTATCAGTAAGCGGACTATCACATGCCTTTAGGGCATGACTCATTCCTAGTACAGCTATAGTAGGGTTCGAGCTACTTTAGCTATTCGGTGTACAGTTTCGGGAGGAGCTTTAAAGCTACCTCGTATGTGTATAAAGTATGGTAGTCGAAGGCCCAGGATCGCCATCCTGGTCTTCTTCAATTCACCACAGTCTTCTCCTCTCGTCGCCTAAGTTCGCTTGTCTCCCTTGAGCAAGTCGTCTGTTATCGATCATATCCAGTGACTCGGAACGTCCTGGTATATACAGAAGTCACGTGCCACGCAAAGCGCCGTGTACCTCATTCGCACGCTTAAAGTCACGTGGTCAAGTCACGTGATCCACATTGGGATATCTGCTAAGTCGTGAACGCCCTTTCGCAGTCTAAGTCAGACTAAACGTCCGTGGTGGTGTTACATTAAGACCAGGATCCCTCACCGTGGCGTTCACAACTCGAGACCATTGGACCCAGTTTAGACCCTACTCCCTCGAACGACGAGGAGACCGCAACGTACCTACCCAGTTCCTAGGAGCCGCGAGGTGGCGAGAATTCAGAGGAGAAACCGGATACTTTGTAGATTTCGCATCAGGACCTACACGATACCGACCAGTTGAGTTCAACTTCGAAAATCTGTGCTGGGTGGAAATTACGTGGAACCCAATTGATAACAGATACGACGTGGTACGACCGGCGGGCAGAAACTACAACTGCGATATCGACACCAGAGGATTACCAACTAGGGAGCAATACGGACGAATTGACGGACAGCCAGAAGAAGAACCGAGCACGTCAGAACCCCGAACACCCGCACCATCTGAGACTAGCGGAGAAGAAGAGAGTCAAAGCGAAGAAGGGGAGGACATAGTACGAACAGCTGAGTCCCTCCACATAACCGAACCAGAACAAATTCAAGTACTATCCCCCGCCGTAGTAGATCCGATGGCAACTGCCACAGAAACCATCACAGAGCAGCTCCGACACACGGCAATTGACGAAGAAATCCGAAGGGCAGCAGAAGAGGCCGAAGCGCTACTCCAACCCATTAACCCAAGTACGGGCCACCGAATGACCGCCGATGACGCCGCCATCTTTAGGGCAGTCGGACCAGATATCCCCGACCCGCCGCCAGGGAGAAGACGTAATCCACCCCCGGGATCCGGACCAGGAGATCCGTCAGGAGGAGGTGGAGGCGGAGGGCCACCAAGACGCAACTTCGGAGGAATCTTCGGAGGGGGACCACCAGGAGGAGGTCCACCGGGAGGAGGACCACCGGCAGGAGGTCCAATGCCTAGACTCGAAGGTGAACCACCGTCGATATTTAAAGGGGATCGCACTGATTACGAGGCCTTCCTTACCCAATGGCATGCCTACATGGGTGTTACGATCACCCAGATCGTCTGCGAGTACTCAGCTGGAACTGCGCTTAGTGGGCCGGTCCGGGCGCTGCCAGTGCTTAGCTAAGCTTGAAAGCGGACTTGACTGTTGACCTTTCACTCCAACAACTAGCTTTGTGGGCTATATTATTAGGAGACTCAGATGCCGATACATAGTACAACTACCACTTTACTTATACTGTACAATACTGGATTTTCTGTACTATTTTCTAGAGGACATGCAAGTGCCAGCACCTCTATGTGCTGTCAACCCTCTGCCCTGTGAGTCACTGACACATGAGGCCCTGTGCTGGCCGTCGCGCTGGCAATCCAAGAACAATCAGATAATAAATCTAGAACGAGTCTGGCCACATCTGGAACAAGAACTAAAACGGAAATCGAACATTTGGGGGAAGTGTCACGTGATTGTGACATACGCCCTCCTCTTGGTACATTCGTCCTCGAATGATTTTTGTTGCGCATCTTCTTCTTCTTCGTCTGCGGCGTTGGTTTGCGCGTCTTCGTCTTCGTACCCGGGGTTGACGTCTGGGTTGAACAGGGGGTGAGGCGAGTTGGCGTGCTGTCGATTGTTGTCGCTAAGTGCGAACCGCTGCGTTAGCGCAGCTTCGTCGGGGTGGTGCGGTTGTCCGGGTGTGTTGCTGTGAGTTTGGGCTGAGGTTGGCGGTGTCGACGGGATGTCGTCGTCTTCTTCGGGGTGTACGTCGGCATCTTCCGTGGGTCTTGTGGTGTGATTGACGGGTGGGGGTGGTCTGGTGGCGTGATTGACCGGGGGCGGCGGCGTGAAAATCGGTTTCGTCGTGTAGTTGATGGCTGGCTGAGGCGCGAAAACCGAAGATATTGAGGTTTTTACTCCCCCCCTGGACGAGTTGTCGTCCTCGACAACTGATGGGAGGGGCGACGTGGTGAACGCGGGGCTTGATGACGTGGGGCTCGGGCTGTACCAGGTAAACGCGGGAAAGCGCGGGGATGGTCGGGGTGAGTAGACGGAACGTTGCGGGGAGAGATCAAGGCCGACGGCGTTGATCTGAGGGGTAATGCTGGCGCTGGTGTCGGACCCCTGCATCATGAAGAGCTGATTCATGACGCCGTCGCGTTCATGGTTGCTGAGTCCGGCGAGATGGCCCAAGACAGTGGCCGTGTTGATGACAGCGGGCTGAGGCGGCTGGACGGCGGTGGTGATGGTGTCGGCTCGAGCGGATGGGGGTGCGGGGGCGCGGGGCTGGTCGGTTTTCCGCGGACAGACGAGGGCCGCATGTCCGACTTGTCGACAGTAGTAACAGCGTCCCTCTCGGTAACACTGTTCTTTCTCGGTAGGGGTGAGCGGGGCGATGCGCGGCGGTCGGTGTGCGATAGTAGAGACGGCGTCGACCTCCATTAAGACGACACCGTCCGAGACGGGTGGTGCGGGTGATGGGACGAAATGCGTATAGTGCATGGGATCGGGCTTACGGGGCACGCTCCCTTTCCTCGCGGCGAGACAGCTGGTCAGAGTACGCGTCCTCTGTGCCTCGGCGCGAGCGGCCATCTGCCATTCCGTCATGGTCTCCGGCATGGTTGTGCGTAGTATACAAGCGCGTAGGATGGTGGTGGTGAGCCCTCGACGAAAGAACTCGATTGTCCCGTTCGCATCGCGGTGCCATCCCGCGACGTGGGCGAGCCGTTCGAATGTGGCGATGTAACTGTCGACGTCGTCTCCACTCATTGCGAGCGTCGTCAGTTGCTGGTATGCGTTATGTTTACTCAGCGTGTCTGTCCAGGCCGTCGTAAACGCGGTTTCGAATGTCGTCCATAACTGTTCCTCGGTCTCTGCGACAGGGTTCGTCGCGCGAGTGGTGCTACTGTCGAGTTCTTGTTCCACCATGTTTACCCAGTCGTTAACGGCGGGACCGCGAATAAATCCACATGCGCGTCCGACGCGAGAAAACGGGTTGAGCATGAGCTCATGGTTGCGGTTGGTACGGCGATACTGGCGGAATTCTCGAAGGAATTGCTCGCTTTCTGCGCGGTTGCCGGTGAAAAGGGTCGGTGCCGTGCCTTTGAGAGTACCCGTGAGTGGGGCAGCAGCCATGACGGGAGTGGTGATCGGGACTGTTGGGATTGCGTATGTGGTGAAGATGTTGGGCGCGCTGGACGGGACGTAGGTCGCGATGACCGCTTGTGTGAGCTCTTCGAGGGTCTGTTGCGGTTCGGCGTTCTCCTCGAGAAGTGTGGCGTCTGTGTGGATGGGTGTCAGGCGGCGAAATGCGGCGGTTAATTCAGCGATAGGGTCTGCTTCGACGACGTCTTCGTCGATGTCTTCCAACTGGTCTTGTTCTTGGGTACCGTCACCTGTTACCGGTTCTGGTGCTGCGGGCGGGAGGTATTCTGGGTTTTCTGTGTCGTCTGAGTTCCACCAACCGAGTCCGAGATTGTTTTCGCTAGTGATTGGCCCGGGTACGGGTAACCCGCCGGGTATCCGGTCGGGTATTGCCGGGGTACGGGTACGGGTAGCCATCTTCAAACCCGAAGCAAACCCATACCCGTACACGGGTTCCCGCGGGTCGTGTACATTGTTGTCGTACACCATCGATATCCCCCATTACCTCGTACACGCACTTTTTCTCGCTTTCTCTCGCTCTCTCCCCCCTTCTCCCCGATGCACCACTCCTCCATCAAACCAGATTACTGATGCCAAACACCTCGCAAACGGTCCCTAGGCACCTGAAGACAGGCCGTGGATCCTCTGGCCTCATCTTTCTTCCTCCACCCTCTCCCTTCCTGTCACAAATTCCGAAGACGCAAAAAGTATGAAGTCACTTTTTTTGTTTATTTATTTGTTCATCTCTAACTGATGTAGTGTAGGCTGCAGGACAGTGGCGTCGTCATCGCCTTCACAATGGCCTCCACCACCTTCACACCTTGCGGAATGCGAGCGCCCAACCCGCCTCACCTACTGCTCCCACCCCTCAACCTGCTGGTCATGCATGTGTACGCAGGCCATCCCGTTGTCGCCGTCTCGCGGCGCTTGGCCCCACTCAGATGAGTTTCACTTTTTAACTTTTTGTTTTTTTCTTACTTACTTCGAACGGGCAGGACCTCCCGCTCCTGCGAGTGTAACGACTTTGCCGCGGCCTCAACCCCACCGCACTCGCGCCTGCACATGCTGCCCCTCAACCCTGACCCCGCCACCGTGACCTCGACATTGCCGTGACACACCTCGACCCCACCACGCCGCCGCCGCCTCGACACGGCTGCCACCGCCACTTCGACCTCGCTACGAGACTTGCCACCAGCACCGCGCACCTCGACCCACACTGGCGCCGTCTCGACACGGTCCCCGCCCTTCGACGCCGGCATCATTGCCATCCACCCATTTGCTCAGTATTTTTGTGCTAGTACTGTAGTAATGTATATAGTTTCAACAAATTTAATGTGCATCTGTGCATCTGTATATGCGTGACCCGAAAACCCGCACGGGTTTTCGTACCCGTGTGACCCGTCTAAACCCGCACCCGAACCCGAGGAAAACCCTACCCCTCATCACGGGTACGGGTTTTGTCCGGGTCGGGTACGGGTGGCTCCAAAAATACCCGGGGGTGACCCGAGCCAATCACTAGTTTTCGCGGGGGATCTTGAGAGACTGCTTCGTTACGAAGCCGTCGTTACGTTTTTCTAAGATGTGCCAGCGGTGGTTTATAAACTCAATATAGTGGGGGTTACCACTAATCTGGGCTTGATAACCCGGGCGTGCGTCAAGATATCGTCCGCTTCTGCCTGCGTGACTCCAATAGGCTGTTCCTAGGACGTGAGCGGGGAGGTTGTCGGACCCTCGACGGAATACTTCGACAAACTGGTCGTCTTCTGGTAACTCGAAAGATAGGCTAGCCACGGTGAGGGTGTTACTTGGTACGTGCGATGCTGCGACTGGATGGGGCGCGGAACTGGAGCTAGACTGGAAGTACGCGCTGATTGAGCCGCACTGGAGCTAGAGCTGGACTGGAACTTGAGCTGGTAGGCGGGACTATACACCCGCGGTAGTTGGGATCTGAGTCTTATGTTACGATCACCCAGATCGTCTGCGAGTACTCAGCTGGAACTGCGCTTAGTGGGCCAGTCCGGGCGCTGCCGGTGCTTAGCTAAGCTTGAAAGCGGACTTGACTGTTGACCTTTCACTCCAACAACTAGCTTTGTGGGCTATATTATTAGGAGACTCAGATGCCGATACATAGTACAACTACCACTTTACTTATACTGTACAATACTGGATTTTCTGTACTATTTTCTAGAGGACATGCAAGTGCCAGCACCTCTATGTGCTGTCAACCCTCTGCCCTGTGAGTCACTGACACATGAGGCCCTGCGCTGGCCGTCGCGCTGGCAATCCAAGAACAATCAGATAATAAATCTAGAACGAGTCTGGCCACATCTGGAACAAGAACTAAAACGGAAATCGAACATTTGGGGGAAGTGTCACGTGATCGTGACAATGGGCCTCAATTTCGACGCCCCTATTATGAGCAACGTCTATAAGCGATGCCTGCTGTTCTTGGGCTACATCAAAGGACCGTTGGTCAGCAACTGGACGTTAGGGTTCCTCCAATGGTTGAACAACGAAATAAGAGGAGGAACGGACAGGTACGACGAGTACCTCTGGGACACCCTCACGGCAGGATTCGCCGATCGGTTCTCCAATACATTGGAGCAAGAGCAAGCGCAGGCCACATTGGCCAAAGGATTTAGGATGAACGGAGACAACATAGACACGTATGTCACCACTTTCGAACAGTTAGCACGGAAGGCTAACTACCATCTCAACGATCAACAAATGATTGATCGATTCACGGCGGGACTACCGGGCAAATTGTTCACCAAGGTATACGAAATGGACGAACCCCAAACCTTCAACGAGTGGAAAGACGCAGCCCTACGCCGCCAAAAACAATACATCCATCTCAAAGCGCGGCTCAATATCACGGCGCCCACTAGGAACCCGCCTCCTCGATTCTCCGCCCCACCTAGGTTCGGAGGAAATCCCTGGAACGCCCCACAAAACCCCCCTCCATGATACGACCCTAACGCGATGGACACGTCCGTGGATCGCTCACGTGCCCGACTTGCGGAAGTAGGGGATCCAAACCGAGGACCGTACCAATCCAAACCCCTGTTTCCACCAAGGGGAGGACCCGGACAAGGCAGAGGAGGCAGTCAACGCCAAAATATGCGGGAAGTCATCTGCTACAACTGTAACATGCCCGGACACATCTCACGGAATTGTACCCGCCCCAGGAAGCCGCGCCAGCAGCAGTGGCAGCCATCAAACAACCGAAAGGCGGAGACGGACTACTACAGTCAGGAACAACCCGCAGCCCATGTAGCAAGCACGTCTACCCCACAGCAAGTCGCAAAGGAGTGGATAGAGGGAGTAAGGGGGGCAAGCGACGAAGTAAAGGACCTGATACTCCAGGATATGTGGAATCAGGAGGATTTTCCGGACGCCTAAACCCATCGGCCTGGGTGAGGGCAATCAACTGTAACTCTGTAATCATGACTCGCTTCCGTTCGCTTAGAATTCCAGTCTCGATTCGAACAAGTTACTCAATGGCCGACATAAAAGGGCTCGTCGACTCGGGAGCCACCGACAACTTCATAAGACCGGCATTCGCCAAACGCATGGGGCTCGGGCTGCAAGCCTTAGAACACCCCAAAAAGATATGGAATATCGACAACACAGAAAATAAAGCTGGGTCCATCACGCACTTCATAGATTTGGACGTACAAACCAAAGGAAATCACAGAACCATGAGATTCCTCGTCACGGACATAGGAAACGAAGATCTCGTATTAGGATATCCTTGGCTGGCCACATATGAACCCACTATTAGCTGGACCCACGCTACCATTCACGAAGACACACTTCCAATCGTCATACGATCTATCAGTCCAGAAGAAGGTTGCACCATAATAGCGAATATAGGGACACAAGACGACGGCCGTCTCAATAGGGCTTTCACTGAAGAAGAACGCAAAGAGATAGTCCAAGAACTGGAAGCAGAATGCCAGCTACGTACTACTGCTACGGAACTTGCGATAGCCGCTCACCAGGACACAAAGGCGGTTGCGATCCCGGCCCCATATCAACGCTTCGCGAAAATATTTAGTGAAGAAGCGTCTCATCGATTCCCCCCTTCTCGACCATGGGACCATGCAATCGAGTTTAAAGAGGGCACACCAGCAACCATCGACTGCAAGGTCTACCCGATGACCCAAGAGGAAGATGGCCAGCTCAAGATATGGCTCGAAGAACAGCTCAAGATGGGATACATTCGCCCGTCCAAATCACCTTACGCCTCGTCGTTTTTCTTCATAAAGAAAAAAGACGGGAAACTATGACCAGTCCAAGACTACCGAAAAATCAACGCGTGCACCATCCGAAACCAGTACCCTCTACCCCTTATATCGGAACTCATCAACGACTTGGGAAACGGCCACATCTACACCAAACTGGACGTTCGCTGGGGATACAACAACATACGTATCAAACCAGGAGATGAGCCGAAAGCAGCCTTTAAAACACGGTATGGGCTCTTTGAACCCCTCGTAATGTACTTCGGACTCACAAATTCACCGGCAACGTTCCAAACAATGATGAACGAGATACTGGGGCCCACTATCGCGACACATGCGCTGCTGGGTACCATCATACGCGTGTACATGGACGACATAGGCATAGCTACTCATGAAAATGCGGGTCTCCAGGCACACATCAACGCGGTTTGCGATGTGCTTCAAGTAGCCCTAGACCACGACCTATACTTCAAACCGGAGAAATGCCTCTTCCATTCACCGCGAATGGATTACCTGGGGGTAATCCTTGAAAAGGGGGTAACACGTATGGACCCAGTAAAAATTTCGGGCATCAAAGACTGGCCACGTCCGACGAAGGTCAGAGACGTCCGTTCCTTTCTGGGATTTTGTAATTTTTACCGCCTCTTCATTCGCGGTTTTGCCACACACGCACGAGCACTCAACAAACTTACGCGAAAAGACACGGAATGGCAATGGGGTACAGAAGAAGAGCGAGCGTTCCAGAAACTCAAGTCGCTCGTCACCCAAGAACCAGTATTAGCGCATCCCTGCCTCACCGATCAGTTCGAACTCGAAGTAGACGCATCAGGTTTCGCAGTGGGAGGAGTACTACTGCAGAAGAAGAAGGACGGAAAACGACATCCCATAGGATATTACTCAGCCACCCTCAACGAAGCTGAACGCAACTACGACATATACGACCTGGAGCTGCTGGCAATCGTCAAGGCCCTCCGACACTGGAGGCCATTACTAGCGGGATCGCCACACAAGATCAAAATCTTTTCGGACCACCTAAACCTCACACACTGGAGGTCGTCGCAAAAGATAAGTAGACGCGTCGCACGAGAGGTACTCGAGCTTATGGAATATGACATCGAGATCCACCACATCAAAGGAACAAGCAATGGACGCGCGGACGCACTGTCCCGAAGACCCGATTACGACCAGGGAGAACGAGACAATGAAGGAGTGGTAGTGCTACCCGACAAAGTCTTCGCATGAGCCATGAGCACCCAACTTCCCGAATCACACGTACAGGATGAAGAGCAACTGCGCCCATGGGTAGATTCACACCAGCTAAAGAAATTCGATGGAGTATGGTACCGACAGGGAGCCAGGGTCATCACCGGAGGAACCGACGACATCCGCACAATCATACGAAACCATCACGACACCCCTACGTACGGACACCCAGGAATCAAAAGGACCGCACGAATCATCGAAAGGCATTACTGGTGGCCGCGGATGCTGGAACACATCACCGAGTATGTCAAAGGATGTGCAGACTGTCAACGCCATAAGGTCAACAATCGACCGACCAAAGCACCACTGGCGCCCATAACCCCGATACCAGACGCTAAGCCCTTCGAAGTCATCGCACTTGATTTTATCACTAAACTGCCGATATCACAAGGATACGATTCCATTCTCACGGTTACGGACCACGACTGTACCAAAGCATCCATATTCATCCCTTGTGTCGAAGAGATAACTGCAGAGGAAACCGCCGCTCTGTACGTTATTCACGTCTTTCGGAGATTCGGATTACCGGCGAAAATCATTAGCAATCGAGACCCCCGGTTCGCGTCCAAGTTCACCCGAGAACTGTGTAGAATTCTAGGTATCTATCAGAACATCTCCACAGCTTACCACCCACGTACGGACGGACAATCGGAACGAACCAATCAATGGCTGGAACAATACCTCCGATTCTGGGCTAACGAGCGGCAAGATAACTGGGCGCATTTCCTACCAATGGCAGAGTTCGCGCACAACAGCTGGCCCCACGAGGTGACACGAGTATCCCCATTCGCACTAATGATGGGATACGACCCGCGCGCAGATTGGATGGATAAGACCTCCCCTATCCTGATGGTAAACACAAGGCTCCAGCAGTTCCGAGAAGCACGGCAACAAGCTCAGGGGCTAATGAGGAAGGCCCAATCCATGTGGATCAAGCATCGGAATACGCCCAAGTACCAGGAAGGAGACCTAGTATGGCTAGAGGGACGTCACCTACGCACAAACCAACCCACGGCCAAGCTCGCCGCGCGAAGACACGGACCGTTTCAAATCATTCAGGTGATGTCCCCTGTCAATTATCGCCTTGAACTTCCCACGCAGTGGAGCATTCACCCCGTGTTTCACATCGATCTTCTCACACCTTACCGAGATATGCCTATGCATGGAGAAAACTTCCAGCGCCCGCCACCGGATTTGGTAGACGGACAGGAGGAATACGAAATTGAACACATTCTAGACTCACGGCATTTCGGAAGAGGACGGAAACTTCAGTACCTTGTGAAATGGAAGGGATACTCCGACTCGGACAACCAGTGGATCAACAAGGCTGATTTGTTTGCGGACGAAGCCATAGCGGAGTTCGAAAGGGATCACCCCATGGCTATAAAAGCCATCCAAACCAACGCTAAGTCCCCATCATCCTTCCACCCTGGATTCCTCTCAAAGCACATGTCTTCTCCCACTCGCACCGCTGCCTCCCCTGTCCCTGCCCATGCAACGGGCAACCTCACCTATGAAGAGATGTGCAACGCCATCGCACGCATCGAACCCATCAACGACCTCGACAACCCCAACACCGAACCCACCTATTGGCTTATCAACGACGACGGCAACAGGCTCAACGCAGCCCCCTTCTCGGAGGCCGAGACTAGTAGGGTTCGTGACACTCTCGGAGGGTGTGCGCTCTCCTCACCTCGACTTGGCCCGGTACGAGTCGAGTACCGGCTCCAGAAAGTTGAAGACCCGGAAGACGAAGATATGGGAGGAGTGGAAGGTGACGGCAGAGACGTGGAGGCTCGAGCAGCTCGACCTAGCCGCGAAGCGACGGATGACGGGAGCGACAAAGAGAACCGCGCGCCTTGCGCTGCGCCAACAGTTCGACGCGATGATGCGCGAGCTCTCTACGACCTCCCGGAGCAGCTGAGCGAGTGGTACCCAGCTGAGCACCCCTCCATTCTTAACACGACCGACTCTGATCACCCCAACGAGACCCCGTACGCCTGTGACACCACGGGTCGTCCCCTCTACCGAGCCTCCCTTCAGGCGGAGGCAAACCCCCTCTACACAGCCACGTGCCTGCGCCATCAGCTCGGCGGCACGCACCTCGCCCCCCACGGTTTCAGACACAACCGCGGGGAGGATTTCATCCACTTCCCCATCACCACCCCACAAGGTCACACCCAGCAGGCTACGTATGTGCAGGTCATCGACGGCCCCGATCCCATCGTCGTGGGGCTCATCGAAGATAGTGACAAGGTGTACACGAAGCCCTTGTATGCGGAGCCCCATGTGCGCGAGCTCGGCAAACCTCACTACGCCCCAGAAGACATGCACGCTTTAGTTAGCAGGCACGCCGGTCAACACCGCCTCGATAGGGCGGTCAACGAGCTCAAGGACCGGAGCCTGAAGGCGGAGCTGAAGAGGTACCACCAGTACCAGCATGAGGCGGAGCGGGTGGAACAGCACCTGCACTCCTTGGCGCAGTCTCTGGGTGGGGTGCAGTCGGAATTGAAGAAGTGCAAGTACAGGTTGGAGATGGCGGACACTATTGAACGGGTGCGAGGTACGCAGGAGGGGTGGATGTCGGGCATCGGACCCATGCGAACGCAACGTGGGCGTCACAGCTGAAAAGGGGGTGATGTTGCGGTCGAGGCGAAGTGGACTCTTACTCACGGGCGATGACTCCCTTGTAAGTAGTAATACGTCATGGACTTCTCGTATCAGTAAGCGGACTATCACATGCCTTTAGGGCATGACTCATTCCTAGTACAGCTATAGTAGGGTTCGAGCTACTTTAGCTATTCGGTGTACAGTTTCGGGAGGAGCTTTAAAGCTACCTCGTATGTGTATAAAGTATGGTAGTCGAAGGCCCAGGATCGCCATCCTGGTCTTCTTCAATTCACCACAGTCTTCTCCTCTCGTCGCCTAAGTTCGCTTGTCTCCCTTGAGCAAGTCATCTGTTATTGATCATATCCAGTGACTCGGAACGTCCTGGTATATACAGAAGTCACGTGCCACGCAAAGCGCCGTGTACCTCATTCGCACGCTTAAAGTCACGTGGTCAAGTCACGTGATCCACATTGGGATATCTGCTAAGTCGTGAACGCCCTTTCGCAGTCTAAGTCAGACTAAACGTCCGTGGTGGCGTTACAGTACTCCCTCGAAAGAAGAGGAGACTGCAACGTACCCACCAGATTTTTGCAAGTAGCAAGGTGGAGAGAGTATCACGGAGACACCGGATACTTTGTAGACTTCGCGTCGGGACCAACCTGATACTGACCCGTTGAGTTCAATTTTGACCACCTCTGTTGGACGGAAGTTACGTGGAACCCCATAGACAACTGTTGGAACGCAGTCCGACCAGCGGGACCAAACTATAACTGCGACATTGATGCAAGAGATCTACCCACCCGAACGCAGTGGGGACCAATCGACGGAACACCAGTAGAAGACCCGTCAACATCGGAGCAACAGAGTGAAGAAAACTCAGATGAAGATACGGACTGTAACACCACCAGTGGGGCAACGTCCATGGTTCGAAGTACCCGCAGCAGGTCTAGCAGAAGATGTGTTCAGCATTATCGGACAACAGCGATAATGGAGACTGATATCGGTCGAAGGCACACGCTCAAAGAGGCGAGGTGAGAACGGTGATGCACAAGTAAAGGGGAAGGCTTAAGACAAGGCAGAGCAGGGTTCCCAAGATACAAAGCTGGTATTGCTAAGTAAATCAAGTCTGAGGACTCGAGTACAAAGACAAGCCTGGTATATATACATGCAGGTACATAAGGTTCATACTCAGCTAAGTCCGCTCTATCTGGGATCTGGGTCTGTGCGCAGTCATGGAACCTACCAGAAGGTCACATGCGTATTGTGCCATCGTTCGTCATTGTTCTAGGTCAGTCTAGGCTCCGGTCACGTGATCGTATCGTCATGAGTCCAGACCCTTCCTGAAGATCTTCCTAGCGCTCCGTAAGGTCCCGCTAGCGGCGTCTGAGCCATCGGGAGTCTCCACCCGGCTAGGCAGTTCCTCCGGCCCATGTCCGGTGGCGTCGGTGGTTGGGATTCGTAACACAGATGAAGAACCGAGAGAAAATTCAATAGGAGCAATAGGACAACACATAGTCAGACAAGCTGAGTCTTTACACATCGATGAACCAGAAATCATTCAAGTGCATGAACCAGAAATGGCCACTGCAATGACCACTAGAGAAGAAGCAGCTGTCGAAGAAGCACGAGCCATATGACAAGAAGCTGAGGCTATCCTCAACCCCATCAACCCGCAAACGGGACATCAGTTAAATGATGATGATGCCGCTCTATACCGGGCCATAGGACCTGATCAACCAGATCCGCCAAGTCAGAGATCAGCCACAAGACCACTACCTCGACAACCTTTTCTCGGATTCCCTGGAGGAGGAGTCCCCAGAGGAGGATTCCCCAGAGGAGGATTCCCCGGAGGAGGATTTCCTGGAGGAGGACCCCCCGGGGGAGGGCCACCAGCAGGTGGGGGAGGAGGACCACCAGGAGGTGTTGGAGGAGGACCCCAAGGGTCAGACAAACTAGCAGGTGAACCACCCAACATATTTGATGGAGATTGAACTAAATATGAGGCGTTCCTCATGCAATGGCACATCTACTGGGGGACAAACCTCGAGGCCCCGATCATGGTTAACTGTTATAGAAGGGCCCTACTCTTCCTAGGGTATATCAAAGGCGTCAACATCAGCGAATGGACCCTAGAACATCTCCAATGGCTCAATGGACAGCTTCGGGCAGGGATACACCAACACGATCCCTTGTTATGGACGCACGTAACCAACAAATTCGCAGAACGGTTCTCCAACATGTTGGAGGAAGAACAAGTGCAAGCAGAGCTGCAACAAGGAATCAAAGTAATCGCGGGAGATTTAGACACGTATGTGACTAAATTCGAGCAGCTCGTAAGAAGGGCTAACTACTGACTCGATGACGCTCAAATGATCGACCGTTTCACGGCCGGACTACCACCGGGACTGTTCACAAAAGTCTATGAATTAGATGAACCACGCACCTTCGAACAGTGGAAGAACTGTGCGCTGTGAAGACAAAAGCAGTTCATACACATGAAAGCCAGGCTCAACAACCACAGAGCAATGAGAGGACCACCCCTGCTACTACCGACGAACAGATGGACCCCATCATGAGCCGCATGGGGGCCACCACAAAGACCCCTGCCGCAGCAGTACGTACCAATGGTGTAACACCACCACAGGGGCGTTAAGTACGACGTGTACTTTGGTTAAGTCACAGACGGTAACGGGACAGGAGTAAGTCAGTTACGACTTAGTACGATGGTGAACAAGTACCACTCGGCCTCCGTGGACACAAGGGTAATAGCAAGGATAGGCTCAAGCGCAACGGCGAGCAAACACGGGGAGTCAAGCGAAAGTGCGACTCAAAGGATCGATTCGTGAGAAGCGACAGCGGTGTGGTATTACACAAGAAGTCAAGTCTACCGTACAAGCTAGGTAGCGTGAGACTTATATACTAGTACACGATGTTTGTCAGGGACAAACATACATCTGTAAATGCAATTAGGTGTTCGGAGCGTTCAGAGCTGTTCAGAGTGTCCTTGAACGGCTCCGAACAGCTCTGAACACCTACTGCAATTACAGATGCTATGGCACGATCCTAGGATCCGGGTCCTAGAGAGCTAACAAAGGGAAGGTACAAAAGGAGAACAAGGGAATCCCGCGGGACGACGCGTGGATCAGAAGTCGTTAGCGGGTTCTGGAAGCCGCGCCATGGGGCGTCGTAACGGTCATGCGCTAGGCGCGAGATAAGGGCCGAGGCGCGGATCGAAGCGGATCATATCGTAAAAGTACAATGGAAAGTCGACACGGGATGCAAGTCACAAGACGAAAAGGGAACAGACAGAAATGAAGGGGAAAGATCGTAACATTACCCCCCCGTCAGACTCGAAGTCGCCACGACTTCGACTAGTCACTCGTATAGTAGCAGTCCTCCTCGGGGATAACGGTAGCGGGATCAGGAGAGGGGGAACGCGGACAGGTGTGAGACCGTAAGAACATGTGGCGCCCCCTTCGGCCACACTTACGGCAACCCTCGTACTGCGGGCAGTCGATCTCGTCGTGCGTCGCCTTCCAGTCAAGACACTTCCCACACCAGCGGGTGCGCGGCGTGGGATTCTCGTATCGGGCGGACATCGGGGACATTCGCCTTATGAGGCAAATGTCCACTCGATGGGCGAGACTGCCGCACCACTGGCATGCGTCCCGCCGCCCTCGCTCGGGGCAATCTCTGACGAGGTGGTCCTTAGACCAACACTCGTAACACCTGCGACGACACGTGCTGCCTTCCCCTTGAAGGCGTGGCATCTCGCTAGGTCCTCCTGCACGCGGTGGTAAGGGCATCTCGTCCGCGCTGTCGGCGCGGAGCTCAGATGAATGGCGGGGGCGAGTGGGTTTCGTCATCAGCTCCACGTATCGGTCACTAATAAGTGGGATGATTCGGGCGTACTGCAACCTCTTCCGTACGCTCGACATGTTCATGTCGAGGTGGAACTGGTCCTTTGTCGCCTTGGCCTCCAGCCTGCGAAGGTCGTCCCGGCGCACCTTGAGCGCGTCTCGTGCCTCAAGGCAGGTGCGCAGGCAGGAGACGTCTGCGTGGAGCGTGGGGTAATGGAGGGAAGAGATCACCTCATCGACTACGATGTGGCGAGGGTCGTGAGGGTGGAATAGGTCCACCTGCTGGTCCGTGACGTGTTGTGGGAGCTGGTTAGCTTGGACAGTGCGCAGGTAGACGGATGTGACGTAGCAAGGTTCCCCCTTGCCCATGGTGCCCACGACCTCCTGATAGTCTTTTCGGTAGTAAATATACCGTGCTACCTCCTTCTTCCCCAGCTCTCCAATCATAAGCGGGTGGAAACGTGGGGAAGTGGGGTCGTTAAGGAAGTAGGGGATGCCTGGTTCCCCTGACTTGTCCTCCTCTTCATCGTCAAGGAGGGCGTAGCGGCGGTCAGGGACTGCGAGCTCTACTGTAGGTCGAGGGGTGAACATGTGGTCGATACCAGGCGGGAATGGGGGTAGTGGGAGGCTGGGTTGGTGGAGTGAGCTCAACGCAGGCTGAGAAGCAAGTGGGGGTGGAGACGTCGGCTCGGGGGATTCCGGCGACTCAGCTGGTTCAGCAACGGTGGGTAAGGAATTGTTGGGGTCAAGTATGAACTCCGGCAGAGGGTCCGGAGTCACGATGCGTGAGTAGGGAGTATAGGCGTCGTATCCCATAACTGGGATACCAGCCTCTTGAGACAGTATGGTCAAGTTTTCGAGAATGATCTGAGATGGGGGACGGACGGGCACAGTGGTGACGACAGGTGTATCAGACATGAGGTTTCCGGGGATGATCATAGGTGACAAGAGTGGGCGAAGGGGGTGCATCTTTTATATCTTTCGTCCAGCCCCTTCGGCGGTAGGATTTTGCCGATAGAATTCGGTGATTAAGTCAGGTGCGTGGCGGACGTTATCAAGTGGTTCCCACGAGCTGTCACCCATGGGAAATCCCTTCCACTGGATCAGGAATTGGAGTTTGCGCCCTCGGCCATGAAGGCGAGATTGTAACACGCGCTCCACTTCGAACTCTTCTTCTCCTTCGATAAGGTCAGGTGGGGGTCGCGTGAAGTTAGCTCCATGGAGTTCCGTCTCCTTGTATGGCGTAAGGAGGTTTGCGTGGAACACGGGATGTATCTTCCACGTCTTCGGAAGATCTAGTTCGTAAGAGACCGCCGATAAGACTTTCTTGATTCAGAACGGTCCGTGGTGTTTTGGTGCGAGCTTTGCGGTGGGGTAGAAGGTCCGGAGGTTCGTCCCCTCCAACCATACTTGAGCGCCTTCCAGGTACGGTATGAAGCGTGTCTTCCCCCTCTTTGCCATAAGCTCTTGCGCGTGTTTGATGCAGTCTTGCACGTGCTGGCGTCTATCCCCCATTTCTTCCAGTCGTTGATCAACAGATGGAGTTGATGTGGGTTTTGACATCCACGTGGTACGTGGTTCCCATCCCATGATCAACGAGAATGGGGAATGCTTGGTTGTGGCATTTGGCCACGAGTTGTGCGCGAATTGTGCCACTGGGAGTGCCTCCGCCCAGTTATCCTGTTGCACGTTACTCCAGTGGCGAAGATACTGTTCTAACCACTGGTTGGTTCGCTCCGACTGCCCATCCGTCTGCGGATGATATGCGGAGGAGATGTTCTGACAGATCCCCAGCGTCTTACACAAGTCCTTCATGAAGGCGGACGTGAAGCGCGGGTCTCGATCCGTGATCATTTTTCGGGGAATGCCATAGTGCGGGTAAACGTGGTGGAGATAGAGTCGCACCACCCCTTCCGCGGTAATCGTCTCATTACACGGGATGAAGATGGCCGCTTTTGAACAATTGTGGTCGGTGATGGTGAGAATGGAGTCGTATCCATTCGATGGGGGTAGCTTTGTGATGAAGTCCATTGTTACAACTTCAAATGGTTCAGCGTCGGGGTCTGTGGTGATGGGAAAAGGTGTGGTTTTTGTCGGTGGGGGTTGATCTTGTTGGCTTGGCACGTTGCACAGCCTTTGACATAGTCTTCCACGTCCTTTCGCATGTTCGGCCACCAGTAGTCACGTCGCACCAACTCTAGCGTGTTTGCGATTCCTGGATGGCCCATGCTTGGCGTGTCGTGGAAAAAGGTAATTACCCCCCGCTTAAGATCGTTGTCACCCACGACAACGAGAGTGTCCCCTTTCCACCAGAGTCCTTGGTGCTTTTTCAGGTTGTGGGGTTTGACCCATGCGAGGACGGCTTTTTCGTCCATGTTTTGCGCTATTTGTGTCCAGATGTCCATGTCATGCATTGACATCTGGGTCGCGCGTATAAATCGGTCAGCGGGGAGGACAATGACATCGTTGTTGTCCTCCTCGTTGGGCTCATAGTCAGCTCGTCGCGAGAGGGCGTCCGCGCGACCGTTTTTTATACCAGGTACGTGCTTCAGTGCGAAGTTGTACTCTGATAACTCCAAAAACTCACGTGCCACTCTTCGGCTGATCTTTCGGGGGTCTTTCCAATACTGCAGATTGGCGTGGTCGGTATGGATGATAATTTTGTGAGGGGAGCCGACTAGGTAGGTACGCCAGGCTCGTAGCGCCTTGACTACTGCTAGTAGCTCCCTGTCGTAGATGTCGTAGTTGCGTTCCGCTTCCG
Source organism: Lactarius sanguifluus (assembly GCA_021527775.1). Classification (NCBI taxonomy): domain Eukaryota; kingdom Fungi; phylum Basidiomycota; class Agaricomycetes; order Russulales; family Russulaceae; genus Lactarius; species Lactarius sanguifluus. The sequence goes on from JAKEYF010000006.1 coordinate 649,180, forward strand.
TTAGTGACTCAGAGTGGAACGCCACCGGGTGCATGTGTTGATCAGGTCCCAACTGATTAAGTACTGCCCCAAGGGCTACGTTGGACGCGTCTACTTCGAGCTCGAATGGTTTCGTGAGGTCGGGGAAGAGGAGTGTAGGTTCTCGGCCGATGCTTCGTCTGATATTATCGAACGCATCCTGCTGGTCCTGGTCCCAACGCCAGGGGGTGTCTTTCTTTGTGAGGTCGTGCAGCGGGCGGGCGAGGGCGGAGAATCCTCGGATAAACCGCCTATAGAAGTTACAGAAGCCGAGGAAGGCACGCACTTCCCTGAGGTTTTTCGGGGTCGGCCATTCCAGGACTCCCCGCACCTTAACGGGATCCATCCGGACATTCCCGTGCCTGATGATGAGTCCGAGGTATTCGATTTCTAACACCTCGAACTCGCACTTCTCTGGTTTCACATATAGGTCGTGCTCTTCGCAGAGGCGCAGTACCTCATGCAGCACTTTTCGGTGTTGGGCGTGGTCGAGGGCGGTGGCGATTAGGATGTCATCCATATAGACGATCACAAGCCCAAGCAGGATAAGGTCTCGGAAGATGTAATCCATCATCACTTGGAAGGTCGATGGGGAGTTGGTAAGGCCGAAGTACATGACCAGGGGTTCGAATAATCCCCGGTTCGTTTTAAATGCTGCCTTGTGCTCGTCTCCCGGTTTGACCCGCACATTGTTATAGCCCCATCTGATGTCGAGCTTGGAGAACAATCGGGCTCCTCGTATGCGATCGATGAGTTCGGGGATAAGGGGAAGGGGATAGTGGTTTCGGACGGTGATCTCGTTCAACCGCCTGTAGTCTTGGACGGGTCTCAGCTTCCCGTCTTTCTTCTTGATAAAGAAGAACGGTGATGCGTAAGCGGACTTGGAGGGTCTGATATACCCTTTGTCAAGCTGCTCCGTAAGGAACGTGGTGAGCGCTTCTTCTTCGTTCTGTGCCAGCGGGTACACTTTACAGTCTAGTGCTGGCGGGGCGTTTGGGAGGAGGTCGATGGCATGGTCCCACACTCGTGAGGGAGGGAATCGGTGGGACACTTCCTCACTGAACACTTTACGGTGCCGTCGGTACTCTGCAGGCACCAGTTCTTCGAATGTGCGTTCGGGTCTCTTTGCCGCCTCGCGCTGGGCTAACTCTGAGGCAGTCGTTGTTTTTCGTAGGAATGTGATGCAGGGGTCCCGCTCATCATCTATGAGCTGTTCCCACACCTCCTCGTCAAGTTCATACGTCTCCAACGCCCTTATGGATGCTTCCATAGGCGTGGCTTCGTCTGACAGATGAAGGCTGGAAATAACGACCGGTTGAAACTCCTCGTTCAACGTCGCTTCTCCCCATCGTATTTTCGGCTCGAAGGCCGTGAACCAGGGGTACCCGAGGATCACTCCGTCTCTTCCTAAGTTCGTGATTAGGAAACGAAGCGTCTTGGTCTCCTTCCCTGTTCTTACGGTGAGATCGGTGTACTGTGTGATCTCTCCGTCCTGGTTGTTCGTCCCATCTATGTTCCAAATGCGGATGGGATGCGAGACGTTTCGGGTGGATATCTGTAGTCGTTTGAGCAGTGTCGAACAAATGAAATTGTCGGTTGCTCCTGAGTCCACTAGGACTTGTCATTCGGCCGTCGTGTGTGCAGATTTAAACAGAACTGGGATTCGCATGGATCGATATCTGCTAGTGTACACGTTTAGATTTAACGCTCTAGCCCAGGCCGCCGGGTTCAAGCGTCGGGAAAACCCTCCTTCCCGAATAGTTTGTCCACCATGAGGTCCCTGACCTCCTGAGTCTGCGCTTTCATCGCTGCGATCTGTGCATCTGCCTGTTCTTCATTCGAAAGTACGCGATTAGAAGATACGGCAACAGTAGTGATGGTGGGAGTTGGTATGTCTGGAGTCGGGGTAAAGGAGGGGGATCCGAAGGAGGAGGCAGTAGCCGCGCGCGTTCCCTTTTGTGGGCAGTTACGCGACATGTGCCCTTGAGCATGACATCTAAAACATCGTCCCTCCTTCTGAAGCTGGGCCCGGTCTCCGTCGGTAAGTGCCACGGAGGCTCGGGCGCGTCCAACATCCATGGCATTCGGGTTTCGATCCTGATTGAGGGCCTGGACCCACTGCTCTCGGCTGTGTCCGCCCTTCTTTCCACACTGGGGTTTGTTCTTTCCCAGGCGGTCCTTTAAAACAAGGTATTCAGCCTGCTGTAGACGAGCGGCTGCTTTCCAATCATCCCATGTGATCGGATGTTGGAAGCGCGTGGCGTTGATTACTAACTGGTTCGGGAGCCCATCCTGGAACATTTCCAGGGTCGTGGCTTCATCGGGGTTATACCTGGCTTTGTGGACTAGGTTGGAGAATGTAGCCACGTAGGTGTCGATATCTTCGCCCTTCATGGTTAGAGTCTGTAAACTTTTCCAGGCTTTCGTTTGTTCCGCTGTATCGGTATACGATTGCATGAACCGATCGCGGACGGTGTTCCACAGGTTCATCTCAGTCATTAGAACACCTGTGTTTCGCTGGTCCTCAAGCCAAGCGAACTGCTCTGTGACCCAATCGTCGACAAGGGGTCCACAGATGTATGAAAGAAAGGTCATCGCGCGGGGGTAGGGGATAGCGAGCTGGTCGACGGTGGGGTTCATTTCTCGGTATAAGTTGAACGCAAGCATGAACTGCTTGCTTTTCTCTCGGTCTCCGTTGAACTTGGGGGGTGGGTTCCCTCCTAAGCGTCCGTGTCCTCCAGGTGCGGGCGGGATCGCGGCTGGTGCGGCTCCGGCGGGGGGAATAGGAGCGCCACCTGCTCCACCGCCCCCGCCTCCTCTGCCACCTGCACCGCCTCCTCCACCGCCTGGCGCACCTCCTCCACTAGCGCCGCCACCCGGGAGACCTCCTCCAGGAGCTGCGCTTCCGCCTCCAGGAGCCGCTGCTCCACTTGACGGGCCGCCGCTAGGAGCGCCTCCACTACCAGAAGGAGCTGGTCCTCCGCTGGTAAGGGTTGTGCTGGCCGAGGCATGGGTTTGTGACATGGACTGGGGTGTAGGTTGGGAACCGGGTAGTTCCGGGGGGTTTACGAAAAGGGAGGGGGTAAACGTGGTTGTTGGTACTGAGACACTAGGTGAATTATCAGGGTCGGAGTCAACATCAATCCCTTTCGGATTATGACTCTTTAGTGGTCCAACGTTCAACTCAAGCGGTACTGGTTTGATAGTGTACCAGCTTCGTTCGTTCGGCAAGTAATCAATGTAAGCCCAGAGACGTTTGTCCTCTAGGTAATGGATTTGGTGATACTCTTGCTTCTTCGGGTTGAAGATGTAATATCCTTCAACGCCGTTGATTTCTGCCCAGACAGCCGCTCCTTTGATACGGTCAGAGAGCTCGTCGGTTGTAAACCGGGTGATGTATTCTGGGTGGAACGTGGTTCTGGCGTGACTAGATGTCGCCACGGTGGGAGACTTGACTTAATGTAACGCCACCACAGGGGCGTTAAGTACAACATGTACTTCGGTTAAGTCACAGACGGTAACGGGACAGGAGTAAGTCAGTTACGACTTAGTACGATGGTGAACAAGTACCACTCGGCCTCCATGGACACAAGGGTAATAGCAAGGATAGGCTCAAGCGCAACGGCGAGCAAACACGGGGAGTCAAGCGAAAGTGCGACTCAAAGGATCGATTCGTGAGAAGCGACAGCGGTGTGGTATTACACAAGAAGTCAAGTCTACCGTACAAGCTAGGTAGCGTGAGACTTATATACTAGTACACGATGTTTGTCAGGGACAAACATATGGCGCGATCCTAGGATCTGGGTCCTAGAGAGCTAACAAAGGGAAGGTACAAAAGGAGAACAAGGGAATCCCGCGGGACGACGCGTGGATCAGAAGTCGTTAGCGGGTTCTGGAAGCCGTGCCATGGGGCGTCGTAACGGTCATGCACTAGGCGCGAGATAAGGGCCGAGGCGCGGATCGAAGCGGATCGTATCGTAAAAGTACAATGGAAAGTCGACACGGGATGCAAGTCACAAGACGAAAAGGGAACAGACAGAAATGAAGGGGAAAGATCGTAACAAATGGATACGTCCACGGACCACGCTAGAGCAAGGGTTATGGAAATGGGAGATCCTAATTGAAATCACCCACAAAAACCTCCCTTCACACCAAGGGGCAGAGGAAGAGGAGGAGGCCAAAGGCCAAATATGAGGGAAGTAGTCTGTTATAATTGTAACAAGATGGGCCACTTCTCATGAGACTGCTACCAACCAAGGAAACTGTGTCAGACGCAGTACGGACCACCTGTCAACACTAGGAGGTCAGACACAGATTACTATGCGCAAGAACCGGCAGAAACTAGCAACCAGCCACCTGCAGCGGCACCCCAACAAAGAGCCCAAAACTGGCTCTCAGGAATCGCGGGAGAAAGCGACGAAGTCAAAGACCTGGTACTCCAAGACTTGTGGGGAAAGGAGGGTTTTCAGGACGCCTGAACCCATCGGCCTGGGTGAGGGCGGTCAATTGTAACTCTGTAATAGTGACTTGGTTTCGTTCTTTAAGAATTCCAGTCTTGATTCGAACAGGTTACGCAATGGTCAACGTAAAAGGACTAGTGGACTCGGGAGCCACAGATAACTTCATAAGACCAGCATTCGCAAAACGAATGGGCCTAGGTCTACAACCACTGGACTGAGCCAGGAAAATATGGAACATTGACAATACGGAAAACAAAGCTGGGTTGATTACACATTTTATCGATCTAGACGTACAGACCAAAGGAGTGCATAAAACAATGCGGTTCCTAATAACAGATATCGGCAACGAAGATATCGTATTGGGGTACCCATGGTTGGCTACCTACAAACCTACCATCAACTGGACCCACGTGGTCATTCACGAAGACACGATGCCCATCATCATTCACTCTATCAATCCGGAAATCCCACAAACCATTATAGCCACCGCAATCACACAAGAGGAAACCACGGACATCGTACAGGAGTTAGAAGAGGAATGCCAGATACGTTCCACTGCAACGGAACTGGCAATAGCCGCTAATCAAAACACTGTAGCAACCGTTGTCCCTGAACCATACCAGCGATTTGCAAAGATCTTCAGCGAAGAAGCGTCCCACAGGTTCCCCCCATCAAGACCATGGGATCACGCAATTGACTTCAAACCTGATACCCTGGCAACAATCGATTGTAAGGTATATCCCATGTCACAAGAGGAAGACGGACAACTGCAAAAGTGGCTAGATGAACAACTCAAAATGGGCTATATACGACCATCAAAATCGCCCTACGCGTCGTCATTCTTCTTCATTAAAAAGAAAGACGGGAAACTGAGACCAGTCCAAGACTACCAAAAGATCAACGCGTGCACTATCCGAAATCAATACCCACTCCCCCTGATGGCGGAGCTCATCAACGACTTAGGAAACGGCCATATATACACGAAACTGGACATCAGGTGGGGATACAATAACTAGTGATTGGCTCGGGTCACCCCCGGGTATTTTTGGAGCCACCCGTACCCGACCCGGACAAAACCCGTACCCGTGATGAGGGGTAGGGTTTTCCTCGGGTTCGGGTGCGGGTTTAGACGGGTCACACGGGTACGAAAACCCGTGCGGGTTTTCGGGTCACGCATATACAGATGCACAGATGCACATTAAATTTGTTGAAACTATATACATTACTACAGTACTAGCACAAAAATACTGAGCAAATGGGTGGATGGCAATGATGCCGGCGTCGAAGGGCGGGGACCGTGTCGAGACGGCGCCAGTGTGGGTCGAGGTGCGCGGCGCTGGTGGCAAGTCTCGTAGCGAGGTCGAAGTGGCGGTGGCGGCCGTGTCGAGGCGGCGGCGGCGTGGTGGGGTCGAGGTGTGTCACGGCAATGTCGAGGTCACGGTGGCGGGGTCAGGGTTGAGGGGCAGCATGTGCAGGCGCGAGTGCGGTGGGGTTGAGGCCGCGGCAAAGTCGTTACGCTCGCAGGAGCGGGAGGTCCTGCCCGTTCGAAGTAAGAAAAAAACAAAAAGTTAAAAAGTGAAACTCATCTGAGTGGGGCCAAGCGCCGCGAGACGGCGACAACGGGATGGCCTGCGTACACATGCATGACCAGCAGGTTGAGGGGTGGGAGCAGTAGGTGAGGCGGGTTGGGCGCTCGCATTCCGCAAGGTGTGAAGGTGGTGGAGGCCATTGTGAAGGCGATGACGACGCCACTGTCCTGCAGCCTACACTACATCAGTTAGAGATGAACAAATAAATAAACAAAAAAAGTGACTTCATACTTTTTGCGTCTTCGGAATTTGTGACAGGAAGGGAGAGGGTGGAGGAAGAAAGATGAGGCCAGAGGATCCACGGCCTGTTTTCAGGTGCCTAGGGACCGTTTGCGAGGTGTTTGGCATCAGTAATCTGGTTTGATGGAGGAGTGGTGCATCGGGGAGAAGGGGGGAGAGAGCGAGAGAAAGCGAGAAAAAGTGCGTGTACGAGGTAATGGGGGATATCGATGGTGTACGACAACAATGTACACGACCCGCGGGAACCCGTGTACGGGTATGGGTTTGCTTCGGGTTTGAAGATGGCTACCCGTACCCGTACCCCGGCAATACCCGACCGGATACCCGGCGGGTTACCCGTACCCGGGCCAATCACTAACAATAACATCCGAATCAAACCAGGCCACGAACCCAGAGCGGCCTTTGAAACGTGGTATGGATTATTCGAACCATTGGTGATGTACTTTGGACTCACGAATTCCCTGGCAACGTTCCAAAACATGATGAACTATATCATGGGAGACACAATCGCCCGACAAGAACTCCTGGGTACCACCATCAGAGTATACATGGACAACATAGGTATTGCGACACATGAAGATGCAGGTCTACAAGCACACATTAATGCCATCAGTGACGTACTCCAAGTCGCAATGGACCATGACCTGTATTTCAAACCTGAAAAGTGCCTCTTCCACTCACCATGAATGGATTACCTGGGGGTAAATCCTTGAAAAGGGGGTAACACACATGGATCCAGTAAAAATCGCAGGCATCAAAAACTGGCCCACGCCAACAAAAGTCCGGGACGTACGTTCCTTCCTGGGATTTTGCAATTTTTACCACTTATTCATTCATGGATTTGCAACCCTCGCGAGGCCACTCAACCGACTTATGCGGAAAGACACTGAGTGGAACTGGGGCAAAGATGAAGAAAACGCATTCCAGAAACTGAAAACACTCGTCACAACGGAACCCGTACTCACACATCCCAACCTAACAGATCAATTTGAACTTGAAGTCGACATGTCAGGGTTCGCAATCGGAGCGGTACTACTCCAGGAGAAAAAGGACAGCAAACGACACCCATTGGGATACTACTCAGCTACCCTAAGCAAAGCCGAAAGGAATTATGACATCTACGATGTAAGGCCAGCACTTGGGCTGAGCCCGAAACCATCCATTTTCGGACTATCGATCTCTTCGGCCACGCGTCCTTTCTCGGTGTTCCTTTATCTCAGTTCGCTTCCCCTTCCTTTTCCTCTTTTTAAGTACAGCCCTCTTGTATTTAAACAGGATCTTTACTTTGTGCTAGGACATCCATCCAATCAAATGAAATAGCAGCGCCCGGTCGCCACCTTGTCCCCTTCTCTTAGTGCGAATATCCCGGAAGTCAGGCCCAAACGCGGGCACTCGAAGGAAAACTCTCATTGATCCTCTTACCCCCTTCCTCTTGGAGTGGAACACCTCCGCCTTCGAACTCACCTAGGACCCTCACGTCCTTACACATTGGCTGCCCCAGTGAGGCGGAGTCAGTTGATTCCCCCTCCATCCCCCCTTTCAACCTTCAACCTTTTCACCTTCTTTTCTGGTCGCCTCTGGTGGCCTACGCAAATGTCAATCAGTCTCCTTCGATCTACGACGCTCGCCCAAGTCCAGCCCAAGTTATTCCCCCCCCATTTTGTTATCGCTAAGATCTAGTCACCTCCCGTCGACATCACCTTCCCCGAATCGTTTCCTTTCGACCACCTTTGTTCCAACCTTTCTCTCACCTCTCTCAGGCTGATTCTCGCTTCGAGCTCACACTCCAGTCGTTTCGCCCTTCTCGTATTCTTGCGCTAGTCGTAGGCGTCGTTGACGTTACAATAGTACCATCCTCATCTTTCCATCTTCCGTCCTCCATCGATATCGGATCTCTCCCATTCACCTTCAGATTACACTTCTCCACTTCGTCGTCCCGTTTATTCTCTTCGATCCCCCTCGCTCTCTTTCGATTTCCTTCATTGTACCAATTCCCATCCCCTCCCGTTCCAATATCGGAACTCGCGCGTTCGCTCCCCTCGATTTCGCATCCTCCACGCTCATCTTGTCTCTCCATTCGTCGATCATCACGCCCACGCACCATCGGGATGTCACGGTATTACGACGACGACGAAGACGACAACCCTTATGCGCCGCGCATCGGACCGGCAGCAATGCCCTCCCCTCGTTCGAAATTCGCACCTTACTACTCGGGACACGCCAATACGTTTGAAGACTTCTTGGAGGAATTCGAAGGCTTAGCATATGACTGCGCACTGACGGACCCGCAGCGAGTCGACGTACTCATCCGCTACGTAGCCCCCTCGTTGCGCGACTTCTGGAGATCACTAAGTGGATATCATTCGCGCGACTGGCCCCTTTTCCGACAATCTCTCGTCAACATCTTCGGCAGTACCACCCCACGTCCCCAGGTTATGAGGCAAAGACTACTAAACTATGTCCAAGACTCTTCCAGATGCCGAATGCTCTGCGAGGACGACGTGTTGCGCTACTACAGGCAGTTTTTATGCTACAGTGCTCCCCTAGTGCATGCTGGCCACCTATCGGAAGAAGAACGCGACGCAGCGTTTTGGTACGGATTCCACCCCGACGATTGCCAAGTCCTTCGGCCTCGTCTTCTCGGCAAGAACCCTTTCCAGCCGCCCGACATCCCTTTCCACTTCGAAGTTGTTTTCAGTTGCGCGCGTGCAGCATTTGCATACGACGACTACTTCCCGTCGCCCTGGTCGCATGCGAAGCAGTTCGAGTCCCCGAGCTTTAGACGCGTCGTTGAGCCCGCTCCTCGAGACACCTACAGTTCCCGAGCAGTGACACGCGCTGTCGCCTCGAACGCCGAGACAACGACCACCCCCGACGAACTTCCCCCGTCTTTGCAGTCGCCAGATACCCAGCTCCCCTCTTCGTCTTCTCCCTCGGTTTTGGAATCTCACCATGGACTAGTGCATTCGGTGACGCTCGATCAGCCCGAGCCCACGTACACGTTGTCGAACACGTTACCCCCCTCGGATCATCCTTTGTCTCATACTCGGTCACTTGCACGTTCGGCTACTGACAACGACCCCATTTTCGCTTCCACGCCTCCGTCGTCTTCGGTTTCGTCCACGTTGCTTCCCTCGGCTTCCCCTCCGTCTCACACTCCGTCACTTGTATATTCGGCTACTGACAACGACCTCATTCCCGCACCCACGTTTTCGATCCGATCGTTCACGTTCCTCCCCTCGGCTTCTGAAGACCAGCTTGAGCCCGAGCCTGCACCCACGTTGTCCACCACGTTGCGACCCTCGGCCTCCTTTCCTACCCCATCTCATGCTTCCCCGCTCGCACCTTCGGCTGCTGACGTCCCCGAGATCTCATCTACACATTCCTTGTCTTTAACCGCGCCCACACCCTCTCCCACGACTTTGATTTCGACCGGTTTTCACTGCTTGCCCTCGGCGATGGAAGATCAACTCGAGCCTGAGCCCATGTGCACACCCTCGATCACTCCGATCACCCCTGCTCTGTCATGGACTTCTTCGCTTGCTCCCCCGAGTATTGACGATGTCCCCGAGATCGCGTCCACGCCCCATTGTTCATCTGAGGTTCTGCCCACGAACTTTGAGTGCCCACCTTCGGAAATAGTCGATCAGCCCGAGTTCGAGCCCGAGCACGCGTCCTCGTCTTCGATCACTCCGACTTCTCCTTCCCTGCCTGCTCCCTCGCTTGCTCTTGAGTTTACTGACGACGTTTGCGAGCCCTTGTCTCTGCCTCCTACCCCACTTTCCACGTCTCTGGCTCGCTCCGAGATTTCGACGCCTTTGTCATCGCCCACGAAACCACCGCCGCCTGAGACTCCGACCTCAGTGCTTGTCCATTCGCTACCGTCCCTGCACCCATCGCCCGGAGAGTCGTGTTGCAACCGCGTGCTGGAGCCTTTTGCTACCCCTGCGTCGTCGAATCCCCTTGTGTCACCTTCATCGCTAGGCGAACTCATTCCCCTCCTACCCGCGCAACACGAAGCTTCAGTAGTCGTTCCCACTCCACGCCATTCGACACCGCCGCAACGACCGCCCGGATTCAAGATAGTCGGTTCGGATTGCTCCACTCTCGAAGTCACACCTTCCTTTACCTCGTCAATCCCTCGACTCAGACGCCAGGAACCCCCGCTAGTCTACGAATTCTCGTCAACGCCCACGCCCGGTCTCCCACTCGCCCCGCCCCCACTGCCGCTGTCTCGCTTCGGCCTCGCTCACAACTTCGCGCTCGCTATCGTCATCGCCACGGCCTTCGTTTCGACTCTCCTCAACATTTCGAAGACCCTTTCCACCTTCGCGCGCAAGTTTTGGAGCAAGTATGAAGACATCGGCAACAATCGGATCGGCACCCTCAACACTTCAAGTCGCGACGTCTTCGCGCAGCAGCTCCGGCTCGGACAGTACACGCCCCGCGGCACCCGCTTCGTTTTCGACCCAGGAGGCCCAGCTTCAAGTTCAAGTTTCAAGCTACTGTCGGCACACGAAGACATTCGCCAGCGCAAGTCGAAGACACGCATCGGCTTCATCACCACGCGCCGCGCCACCCTTCTCGCTCCCATTCTAGCCAACAACCTCATCGTTTTCAATCCCGGAGTAGCGTTCATGTTAGACCCGGCACACGAAGACCCGGCGACGTTTAACGAAGACCCACGGTGACTTAGTCTTCACGCACGACGCGATCCTTTCCCAGTACTGTTTTAGCTCGCGTTTTCTTACTCTTCGACGTCGAAACTCGATTTTTTTTCTTAGATATAGCTTGACCGGGGACGGTCAAGATTTTGACCCCCCAGGAGGTGTAAGGCCAGCACTTGGGCTGAGCCCGAAACCATCCATTTTCGGACTATCGATCTCTTCGGCCACGCGTCCTTTCTCGGTGTTCCTTTATCTCAGTTCGCTTCCCCTTCCTTTTCCTCTTTTTAAGTACAGCCCTCTTGTATTTAAACAGGATCTTTACTTTGTGCTAGGACATCCATCCAATCAAATGAAATAGCAGCGCCCGGTCGCCACCTTGTCCCCTTCTCTTAGTGCGAATATCCCGGAAGTCAGGCCCAAACGCGGGCACTCGAAGGAAAACTCTCATTGATCCTCTTACCCCCTTCCTCTTGGAGTGGAACACCTCCGCCTTCGAACTCACCTAGGACCCTCACGTCCTTACAACGATCTTGAACTACTCGCAGTAGTCAAGGCACTCAGGCACTGGAGACCACTGTTGGCTGGATCACCGCACAAAATCAAAATATTTTCGGACCACATGAACCTCCAATACTGGAAAGACCTGCAGAAAATAAGCCAAAGAGTAGCACAGGAAGTACTCGAACTGATGGAATACAACTTCAAGATTCACCATATTGCAGGGAAAAACAATGGTAGAGCAGATGCACTATCAAGATGACCAGACTACGATCAAGGCGAGAATGACAATCAAGGAGTCGTGGTACTACCCAAACATGTGTTTGTACAAGCCACCCAAGTCACCGTTGAAGAGGAACCCCCACAAGAAGAGATCAAACTCCGTTACTGGGTAGACACCCACAACCTGAAAAACATCAACGGAGTATGGTATTGACAAGGTCAATGAGTGCTAACTGGGAACGAACAAGAGAAAAGGGACGTCATAAAGAAACATCACGACTCGCTGATGCATGGTCACCCAGGGATCAAGAGAACCCAACAGCTCGTGGGACGACGATACTGGTGGCCAGAAATGACAGAAGACGTAAAGGAGTATGTGAAGGGGTGTGCTGAGTGTCAAAGACACAAAGTCAACACCCGACCGATACGTGCACCCCTTAACCCTATCACACCAGTAACTGATGCAGCCCCGTTCGAGACCATTGCCCTCGATTTCATCACCAAACTCCCCAAGTCTGAAGGATACAACTCTATCCTCACAGTCACGGATCACGACTGCACAAAGGCATTAATATTTATCCCATGTTGCAAAGAGATCATGGCCGAAGAAACCGCAGGAATGTATGTAACTCATGTATTCCGAAGGTTCGGATTACCGGCCAAGATTATTAGCGATCGAGACCCCCGATTCGCTTCCAAGTTCACCCATGAACTATGTCGTATCTTGGACATCCAACAGAACATATCCACGGCGTACCATCCACGGATGGATGGACAATCAGAACGCACCAATCAATGGTTGGAACAATATCTCAGGTTCTGGACCAATGAACACCAAGACAATTGGGCGTGTTTCCTACCAATGGCAGAGTTCGCGCACAACAACTGGGTGCACGAACACACCTGGAAGTCCCCTTTTCACCTCCTTATGGGATATAACCTGCGCACTGATTGGACAGATAAGGCATCTATGATACCACAAGTCCAAAACCGAGTGGACCAATTCCGAGAAGTGCGGAAAGAAGCGAAAGAATTGATGAAGAAGGCCCAAAACCTATGGGTAAAACACAAACTCACGCCTTGATTCGAAGCAGGTGACTACGTCTGGCTAGAAGGGAAACATCTCCGCACCAATCAACTAGTGATTGAAAGTCCGGTCTGGTCCGGTTTTTTTGCCTAATTTGGAAAGACCGGGACCAGGACTGATCCATCAGTTCATCCCCGAGCCCCAAAACTGGACCGAACCGACAGGAGTCGGTCCCACCTGGTTGCCGGATTCTCAAAAGACTGGTCTTTGCGGTCTAAACTGGTCTCTGCTGAGCCGGTTGCAACTGGCCAAAGACCGACTGCAACCAGGTTATGACTATGTATTAAAGTGCTACTACTACTGTAACGAGTCTTGCTACTAACTAGTCTATTCTATGTCTGACTCAAACATATGGTCCTCGTCTTCTTTGTCCCATGCGCGCTCCTGTACATCTGCCTCCAGGAGCTCTTCGTACTCCACCAGGTTCACCTCTTCAACCTCTGCCGAATTCGTAGCGGCCCAATCAACAATTGTACCCCGCCATGCAGCTTTCATGATCAGAAGCTCCTCAAACCTATCTGTGCCCAAACGCACTCAGCGCTCTGTCGCTACTTGCTTGCTTGAGGAGAAGAGTCGTTCGCAAGGAACGGATGATGCTTGGATTGTAACGTCACCACGGACGTTGAGTCTGACTTAGACTACGAAAGGGCGATCACGACTTAGCGAATTTCGGAGTGCGAGTAATGTGATGTGATCACGTGACTTCTGCACGTGGTTTTGAGGTACACGGCACTTATGTCGTGGCACGTGACTTCCAGCTATACCAGGACGTATCGAGTCACTGGATAGGATCGATAGCAGACGACTTGCTCTAGGAGAGACAAGCGAACACGCGAGGATAGATGAGTAGAATGTGGTGATTCGAAGAAGACCAGGATAGAGATCCTGAGTCTTCTACTACTACTACTTATACATTTACAAGGCAGCTTTGAAGCTCCTCCCGAAACCGTACTACCAATAGCAGAAGTAGCTTGAACCCTACTACCGCTGTACTATGAAACACGCCACATCGGCATGTGATATCCGAGTCCGACGGATATGAGAAGTCCGTGACCTATTACAACTTACTAGGGGAGTCACTACCCGTAAGTAAGCGTCCACTTCCCTCTGACCGTAACATCACCCCCTTTTCAGCTGCGACGCCCACGTCGCGTCCTCATCGGTCCAATACCCGACATCCAACCCTCCTGCGTCTCTGTGACCCGTTCGATAATGTCCGCCATCTCCAACCTATACTTGCTCTTCTTGAGTTCTGACTGGACCCCACCCAGCGACTGCGCCAGTGAATGCATGCGCTGCTCCACCCGCTCCGCCTCGTGCTGATACTGGCAGTACCTCTTCAACTCCACCTTCAGGCTGCGGTCCTTGAGCTCATTGACGGCCCTGTCAAGGTGGTGTTGTCCCGCATGCCCGCTAACTAAAGCGTGCATGTCCTCGGGTGCGTAGTGCGGCTTGCTGTGCTCGCGGACATGGGGCTCGGCGTACAGCGGCTTGGTATACACCTTGTCGCTGTCCTCGATGAGCCCCACAACGATGGGGTCGGGACCGTCTATGACTTGGACGTACGTGGCCTGTTGCATGTGGCCCTGGGGCGTGGTGATGGGGAAGTGGATGAAGTCCTCCCCTCGGTTATGTTTGAAACCGTGGGGGGCGAGATGCGTGCTGCCGAGTTGATGGCGCAGGCGCGTGGCGGTATAGAGGGGGCTAGCTTCCGCCTGAATGGCGGCGCGGTAGAGGGGGCGACCCGTGGTGTCACAGGCGTACGGGGTTTCGTCGGGGTGGTCAGAGTCGGCGGTATTAAGGATGGACGGGTGCTCAGCTGGGTACCACTCCCTCAGACGCTCTGGGAGTTCGTAGATAGCTCGCGCATCATCGCATCGAACTGTTGGCGCAGCTCGAGGCGCGCGGTTCTCCTTGTCGCTCCCGTTATCCGTCGCTTCGCTGCTAAGTCGAGCTGCTCCAGCCTCCACGTCTCCGCTGTCACCTTCCACTCCTCCCATAGCTTCGTCCTCCAGGTCTTCGACTTTCTGTAGCCAGTACTTGACTCGAACCAGGCCAGGTCCAGGTGAGGGGACCGTATGCCTTCCGAGAGTGCTACAAATCCTGTCAGCTTCGGTCTCCGAGACGGGGCTCGCGTTGAGTCTGTTGCCGTCGTCGTTGAGGAGCCAGTAGGTGGGCTCTGCTGTGGTGTTGTTGACGTCGGTGATGAGCTCGATGCGTGCGATGGCGTCGCACATTTCTTCATAGGTGAGATTGCCCGCTGCGTAGGCAGGGACAGAGGGGGAAGCGGTGCGAGTGGGAAGAGACATTGCTGTGAGGAATCCAGGTTGGTAGGATGATGGGGACTTAGCGTCGGTTTGGATGGCTTTTATAGCCGTAGGATGAGTAGTTTCAAACTCCGCTATGGTGTCTTCCGCAAACAGGTCTGCCTTGTTGACCCACTGATTGTCCGAGTCAGGGTATCCCTTCCATTTCACGAGGTACTGAAGTTTCCGTCCTCTTCCGAAGCGTCTTGAGTCTAAGATCCGTTCGATTTCATATTCCTCCTGTCCCTCGACTAGATCTGGTGGCGGGCGCGGGAAGTTTTTCCCATGCATGGGGGTATCTTGGTACGGCGTGAGAAGATCGATATGAAACACGGGGTGAATGCTCCACTGCGTGGGAAGTTCGAGACGATAGTTGACAGGGGACATCACCTGTATGATCCGAAAGGGTCCGTGTCTTCGCGCGGCAAGCTTGGCGGTCGGTTGGTTGGTACATAGGTGGCGTCCTTCTAACCATACCAAATCTCCTTCTTGGTATTTGGGCGTGTTTCGATGTTTGATCCACATGGACTGGGCCCTTCGTATCAGTTCCTGGGCGTGCTGCCGTGCTTCTCGGAATTGTTGGAGCCTCGTGTTAACTGCCGGTATCGGAGACGGTCTATCCATCCAATCAGCGCGTGGGTCATAGCCCATCATTAGTGCAAATGGGGATGTTCGGGTTGCCTCGTGGGGCCAACTGTTGTGCGCGAACTCCGCCATTGGCAGGAAGTGCGCCCAGTTATCTTGACGCTCGTTGGTCCAGAACCTAAGATACTGTTCCAGCCATTGATTGGTTCGTTCGGATTGTCCATCCGTGCGGGGGTGATAAGCCGTGGATATGTTTTGATAGATACCTAGAATTTTACACAGTTCCCAGGTAAACTTGGATGCGAACCGGGGGTCTCGATCGCTAATGATCTTTGCTGGTAGTCCGAACCTCCGGAAGACGTGAATGACGTACAGGGCGGCTGTTTCTTCGGCAGTTATTTCCTCCACACAGGGGATGAATATGGACGCTTTGGTGCAGTCGTGGTCCGTAACCGTAAGGATCGAGTCCCATCCCTGGGAGACCGGTAGTTTAGTGATGAAGTCAAGCGCTATAGTTTCAAATGGCTTAGCATCGGGTGTTGGTGTTATCGGCGTTATTGATGCTCGCGTCGGTCTATTGTTGACCTTATGGCGTTGACATTCCGCGCATCCCTTGACGTATTCCGTTACGTGTTCCAGCATCCTCGGCCACCAGTAATGTCGTTCGATAATCCTTGCAGTCCTCTTGATTCCGGGATGGCCATATGTGGGGGTATCATGGTGGTTTCGTATGATGGTGCAAATGTCGTCCGCTCCTCCCGTAATGACCCTCGCTCCTTGGCGATACCACACTCTGTCAAACTTTTTAAGTTGATGGGGGTCTACCCATGGGCGGAGTCGTCCCTCATCTTGTGCATGGGACTCGGGGAGCTGGGTGACTGTGGTTCGCGCAAATACCTTTTCTGGTAGTACCACTACTCCCTCGTTGTCTCGCTCTCCCTGGTCGTAGTCGGGTCTTCGAGAAAGCGCATCTGCACGTCCGTTACTCATCCCTTTGATGTGGTGGATCTCGATATCATATTCCATGAGTTCGAGTACCTCTCGGGCAACGCGTCGACTTATCTTTTGTGGTGACTTCCAGTGCGTGAGGTTGAGATGGTCTGAAAAGATCTTTATTTTGTGTGGTGATCCTGCTAGCAATGGTCTCCAGTGTCAGAGGGCTTTGACGATGGCCAGGAGCTCTAGGTCGTAGATGTCGTAGTTGCGTTCCGCTTCGTTGAGGGTGGCCGAGTAGTAACCTATGGGGTGTCGTTTTCCGTCCTTCTTCTTCTGCAGCAGCACACCTCCCACCGCGAAGCCTGATGCGTCTACTTCGAGCTCGAACTGATCTGTGAGGCAGGGATGCGCCAGTACTGGTTCTTGGGTGACGAGTGTTTTGAGCTTTTGGAACGCTCGTTCTTCTTCTGTGCCCCATTGCCATTCCGTGTCTTTTCGTGTGAGTTTGTTGAGTGCTTGTGCGTGTGTGGCGAAACTGCGAATAAAGAGGTGGTAAAAATTGCAGAAACCGAGGAAAGAACGGACGTCTCTAACCTTCGTTGGACGTGGCCAGTCTTTGATGCCTGAAATTTTTACTGGGTCCATACGTGTTACCCCCTTTTCAAGGATTACCCCCAGGTAATCCATTCGCGGTGAGTGGAAGAGGCATTTCTCCGGCTTGAAGTAAAGGTCGTGATCCATTGCTACTTGGAGGACGTCGCAGACTGCGTCAATGTGCGCTTGAAGTCCGGCTTCCTCGTGGGTCGCTATACCGATGTCGTCCATGTATACACGTATTATGGTGCCTCTTGCCTCGTGTTTTGCGATAGTGGGTCCAAGGATCTCGTTCATCATTGTTTGGAAAGTTGCCGGTGAGTTTGTGAGTCCAAAGTACATGACCAGAGGTTCGAAAAGTCCGTACTGCGTTTTAAAGGCTGCCTTGGGTTCGTCTCCGGTTTTAACGCGGATATTGTTGTACCCCCATCTGACGTTGAGTTTGGTGTATATGTGGCCGTTTCCCAGATCATTGATGAGTTCCGATATGAGTGGTAGTGGGTATTGGTTACGGACGGTGTATGCGTTAACCTTTCGGTAATCTTGAACCGGGCGTAATTTCCCATCTTTTTTCTTTATGAAGAAAAACAACGATGCATAGGGCGACTTGGACGGGCGTATGTATCCCATTTTGAGTTGTTCCTCAAGCCATATTTTGAGCTGGCCGTCTTCTTCCTGTGTCATCGGGTAGATCTTGCAGTCGATGGTCGCCGGCATGCCTTCTTTAAACTCGATAGCATGATCCCATGGTTGCGACGGAGGAAATCGGTGCGATGCTTCTTCACTAAAGATCTTTGCAAAGCGTTGATACGGTGCCGGGATTGCAGCCGCTACGGTGTTCTGGTGAGCGGCGATTGCGAGTTCCGTGGCCGTGGTACGTAGCTGGCATTCTTCCTCTAACTCCTGGACTATGTCTTCACGTTCGTCTTCCGTGATTATTCGGCCGATGCATTCTTCACTTTGTATGACTGCTCCGGCAATTACAGTTCTTTCTGCTTCTGGGTTGATGGAACGTATGACGACTGGGAGCGCATCTTCGTGGATGGTCGCGTGGGTCCAACTAATGGTGGGTTTGTACGTCGCCAGCCATGGGTATCCTAGTAGTGTTGGGGAAGTTTGGTTTGGTTTGGTTTGAGGCCATTTTTGCCAAACTGGAAACCAAACTGATTACATTTTGGCCAAACTGAAACCAAACTGAACCAAACTGATTCAAACTGCTCCAAACTGAACCAAACCGTTCCAAACCGATTAAACAAGCGCCCAAATAAGCGCCCACTAAGCGCCCAAATGATGTGTCAAATTGCTTACAAATCAGTTTGGTTTGAGTTTGGTTCAGTTTAAACCAAACTCAAACCATTTAAGACTTGATTTCAACTGAGTTTGAACCAGTTTTGGACCAATTTTGAACTAATTTTGAACCAAACTGAGTTTAAATGTGATTATTAAATGCTTGTTGGGCGCTTATTATGTAATCGGTTTGAAATGGCTTGAACTCAGTTTGGGACCCCCAAACTGGAAACCAAACCATTTAGCTTTTTTCAGAAAATCCCAAACCCCAAACCAAACTGGAAGTTTGGGTTTGGTTCAAACTGAGTTTGGATCAGTTTGGAACCAAACTTCCCCAACACTATATCCTAGGACGAGATCTTCGTTCCCTATGTCCGTGACAAGGAATCTCACGGTCCTATGATCTCCTTTGGTTTGTACATCGAGATCTATGAAGTGCGTGATGGACCCAGCTTTGTTTTCTGTATTGTCGATATTCCATATTTTCTTTGGGCGCTCTAGGGTTTGTAACCCGAGTCCCATGCGTTTGGCGAACGCTGGTCTTATAAAATTGTCGGTGGCTCCTGAGTCGACGAGCCCTTTTATGTCGGCCATTGAGTAACTTGTTTGAATCGAGACTGGAATTCTGAGCGAACGGAAGCGAGTCATGATTACAGAGTTACAATTGATTGCTCTCACCCAGGCCGATGGGTTTAGGCGTCCCGAAAATCCTCCTGATTCCACATATCCTGAAGTATCAGGTCTTTCACTTCGTCACTAGCTCCTCTCACCCCCTCTATCCATTCTTTCGCCAGCTGTTGTGGGGTGGACGTGCTTGCTACGCGGGCCGCGGGTTGTTCTTGACTATAATAGTCCGTCTCCACCTTTCGATTGTTCGACGGCTGCCACTGCGGTTGGCGCGGCTTTCTAGGGCGGGTGCAGTTTCGTGAGATGTGTCCGGGGTTGTTACAGTTGTAACAAATAACTTCCCTCATGTTTTGGCATTGACCACCTCCATGCCCTTGTCCTGGCCCTCCTCTTGGTGGGAATGGGGGCTTCTGCTGGTATGGACCCCTGTTCGGATCGCCTACCTCTGCGAGTCGAGCTCGTGAGCGATCTGCCGACGTATCCATGGCGTTCGGGTCGTATCGTGGTGATGGATTGCGGGGTGCGTTCCACGGGGTCCCTCCAAATCAGGGCTGTGGGGTGAAGCGAGGAGTCGCATTCCTTGTGGGCGCCATGATGTTGAGTCGCGCTTTGAGATGAATGTACTGCTTCTGACATCGTAGCGCCGCATCCTTCCAATCATTGAACGTGCGGGGTTCATCCATCTCGTACACCTTTGTGAACAGCTTGCCCGGTAGTCCAGCCGTGAATCGGTCAATCGTTTGTTGGTCGTTTAGATGGTAGTTAGCCTTCCGTGCCAGCTGTTCAAATGTGGTGACATACATGTCGATGTCATCCCCTATCATTCTGAATCCTTTTGCTAGAGCGGCTTGAGCCTGTTCTTGCTCCAGCGTGTTGGAGAAGCGGTCCGCGAACCCAGCCGTAAGTGTGTCCCAGAGGTATTCGTCGTACCTATTTGTTCCTCCTCGGATTTCGTTGTTCAACCACTGGAGGAATCCCAGCGTCCAATTGCTGACTAGTGGTCCTTTGATGTAGCCCAAGAACAGCAAGCATCTTTTGTAGACGTTGCTCATGATAGGGGCGTCAAAGTTGAGGCCCCGCTTGTTCGTTTATGTAGACTAAAATGACAGAAAATATATTACCTGCTTTAAATCAAGGAGGGGCAATGTGAGCGAGAGTAGCCGAGAAGTCGAAATTGCAATACGTGTGGTGCAGCCCTAGTAGCAAGCATTGGAGCGTCACAGTAAAAAGACCGGTTGAGACTGGTCCCAACTGGTCCTGTGGCGGTTCGGCCACCCACCGGATTTTGGATGAACTGCAACCGGTGAAAGCCTTGGGCTGGATGGACTGCAACTGCAGGTCCGGTTGCAACCGGTTGCGGTCCGGTCCGGTCCCAGTTTTTTTCCGGTTCATAGGACTGGACTTTCAAACACTACAATCAACCAATGGCAAAACTTGTGGCGCGAAGACACGGACCATTTCGGGTGACTCAGGTGATGTCTCCTGTCAATTACCACTTGGAACTTCCCACACAGTGGAGCATACATCCAGTGTTTCACATCGATCTTCTCACACCCTACCGGGAGACTGCGATGCACGGAGAAAACTTCCAGTGCCCACCACCCGATTTAGTCGAGGGTGAGGAAGAATACAAAGTCGAGAGGATTCTAGACTCCCGGCAATTCGGAAGAAACAAACGCCATCAATATCTGGTAAAATGGAAGGGATACCCCAACTCGGAAAATCAGTGGGTCAACAAAGACGATGTATTTGCTGATGAAGCTGTGGCGGAATACAAACAATTGACACACCGATCGCACCAAAGGATAAAAGGATGGTCGACAAAGTCAAGTTCTGTATCCCCCACCTCCTCTAGCATCACTGGCTTCCTCTCATCCCTACTCATGTCCCTTTCCTCTGCTCCCGATGCCCTCGTTGAAGTTGCCTCAAATGTGGGAGCAGTCACCTACAAAGTGCTCCAGGCAGCTCTCCAAGTCGTTATCCCCGCCGCCTACATACCCAACACCAGCACCCCTGCCACTTGGTGGCTCCTCACTGAAGATGGCCAACGTCTCAACACCATCCCCCTCACGACGGCCGAGCTTGATCGGCTTCGTGCAGCTCTCCCAGAATCTGCACCTCCCTCACCTGGACTTCACGCAGTGCAGATTGAGCACCTCACGGAGGCTGAGGCGACCGCTGCCCGTGCAGCTGACGCCAAAGCAGAAGAACGACTGGAAGCAGGAAGCCGAGGAGTGGACGGAGAGTCAACTCCACACGGCCACCATGCTACGACTGAAGAGGCTCCAGCGGAGGCAGGAGGTAATCGACAAGTTGACGGAGAAGCGGGAGCAGAGGAGGCGATTAATGCAGGACAAGCTGGAAGTGGTCGCCCAGCTGAAGAGATGATTCTCGAGCAGGTCGGAGGGAGTCTGAGGACTTGGTATCCAGATGAGCACCCCCTCATCATCACATCCACCGACACTGACAACCCGGACGAGACGCCCTACGCCTGTGACACACTAGGGTGCCCCCTATACCGAGGCGATGTGCGCATGGACGCGCCCCCTCTCCACCCCTCCTTGCAACTCCGCTACATCCAGCGGGGTCAACGACCTCCCCCCTCCGGATACAAGTACAACCGTGCAGACGATTACGTCTATTTCCCCATCAACGACAGTCAGGGGGTCATGCGGCAGGCTGCCTATGTCCAGGTAGTCATGAATGCGGACCCTCTGGTCCTCGCACTCGTGGAGGACAGTGACAAGGTCTATTCCAAGGCCTTGTATGCCGAACCCCAAGTCAAGGAGGCCGGGAAGCCCGTGTACCTGCAAGAGGACATGTTCCTCTTCAATAGTGTTTAAAAGTCCAGTCCTATGAACTGCAAAAAAACCGGAACTGGACCAGACTGCAACCGGCTGCAACCGGACCTGCAGTTGCAGTCCATGTGCTCCGGAGGTGACCCGGTTGCGGTCTGGTTGCAGTTCACGAGAATTCAACGCCATGACAGGACCGGTTGGGACCAGTTGGGACCGGTCTCAACAGGTAGAGTAAAGCCAATATCCAAGTTGGTTTATTGCACAGAAAGTATGTACACTAGCTACAATACAAGAATTCCTGCTGCAGTCCACGACCCCAGGTCATTGTGTCGGACTGTCGTTGTCGTTGTCGTCGTTGTCGTCATTGTCGTTGTCATTGTCGTTGTTGTAGTTCTTGCCGCTATCGTCGTTCTTGCCGTTGTTATCGTTGTTGTCGTTGTTGACTGTTGTCATCACAGTAATGTCACTTGTTGCCTTGTTGCCGCTGTCTTCACCTCGCTGTCGTGGTGGTTGACATTGCTCGTCGTGGTCGCCGCCCCATTCCAAGTCGCCGTCGGGGTTGCCACATTGCCACTGCAGATGACGTAGTTGTGGCCAGGGCGCGCCACTGTCACCGCCGCCGTCATAGTCAAAGCTGCCGTAATCCTGCGTTGAAGTGTCAGTTCGTGGTTCGTGCAGCTCGGGGCAGCATGTCAGCGAGGTGTGCGTGTCTGAGCCATGGTCGTGAGCAACAAAGGCACTGCAGTAGCAGCATAGGCAATCGCTAAGGTAAGCAGGGACGCGAATAAGATTGGCAATCACCAAGCACGTGCGGGAAAGTTGTGATGGGCCGTCGTGTGCACTATGCTATACACCTTCAAGTTGGCCCACCCGGATGACGACAACCCGAAACATTTGCTGCAAACTGCGCCGACGAAAACGACGAAACAGAACACCTCGCCAACGCTGCCATGAGCCGAACGACTCAGAATGAGCTGCAAGTCACCACTGGCGCCCTGCCAACGCAGGGCTGATCGCCTCTGCCTCAAACTCAACAGCAACACGACCGGCCTCTCAACGACGGCTAATGCCATCAACCGAAGACGATGACTGTGACGCAACCACAACGACTGGGCGACGTCCAGAGTCGACTCACGACAATAGCAAGACAGACGACAACGATGGACGAGAACGGGTGACTGCGATGACTTGGATGCAGCGACGGTGGCGTCGCAGCTGCGGTGGACATTATAGGGGTGTTACTGTAGATTGTTTACTAGGTATTTATTGTTACTACCAATACAAAATTTGTGATACTGTAGATATAACTGCGGTTGCAGTCGGTCCTTGGCCAGTTGCAACCGACTCAGGATGAGCCGGTTTAGACTGCGACAACCAGTCTTTTGAGAATCCGGCAACCGGGCCGGACCGACTCCTGTCGGCTCGGTCCGGTTTTGGGCTTGGGGGATGGACCAATGGATCGGTCCCGGTCCCAGTCTTTCCAAATTAGGGAAAAACCGGACCGGACCGGACTTTCAATCACTACTCTTCAAGGCCAGCTGTTATGACTGACTGCGCTTCGACCGCATGGTTAATGAGTTGCAGGACGTCAGGGTGAAAGCGGAGGTTCACTGCTACTGGTCGTACGCAGCAGAGGAGGCCTGCATGAATCAGCGCATCATGGAACTTGCGCAGGCACTTGGAAGGGTACAGGCGGAACTTGCTCGGTGTAAGTTCAGGCTGGAGATGGCTAACGTCATGGATCGAGTAGAGGAGAGGCAGTCAGGTTGGATGGGAGGAGTCGGACCGACTCGGCGCCAAGGGCGTCACACCTGAAAAGGGGGTGATGTCACGGATCGGACGTGGACGCTTACTAGGGCATGTGACTGGCATAGTAAGTAGTAATTAGTCATGGACTTACCACCCCAACGCATCGTAGTATCACATGTGAGGTACTATGACTCATTCCTAGGATAGCTATAGTAGGGTTCGAGGTACTATAGCTATTGGTTCTTGTGTTTGTAGAGGAGCTTTAAAGCTACCTCTTATATGTATAAATACTGTCGGTGAAAGACCAAGATATGCCATCTTGGTCTTTTTGCAATCACCACTATCAACTCCCTTCTGTGTGACTCTCTTTCTCTCTTCTACTTCCTCTCTCTCTCTCATCTTCTCTGTCTCGACTCTCTATCTCTTGATCAACTCAACGCTAGAGTCGACAACTGTCTTGTCAAGGACAAGACCCAGAATCCACATGACCAATTGTCACGAGTTCATACCACTAAGTCGTGAACACCCTTACAAAGTCTAAGTCAGGCTTAACGCTCGTGGTGGCATTACATGTACGGTAGACTTGACTTCTTGTGTAATACCACACCACTGTCTCCTCTCACAACCTAAACCTTTGAGTCACACTTTCACTTGACTCCCCATCTTCGCTTGCCTTTGTGCTTGAGCCCCTCTCTGCTATTACCCTTGTGTTCTCGGAGACCAAGTGGTACTTGTTCATCCTCAAACTGAGTCTTAAACCGACTCGCTCATGTCCCGTTACCGCCTGTGACTTAACCGAAGTACACGTCGTACTTAACACCCCTGTGGTGGTGTTACATGTTAGGTCCTCTGAACTCATATATAGACCCGTCAATACAAGGTGCATTTAATTGGTTGGACATGTCATCCATTCAAGAGGTTGGGAGGTCTGCACTTAGATGCATCTTTGATCTCTTTAGACAAAATATATACATGGCTACACTGATGGAGCACCTGTCTATGTTAGGTCCTCTGAACTCATATATATACCTGTCAATACAAGGTGCATTTAATTGGTTGGACATGTCACCCATTCAAGAGGTCGGGAGGTCTGCGCTTAGATGCATCTTTGATCTCTTCAGATAGATAGAAATATATACATGGATACACTAATGGAGAGCCTGTCCATGATAGGTCCCCTGAACTCATATAGATACCCATCAATCTTGCCATCAATACAAGGTGTATTTAATTGGTTGGACATGCCACCCAATCAAGAAGGTCGGGAGGTCTGTGCTTGGATGCATCTTTGATCTCTTCAGATAGATAGAAATATATACATGGCTATACTCATGGAGCACGGAGAGTTATAGATACCCATCAATACACATCAATACAAGTATTTGATTGGACATGTCACCCATAGGAGATGGTTGGGAGGTCCGTTCTTTGATGCATTCTGATGTTGATCTCTTCAAACAGATTGAAATATATATATGGCTACATTGATAGAGTGTCCATCCATGTTTTCAATAATGGGCTCCCCAAACCCATATGAACACCTGTACATATTAGGTATGTTGACTGGTTGGACACTCCTGACACACTAAGTACTTGCCACAAAGTTATCCAATCTCCTTAGACACCCTATGCACTTGTTACACCATTGACAAATCCCTCTCACATCCATTCAGCAATCCCCTTTGGTATATCTCTATTTTCTTTGTTCCCTGTCACTCAGGTGTACTCCTTTGGGTTATATATTCACTCTTGTAGACTTATAATCGCAAAGCGGACCCCCCGCTCCCAGCTGGCGCCAGTTGGAGTATCAATCATGTGGGAGTCTCCGACATCAGCCGACATCGGCTGAGTATGAACGATAGAAGATTCTCACCGTCGGCTGGGCATCAGGAAAATGTTGATTTTTCTTACAGCAAGATCCATTGAGATAGGCCCTTCGTTTTCGGATTAGGTAGTAGGCTGAGATTAAATGTATGTTCCGGCAACACATGCCGGATTTTCTTCTCACACAAATTATTTGAGGGAATTAAAAAGATAATTATATAATCAGTCCACGCAAAATACCAAGTGCACCACGGCTCAAAATTGTGATTGGAATACAAAAACTGAATCTATAGTACGGGTGTTACAGGTGGCCGCTCAGGAGATGTCAGACTGCATTCTTGAGCACATGTCCAGTTACCGGGAAGAACGCCATCAAAGCGCTCTGCGGACCCCGCTTCATGAACACCGCGTTCGCAACGTGATCTCTAACTACGCTCAACACAATCTAAACAAAATGGAAAAGCGTGTATATTAGTCCATCATCTGCTGCCTCGTGTTGAGGTCACGACTCACCGACGACTGAGCCACCGCGCGCATGCGTTCCGTCCGGCTCGCCTTCTCATCCACCACGTGCACCGTGACGCCCGTCCTAGCGAGACCCACGAGCACGTCCAGCAGCGCCACATGATCCGCAGCGCACAGCTGCTCGCCCTCAAGGCCGTCCTGCCGGGCGAGGTATGTGACCGTGCGTGTCCCCGCGGCTGTGTCTTCCTCGGGCGCGCCAAAGTACCGGGCAAGCGTGTGTCGCACGGGGTCGAACGTCCTCCACGGCAGCGCTGCGAACATCGGCGCCCACGCTGGCACGTCGCGAGTCCTGCACGACACGCGGCACCGCGGTCGGCGATGACGAGGCGGTCTAGCAGGAGCGGTGTGCTGATACCGACAAAGTCGTCGAAGTCACCTGCATAGAGTGGCCCTGCGAGGCTCATATAGGCCGCTTTGAGCGTCTCTGGTGCCACGCCCATGTTCGAGCGGTGTCGCGGGATATTCTCATCGACCGGCCCCGGATGGTCCGTGAAAGTGGAGACGGCGGGGAAGAAGTGGAGGTTGAGCCGAGGAAGTGTTAAGGGTGCTGTAGAGATGCTGGAGGGAAATGAGCGTGTGCAAGGCCGTCGTGGAGGGACCGTCATCATATGACAGGAAAGTGATACCATGCATGCTATAATGCCAACAAAGGAAGATGGACGTCGGTTCGGAAGCATCCTCTGCAGAAGTCGCGATGAGTGCGCACCGCCCTAGTGTATAGCAGGCGTTTCTGAACCTGCCCGGATATCTACCCTTGGGCCATATCGAGTACGGGTACAGCATTAGTGACCCTCACGAAACTTGTGATTCGTGGCGCCACGTCAGCGTCGTGGCGTCGCGGCGCCCGTGTCGATATCGTGGTGCCGTGTCGATGTTGTGGTATCGCGACGTCGCATCGGTGTCGTGATGTCACAGCACCGCGTCGGTGTCATGGAGTCGCAGCACTGTGTTAACATCGTGATGTTGTGGCATTGCGTCGGTGTCGTGATGTCGCAGCCCCGTGTCGGTGTCATGATGTCATCCGTGCTGCGTTGGTGTTGTTGCAGCACCACCAGTGTCGTGAGTTGCGGCGCCACGTTGGTGTTGTGACGTCGCAGTGCCAGACGAGAACGTGCTTAAAACCTATAAAATAATTTAAGAAAAACATTGTAGTTAGTCATAAGTTAGCTAAAAGGAATACTTGCTTCTTGAGGGTTTCCTGGGCCAAAGCAACGCAGTTGACGATGCAATGGCGGTTGTTGACACGTTGACACGTTGCAGCCTTGGTTGCAGCTGCAGCAGTGCCCGGCAAAACCCGTGAACCCAAGCGCGAGAACTCGTGACATGGGTACGAGACCAACGCCGTGGCGTGCAAGCCCCACCCGCGATGCTACAGCCTTAGATTACAAGTACTGTAGTACAGTAAAATACACACAAACGAATCTGACTGTCTGGGTGAAAAAATGCGTGAATTTTGAGTGCACGGGTCGCAAGCCTTATCCGCTTGGACGGGTACCGTACCCTTACCACTAGGCGCGCAAAAGGATAACTGTTTTATAACCCCACATTATGCGAGATAACTCCCACCTCGAGGATTTCAAATTGTACTTAAATATGAACACCGCCCCTGAATCTTGGAAGTCCGCTATATGTGTTCCCAAACGAGGGGCCTATCTCATTGGATATTGCTGTAATGGTCCTTAACAGTGCTTAATAGGGCTTAACAACAGTTTTAAGCAACATTAAGCCAGATGTTGCTAAGCCTGACCCTGCTTGGATTAAGTCAAGCCTTGCTCTGAACTTGGCTTAATTGGGGCTTATTGTGAACTTATTGAGCTTATTGTTTAGCCTATTCTCAACTTGGACTCTTTCTTGAACAGGCTCAGCACAAATATAAGCTTTGATATAAGCAAGCTTAAGTCAATCTCTAAGCAGTCATTGTCACACAGTTTTCAAAATACAGAATAAATCCACTTCATTTCATAGGGTACAATATATACAGGTAATATACAGGGAAACTACACCTCTGCCACTGTCCCCGACTCCTTGCCGCTGGTGACATCGCGTCTCCGACTCCGTTGTTGTCGTCCGTTGTTGTCATCTTCATTGTTGTCGTCCGTTGTTGTCATCTTCATTGTTGTCGTCCGTTGTCGTCGTTGCCATCTCCGTCATGACGGTCACCGATGTTGCCTCGTCATTGTTGTCCATGGCTACGTCGTCGTTCTGCACATGTGGCCACACAAGCCCCATGGCAGTGGTAGTGGTGTGATGCACAGGGCAGCCATGTAGGCCTGCAACAATGTTAGCAAATTGTAGGCCCGAATGAATTGATACGTACGCTCTCAGGGTCCGTGGGGGAAGCATCGTCGGCAGTGTCCTGGATGGGACCTGCACGTGGCGGGCTGGCATCATGGACCATGGTGGATCTTGCGTGCCACCATGACATTGTAACAAGGTTGGGACTGGATGCACAGCATCAGGAAAAACTGGATTCCAAAAATTTTCACAAATTTCTGAAATTTGGTAAGATTTGTTGAAATGTGGTGTATTTGTAACAATATTTCCAATTTTCAGCAATTTCCCAATTTTGACAAATTTGGTAATATAAAAACCTCCCTCCAAATATCCAGTAATATTTTGTAAAATCTGACCAAATATTGGCATAAATGGACATATATTCAGTATATTTTAGGTGAATGTGTCCAAATTACATGATTTACATCACATTTCAGTGCAAACAATCATTCAAGTCAACTGTGGTTTAATTCACAAACAATAATATATTTGTTACTACTAAGACATACAGGTACAATCTAACTAATATAACTAATATGAGCGGCACACAGTGTTGGGGCAGTGTGGCAGTGTGGTGGCGCTGTGGTCTTGTGTCCACATTGGGGGTGGTGGTCATGGCGGGTCGGTGTAGCGGTGAGTTGGTGCGGCAGTGGGTTGATGTGGCAGTGGGTCGGCGTGGCAGTGAGTTGGCGTGGTGGTGAGTTGGCGTGGCGGTGAGTTGGCGTGGCGGTGAGTTGGCGTGGCGGTGAGTTGGCGTGGCGGTGAGTTGGCAGTGCTGTGGTCTTGCGTCCACATCGGGGGTGGTGGTCGTGGCGGGTCAGCATAGCGGTGGGTTGGCGTGGCGGTGGGTTGGTGTGGTGGTGAGTTGGTGTGGTCTGGTGTGCCTTGTTGGGGGTGGCGTGGCGTGGGCAGTGGGTCTTGTGTGCTGTGTGGGACAGTGTGGCGGTAGGTTGGTGGTAGCGGTGGCAGGGTCCACGCCATGTCGGGGTGGCCATGGAAACACAATGATGGGCAGAAAATGTAAGTAAAATACGAGAAGCAGGGAGGAAATAGGGGGGATGACTCACGCAGCAGGGTCTTGCATTCCGCATTGGAGCAGCGTGGTGGTGGGTTGGCAGTTGAGGTCTTGTATGCCATGGGGGTAGGTTGTGGGTTGCGGGGCGCGTGGTGTTGCAGTGACATGGCAGGAAAAACAGCTGCGACATTAGTAAGAAACGAATGAGGCCGAAAAAAACATATCTTGATGCACTGGGACAAAGCCCAGTGCATCATCACTGCATCTTCATGGCCATAAGTGATGGGAGAGGGGATTGAAAGGGTGAGTCTGGTGTGGTTGGATGAGGGATGGAAATGGGAGGAAATGGGAGGAGTAAAGCAAGAGCCAGGATGGCACGACTTGTTGAAAGAAAATTGTGTCAAGCAGAGGCTTAATCTATGGCATGGGAAGGTGTGTCTTTGACACGTGAATGTGTGAACACTCCACCCATTTCTTCTCAATGCTCTCCTGTGGGGTTTTTTCTTTACTTTATTTACCACACGCTGTTCTTACATGTGGATCACCCCCATGGCCAAGATGGAAGACGGGCTGATGAGCTGGGCTTCGGCCCAGTGCATAGGATATGTTTTTTTTTTTGTTTTTTTTTTCCTTTCAAGTTCCATTGCAGGTCATTGCTGCCTTGTGCAGGCCTCCCTCTCCGCTCGTCCCCATCCCAACACGCTGCCCGACATGGCTTGCAAATCCCTGCCATGTTACCCCAACACCACGCACAAGACCCCGCAACCACCAACCCACCCCAACACGACACACAAGACCCCACCACCAACCTGCCGCCATGCCATCTCAACACGGTATGCAACGCCCCGCCACCACCAACCCCCACGCCACCGCCAATGCACTGCCATGCTGCCCCAACACGGCACGCAAGACCACACCACACGCTGACTCCCACCACACTGCCCCAACACGGATGCAAGGCCCCGTCACCGCTGACCCACCACGCCGCCCCAACACGGCACGCAAGACCCCGCCGTCGCCAACCTGTCTTCATGCCACCCCGACACGGATGCAAGGCCCCGTCACCGCTGACCCTCCATGCTGTCCCAACACGGTGCGCAAGACCTGTCATCACGCCGCCACAACATGGCGCACAAGACCCATCGTCACACTGCCCCGACATGGATACAAGGCCCCGTCACCACCGACCCGCCATGCTGCCCCAACATGGCGCGCAAGACCCCGCTGTTGCCAACCCATCGTCATGCTGCCCTGACATGGACGCAAGACCCACCGCCAACTTGCCACGCCGACTTGCCACACCCCCCAACACGGCGCGCAACTATGTTAATTTAATTAGATTATAGTTGCATGTACCCTTGTTAGTTACAATATATCATTGTTTTGTTAATGCAGCTACTGTTGACTGAATAATTGTTTGCACTGAAATATGTGATGTAAATTATGTAATTTTGGACACATTCACCTAAAACACACTGAACATATGTCCATTTATACAGATATTTGGCAATATTTCACAAAATATATTAGGGGGGATGTTTTATCTTAAAATTTTTTTAAATTCCAGAAAATCAGAAAGATTTTTCATTTCTCAACATATATTACCATTTTTCAGAAATTTGTGAGAATTTGTGAAAATTTCAGGATACATTTTTTCCTGATGCACGGCGTAGGGTGGAGGCTGCGACCACAGGCTTGGGTGTGGCAGGGCAGAGGCAATGGCTTGCAAGGCCTGATGGGGTACAGGATATGCCTCTTAAGGCGGGTAGTCTGGAGGACCTAGGTGTGGTGGTGAGTGGGGAGAATCTGTAACAATGAGGAATGAAACAAAAGAAAAAAAAACTCATCTCGATAGGGTTGAATCCCAGCTTGTTGTCGGCTGTGTCTTCATGACCATGTGGTCGCGGTCGTAGCTTGCGCGTCCGTGGATGTGGTGTAGAGAATGATGGACAGCGGATGTAGGGCAAAGCCTGAGACAGAGGCGACAGCGTGATGGTGCTGGCATGGGAGTGGTTCAGTAACGGCGGTGGCAGCTCCTCGAAGGGGACCATTACATAAAAGAATAAAAGGAAAAAAGACCCCATCCAACTCTTGAGAGGAGCCAACTGTAGCGGTGCGACTGCCGCGCTACGCCAAGTCAAGTGAAAACTAAAGTGAACCGCAACGGTGAGCACACTCAACTCGGCGTGGAGACAAGTCACGCGCCAACGTACAGTCACTGTGGAGATACAGACGCGTGGAGTCTTTATGCAAGAACTCAAGTCTGAGATGATCACACAGTGGCACGTCTGAGTGGAGAACCAAGAGGACAAGTTAGATTGGAAAGAGTAAGGAAGTACAATGAGATGCGCACCTGAGTGGAGAACCAAGAGGACAAGTTGGTTCCACTCAGGACGCTACAGGGAAGCTTATATACACTACTGCGGCTGAGTCTTAACTGAGTTCTAACACTATTACTAAGTGTACAGTAAGGTCCTATGACTCAGGAGCTGACGCGTCGTGTCTATTAATAGCGTTATCTATGGTGCTGACGTGGCACTCTGTCATAATGCTTACGAGTGGCTCCACTTGCTGAGTAAAACCTAATACAGCGAGTAAGCGTAAACTACTAAGCACGTTCTAGATCTTTCTAGTCCCTTCTGTCCTTATCGTCCAATCGTATGAGTCCGTACTAATGAGGGATACTAATCCCACGATCACGTGCACATGGTGGCAAACACATGTGACTAACGAATACCTCTGTACTTCGGCCCTTCATATCTTCACCGAATAAATCCGTATAAATACAGAAAAATAGGGAAAATAATACGCGTCCATGACATCACCCCCCTTCTTAAGGGTCGACGTCCGCGTTGGCCTCTGTGTACATGTGAGGAGACTGCCAAGGCAAGGACGCGTAAATGAGAGCTGCTATTTTTCTAGGTGCGCCCGGGTTTAAAGAGTGGAACTCTTTAAGCTTCTCTGGTGCATGCGCTAGGTTTTTAGCAGGTTCCCAAGTGTCCTCGCCCTCTCCATAGCCCTTCCAGCGAACTAGGTACTTAAGAGTACGACCAAAGAGTTTTGAATCTCTTATATGGTCTACTTCGTACTCTTCTTCCCCTTCGACTGTGACGGGTTCGGGTGGAGGTGGCAAAAGCCCGTTAACTTTGTTTCCCTTGTAAGGGGAGAGGCGGTCTACATGAAATACATCATGGATCCGTAATGCAGGGGGGAGTGCAAGCTTGTAGTCGACGTCACTTCTGACTTCAGTGACTTCAAATGGGCCTAACTGTTTAGGGCCCAGTTTGGACGACTGCTGGTGTATCTTTATTTGCTTAGCTTGCAACCAGACTTTATCCCCGACGTTAAAGGCGTGTGGCTTGTGTCTTTGTTCAACGTCTGTCTGCATTCGCCGTTTACTTTGGCATAGAGCTGCCTCTGCATCCTTACGTGAGGAAACTAAGTGTTGAAGACGCTTATCGAGCGTTGGAATACCCGTTGGCCTACCAGCAGGAATCGTGAAATCAGGCGTGTAGCCATACAGCAACTCGAAGGGTGTATGACCCGTGGCTGAGTTAAGTCTGCTGTTGATTACGAATTCCGCAGTAGGGAGCAGGTCTGCCCAATCATCCTGCCTCTTACTAATGAACAAGCGCAAGTAGACTTCTACTTCTTGATTTTTGCGCTCTACCTGTCCATTGGCTTGAGGGTGATAGGCTGTGGTAAGACCTGCGTCTATCCCTAGTCGCTTATAAAGTGCCCGCATGCTTCTTGCAGCAAACTGGGGTCCTCGATCACTAATGATCTTTCGAGGGATCCCGTGCAAGGGGAAGACTTGTTCAAAGTAGATAGATGCTACCCCATCAGCCGTAATCTGAGAAGTCACTGGAAATAGATGGATCTGTTTTGTATAATGATCCACTATGTTAAGGATCATATCCTTTCCACGTGACATAGGCAGAGGGCCGATTAGATCGATCCCAATTAACTGCCATGGACCCTCAGGTACTTCTTGCGGCTGAATCGTAGCTTTGGGGTGCAGATCTTTGCGATAACGTTGGCATCGATCGCATCCTTCTACGTATGAACTTATGAAGCCTGCCATGCGTGGCCACCAATAGTAGCGACTAACTAGCTCTATGGTTCCGTTTTTACCGGGATGTCCTGCAATCGTGGTGTCGTGGCATGTTTTTACCACGTCCCTTCTTAGGGCACGGTCGTTTGGGACATATAGCTTTCCGCGGTGATAGACGAAACTGTCTTCTTCTTCCCACAGCGCAACTCCATCCGTGAGAGCCTTTGGAGCGGTCTTTTGTAAGCTTTTAAGACCCTCTATAACTTCGGCTTCTTTAATGGATGCGAGTTTGATGCGACTGCCAAGGGAGTCCACTTCTGGGCGGAAGTGTGCTTGGGCGGCATTGAGGAAATGCTTAGGTTGTAAAACCTGAACCTGGCGGTTATCCTCGTTATCCCTGACGTGGTCTTTGGAAAATCTACTGAGTGCATCGGCTTGCATAGAATCTCCCTTCTTGTAAGTGATCTTAAAGGCGAAGCGACTTAAATATAATGCCCAGCGTGCTTGCCGGCGATTTAAGTCTTTCATGCTTGCCCACCATTCCATATTCTTATGGTCGGTGATCGCTTCAAAGGAGATGCCTTCGAGGAAATGTCTCCAGTCCTCTAAGGCCCGGATTAAGCCAAGCATCTCTCTGTCGTAGATTTCGTAGTTGCGCTCTTCTTTACTCATTGACTCTGAGCGATACGCAACGGGGTGCCAAAGACCGTCTGGGTACTTCTGAGTGAGTATCCCGCCAGTAGCAAATCCTGAAGCATCTGTTTCGACGCGAGTAGGGAGGTTCGGATCGTACACCTTTAATATAGGTTCTTGAACGAAACGTCCCTTAAGATCGTCGAAAGCTTTCTGCTGTTCAAAATGCCAATGCCATGGAGTGTCCTTCTTCGTGAGGTCATGTAAGGGTCGGGCAATTGCCGCGAAGTCCTTAATGAACCTACGATAGAAGTTGGCGAACCCAACGAATGCTCTTACTTCTTTGAGATTCGTGGGTGTAGGCCACTCCCTTACTGCAGAGACCTTGCCAGGGTCCATCTGCACTTCTCCGGGACGGATAATCATCCCTAAGTACTCCATTTCACGTTTCTCGAAATCGCATTTCTCGGGTTTGAGATAGAGGTCGTAGTCTTCGAGCCTTCTGAGCACCTCGCGCACAATTTTGCGATGGTGGTTAAGGTCTCAACTATAGATGAGGATATCATCCATATAGACTGCGACTTCTCCTTCTGCGATGAGATCCGCAAATATTGCGTTCATAAGGGCTTGGAAGGTTGCTGGGCTGTTGGTCATGCCAAAGTACATTACTTTTGGCTCAAACAGTCCGCGGTTGGTGACGATAGCACCCTTCCATTCATCTCCTTCTCGGATTCGAATATTGTGATAGCCCCATCGAACGTCAAACTTTGTGAAGTACTCTGCTCCCTTCAACCGATTGATGATGTCAGCTGCGAGTGGAAGTGGGTATCGGTTCTTAATAGTGATTTTATTAAGACGACGATAATCCTGCACTAGACGGAGCTTTCCGTCTTTCTTCTTGATAAAGAATACTGGGGAGGCCATTGGTGACTTAGATGGGACCAGATATCCTTTAGCAATATGTTCTTGCAGGAATTTGTCGAGTTCCACTTGCTCGCTTGGTGACATAGGGTACGTCTTGATCTTCCAGTGCTTAACTGCATCTGGCTCAAGATCTATGGCGTGATCCCACGGTTGATGCTCGGGGAGCCTCTGGGATTCTTCCTCAGAGAAGACTTTTGCAAAGTCACGATAGTGTTTAGGCACCATTTCTTTGAATGTTTTCTTTGGCTTAGCTGCAGTAGCTTTTTCGGCTATTTGCTGACTATATGTGAAGCCTGCCAAACAGAAAACTTCGTCCTGGGCCGTGTCTAACACTTTCTCCGCAAGGAGACGGCGGCGTTCCATACGGTTTGCCATAATGCGCGTCACCTCTATCTCAAGTTCCGGTTGCGCTATTTCAGCGGTGGAATTGAGACGCATTGTGCCTTCCTGCCAATCTATTTCCGGGTTCCTTAGTCTGAGCCAGGGTAGTCCCAAGATGACGTTCTCTGGGCCAAGGGAAGTGACTAAGAAGTCATGACTTTCTTCCGTTGGTCCAACTTGGAGATTAAGTCGAACTTTGTGGGTGATACTACCGGCTTCATTGAGCGTCCCGTCTATATTATAGAGGATAATGGGATTCTCAAGAGGAACCTGGAACATCTTGTGGCGGTCAGCGTACTTTTTGTCGAGGAACAACGAAGTTGCCCCCGAGTCTACCATTGCTGCTACTTTTACAGTACGATGACGTCCTTTTAAATACACAAAAATATGAAAATGTGATTTTTTATCTTTTGTTTCAGGAATAATGGTTGAAGACAGTGCTGCATCAGAAATCATCACATGCGGCGCTGCTTCGAGAATGGGTGGAGCAACAGGAACACTACATATATTGTTCATCTCCGAGGCAGATGTAGATGTGGAGGGGCTGAGAAGACAAGAAACGGAGCCGACACTACTATCTAACTTACAGGTAGAGGAATTGATTGTATGAATTACAGGAGATGAGTCCGAAACGAGGCGAGACCGTAAACATATGGTACAACTACAGGAAGCCGAGTCATCTACTGTAAATAAGGGGCCAGACGCAGCTCTGCTGGTCCCTTGCACTAAAAAGCCGCCTTGAGCGATTCAATCTGCTCTTGCTGCTTTTTCACCATCTCCATCAATTTGGCTACGTCTACCTGTGACGTCTTGGCCGGAGAGGTACTTGAAGAGGAGGTGGATGCTACCGCAGTATTCGAAGAGGATGGTGGACTAGGGGAGTCCGTTGCTGCAGCCTTAGCTTTAGCTGGCTTCCCCATTTTCTTGGTCATGCAGACGGGTGCACGGTGACCGACTCTTTGGCACCAATTGCACACGTCCCATTCATGGTTTCCATCCTTCTTCGAGTGTTCTGTTGACCCACACCCATAACACTTCCCCTTCATCCACGTCTGGTACTCAGCTCTAGTTTTAAGGATATCAGCCTGCCCCGGTTTCTTGCCTTGCTGACGCGTGGCGTCTACTTGCATGGCGTCGGGGTGGGCCGATGTAGGTACGATGCGGGAGCTTTCACCCCCCTTCTCTGCTTTCCTGGCCCGCATACGTTGATCGATGTCTTGCGAGGCCTTTCGCAGGTCTTTGTAATTTAGAGCTATTTTCCCCGTGAATGCGAGGATGTCCTTGATTTCCTCAGAGAGGCCATCATAGAACCGGGTGCATAGGTCTTCTTCAGACCACTTTGTCTGTCCGGCGTACTGGTCGAACAGAGATATGTACTGGGTCACCTCCTTGCGACCTTGTTTTGTCTTTTTGAGCGCTTCTCGCGCTAAATCTGTGGTGTCCCGCGGACTGAACCTGAGGTTAAACGCTTTGATGAAACCAGCAAAGGTTCCGCCAAATGGTGTTCCACCTTGATTTGCCTCTTCCAGATATGGGAGGGCCCAGGTTTTCGCGTCCCCTTCCATAAGGTTGAGGGCGGCCGCGGTCCATCGACCTTCGTCAATGTACCACCTCTTGTCTGCATCGTTCCATGTGTTCATTGCGTCCCCCACGGAGCCGGCCCAGTTATGGTAAGCGGCAAGGAAATGACAGGCTTCTGTAGAGTCGCCTTTCCCGTCCCAAGGCTTTGGGCGGGCCACTATGTCCTTCTTATTACCATTTGAATGGGGCCAGGCCGCGTGAGATGCGCCGACTGCCTGCGTGAGATCCTTGACCTCCTGGGCTATTACGCCCATGGCCAGGCTAAGTTGGTGGATGAGGTCCAGACAATCCTGGACTGTGGGAGGAGCGGGTGCAGAACCCGAGGCGGCTGCGGATGTGGAGGCTGTGGGGTCGGCCATTGCGTCTAGTTGGGCCTGTCTCTCTTTTCTTTCTGCCTCTTCTTGTGCCTTTCGATAATTCTCTAGGAGAATTAGCTGTTCGTCAGGCGAGATGTCGTCCCAGTCAACTACTGAAGAAGTGAAGACCTTTTCACTCTTCGTGAGGGGAGGGAGCGCGAATTTGGAGTGAACTCCGCGAGGATACTGGGCTTGAGCCTGCTTGGCTTTCTGCCGACTGCTGGGAGCCACTGTGAGGTGGTGATGGAGAGGGAGGGGGAGAGAGACGGGGAACTAGGTTCGCTGCAAATGCGACCAGCTGGGGAACGGTATACCCGGTTCCGTTAACTTCACCGCCTAGGCCGTAAAGCTCTAAGAGGCCGTAGTGATAGTTAGGGAATGAGTAGATGGCCTGTACGTATTGTTCTGCGAGGTTACGAGGGGGCAGTTCTAATTGGAACCCCTGGTAACGGATGTTGACACCGTCTTCGTCTACAAGGCTTTCACCTGACTGGGCGAGGGTTTCTTGGGAGGAGGAGTGGGCGGAATGGAAAGAGGCTGATGACGACCCGTGTGTTGATAAAGATGGGGAAGGAGCACGCTCGTTGGTGATCTGAGGTGTCCTGAGTACGTGTAGCGATGCCGAAGCAGAGGCTTGATTACTAGGGGGCGTCGGGATTGGTGGAATGGATGCTTGTCTCCTCCTAAAGAGACGGCGCAGACGAGTGCGAACGTTTGCAAATATACGAGGCAGGATGAAGAAGGTGTATGAAGGTGGATTGAAGACGACGGGATACAACGAGCGCGAAACGCTAACTCGAGGATGCGTGGAATGCCCTATCAAGCGAGACCAATACACAGTGATTGTTTCACACTGCGCGAGGCTGCGGCGATAAAGGGACACTCAGGAATGGGGTAGGGATATGTGTAGAGCCACAAGGCTGTCTGCCTCAGTCTTCTCGACCTGTTGGCTGCCTCTCACGCCGAAGCGCTCTCAAACTTTTCTGTTTACTACGCGTACAGCTGTCGCAGGCTAGGCCTGGCTGGCTTCTCGTCCTACTGCAGCTTATCTGGCGTGGTGACCAGTTCTGCAGCAAGTACCCAAACGTTCTACTGTGACCAGATAGAATGCCTATAGGCAAGCACAATGTATGCTGATTTTACGGACACTACAGTTGTACCACAATAGCACAGAATCTGCTTACGGAGGTCCACAGGCAAAGAGTGAGGTGGATAACACAAGGGACTGATGGTCGTCAACCACCTAGAGGGGAAAGATGATAAAAAGGAGTAAGACTGGCGGGTGAGTAACCCGAGAGTGTGAAAGGAGAACTTGTCCTAATGTAGCGGTGTGACTGCCGCGCTACACCAAGTCAAGTGAAAACTAAAGTGAACCGCAACGGTGAGCACACTCAACTCGGCGCGGAGACAAGTCACGCGCCAACATACAGTCACTGTGGAGATACAGACGCATGGAGTCTTTATGCAAGAACTCAAGTCTGAGATGATCACACAGTGGCACATCTGAGTGGAGAACCAAGAGGACAAGTTAGATTGGAAAGAGTAAGGAAGTACAATGAGATGCGCACCTGAGTGGAGAACCAAGAGGACAAGTTGGTTCCACTCAGGACGCTACAGGGAAGCTTATATACACTACTGCGGCTGAGTCTTAACTGAGTTCTAACACTATTACTAAGTGTACAGTAAGGTCCTATGACTCAGGAGCTGACGCGTCGTGTCTATTAATAGCGTTATCTATGGTGCTGACGTGGCACTCTGTCATAATGCTTACGAGCGGCTCCACTTGCTGAGTAAAACCTAATACAGCGAGTAAGCGTAAACTACTAAGCACGTTCTAGATCTTTCTAGTCCCTTCTGTCCTTATCGTCCAATCGTATGAGTCCGTACTAATGAGGGATACTAATCCCACGATCACGTGCACATGGTGGCAAACACATGTGACTAACGAATACCTCTGTACTTCGGCCCTTCATATCTTCACCGAATAAATCCGTATAAATACAGAAAAATAGGGAAAATAATACGCGTCCATGACACCAACTACGGAAACTTACGACGAGGATGAGGGTGTTTCAGTTGGTTTCAGTTGCGGTGCGGGAAAGTCTGGTGGGTCACTTTCCCATGCCACAGATTAAGTCTCTGCCTGACACAGTTTTTTTCTCCAAGTTGTGTGTACATTCAACGTAGCGCACTGACCGTGACTTCGACTGCAGGCTTCCCACTGCCACACCACTGCTGTGACACTACATTGCACAACTGTGGCTGTTCACCAGCTTCTGACGCCACTCTTGTAAGTCCCTTAAACTCACCCACCCGCTCTTTTCACTAACAAGCAGCGCCGATGCCACCGCACCGACATCACCACCATCCCCTGCCACACGTGGACATCGACCCACGCTGCTGCCACCACTACGACGGTGCAGCTCAACAGCACGAATCAACTGGCACAACTACGATTACAGCAGCTGGCTGGTGGCGTCATGCCAGTGATGACCATGACAGCCACAACGAAGTGACGACACTACGACAGCAGAGATGGCAATGGTGGTGACAACGGCTGCGGTGGTGACGATGATGGGGCAGTGGCAGGGAAGGAGGTGGGGGTAAGCTGCGGGGATGTAGACATCGGCAGGGTGGGGACAGTGGCCGATATCGAGGTGGTGATGATGGAGGGACGGTGGTAATGCGGACGTGGATGGTGACAGCGGGGACACGGACGGTGACAACGCGGGTGCGGATGGTGATGACATGGATGTGGGTGGCGATGGTGGTGGTGCGGGTGGCGGCGATGCAGATGCGGATGGTGACGGCATGGATGTGGATGCAGACGGAGACATTGCAGGTGCAGGTGTAGCCACAGATGCAAACGGTGGGGGTAGATGGTGGGGATGCAGATGCTGTACATATTTTATCTGATCTATGCTTTTAGTACTTTGCAAACAGTGGGATGAAGTTCTACTGCTTGTACCCAGTTGGCACAGCTTTCACTTACATACTTGCCATGTCTTTTCTGCTTTTGCTACTTATTTACTTGCTTGGCCTTTACAATCACTTGATAGACTTATGATTTGCTTGGATTGTGTATTCACTCTTACTGACCTCTTCACCAAGTAGAAATAAGTAACTTAAGCTGAACTTGAATGGCTTTGCAGGCTTATCCATGAAATAAGCAAACCAAGCCTACTAAGATTTTTCTACATTTTGCTGATGGGGGGTATCAATTATATAAGCCACCACTATCCATTGGCTGCAACACCAGTCTTTTTTATACCACCCATGGTACCGGCAGCAACTCAACAGCCTAGCACCCCCCTCACACCCCTTAATACCACTCCTGCTCCGGCAGATCAGACAATATATCACACTCCTCCCTCCCAACATCTGTAAAAGTGGGACCTGTCAAAAGCTGTCAAAAGTGGTCAGAGACTGGTCTCCAACTGCTTTTGACAGGTCCCACATTTACAGATGAAGCACCACTACCTACTACTCCTGCACACCCTCGCACCTGCTCTTCTAGGCCTCCAGTTGTCTCCACGCCTATACCTGCCCCTAACTTCAATAGGGAAGTGTCTCCTCCTAGGGAAATCCCTAGATCTCCCAGGAACACTCAGGTCACTTTGCCTATTCATCCCAGGCAGAGCACAAGGGTACAATTCATGAATCCTCGCTATCTACTGTTGATAAGTGACCTGTGCACACTTAGCGGCTCAATGGACATGCAGATAAATGGACTGCTATAGATTAGATATACAGGACTTGTAGATTAGATTATTTTGATCTTTACAATCTCGGACTTCTTGTATTCTCTTATCTATGACATCACTTATGTATATTGTGATGACTCACTGTCACTCGACAGGGAGGCACGACGGGGGTCTGAAGACTGGGGGTGGTGGAGAACTTGAGAGGGCGCGAAGGAGGCTGACTGGCTCGACGACTGAACTTGCAGACTTGCAAGGGATAGTGGCGCTTAGTATTGACTCGTGGTCGAATAGCTGAAGGGGCACTGTGCGCGAAGAGGAAGAGGAGGCAGTCAGGAGGGGATGTCACAAGTGGACAGTCTGAGGGACTGTCCATTGTATTGCGCTAGCTTATATACCTAGAGACATGGTCTGTGCGTAACTCTAGGGCAGGCTTAGGGCCGCCCACGGGTGCTGCGGAATACTGCGGAATGGAACATTCCAGAGACATCTAAGAATAGTGTCCAATAGCGATAATACGTGTAACTGCGCCGCAGTTAGTCACATCATAGGGGTGACTGCTCCGCAGTCCAATAGGAATAATCGTAGAAGTGGTACGACTGCTCCGCAGTTGATAGTGTCATGGTGATTTGACTGCTCCGCAGTCCAATCAGAATAATCCAAGGGATGGTACGACTTTCAGTCGTCAGGTGACTTGATAAACAGTGGTAGATCACGTGATACATCACGTGATCGTCGGAGTATGAAATTCAAACTCCGATTCCGGATTTCCCCTTTAGGAAGGTGATTACATAAGACCGGGCCGGTGCGGACCGGTCTTAGACGCCCGAGTCGCGAACCCAGTTTATAGGTTCGTGACAGTATCCCCTTTTTAACGCCGTGCTGCACCGACAGCACTGGTTGACTTTGGTTTAGGGGCATTAGGGTGGTCTTTGTGGAACTTTAAGACCAGGTCGCGGGAATGGGTCATTTGGGATGATGGGAGCCAGGAATTTTCGGAATCAGGGTATCCCTTCCACTTGATGAGGTATAGTATCCCTTTCTTGTTTGGTGATACTTTGGATTGTAAGACCTTTTCGACTTCATAATGTTCGTCCTCTCCTTGGACGATCTCGGGAGGTGGTCGGGTGAAGTTGGGTCCATGGGTATCATTTTCGTGATATGGGGAGATCAGGGAATTGTGGAAGACTGGATGTATGCGCCATGTTGTTGGGAGTTGGAGTTTACAATTAACTCCCCAGGTGGATAAGACTTTGAAGGGACCATGGCGTCTTGGGGCAAGCTTGGGTTTGGGGTGTGTGGTGTGGATGTTGGTTCCTTCCAACCAGACTAAGTCGCCAGGTTTGAATACTCGGGAGGGTGTTTGTGACTTGGAATTTCTCATGATTTCCGCCGCTACTTTTAGCGCTGCGGTGACCTCGGATCGGATTTGGTTCAAGGTGTTCAGTCGTTCTTCGGCTGCCGGAATCTTTGTTGTGAAGTGGACGGGAGGAATGAACTTGGGTTTAAACCCATACCACACTTCAAAGGGTGATTTCTTTGTTGCACTGTGTTGTCTGGCATTGTGCGCAAATTCCATGAACAGGATTAATTCTGCCCAATTGTCTGCTTGGAAGTTGCAGAATACGCGGAGGTACTGTTCGAGTTCCTGATTGACTCGTTCAGTTTCGCCATCCGTTTGAGGGTGAAAGGCAGTGGACATGGTGGATTTGACTCCTAATTTGCTCCAAACTTCCTGCATCATTCTTGATGCGAATTGCGGACCTCTGTCTGAGATAACTTGTTGGGGTAGCCCAGTTCTTCTCCAGACTTCGTTCAGGTATAACTTGGCAGTTTCATCAGCCGTGATAGTTTTGTTACAGGGGGCAATGACCGTTGCTTTACTGAGGCGGTCCACAACCACAAATAAGGTGTCGTGACCGAGGGACGTAGGGAGGTCGGTGATGAAGTCCATGGTGATTGTTTCCCATACTGCTGTGGGGATCGTGTTGGGTTGCAAGGGTACTTGGGTTCTGGGCTTGATCTTTGTCAATTGACAGATGGCACATCCATCAACATAACTCTTGACAAAGGTAGACATTCCAGGCCACCAGAAGTCTCGGGATATCAGCTCATAGGTTTTCCATCTTCCTGGGTGACCTATAGCGATGTGTTCGTGGTATTGTTTGACAATATCTCGTCATAGTTCCTCATTCTTTGGAACGTAGACTTGTCCTCGAAATAAGATGACTCCATCTTCTAGGTTCCACTCTTCCAATCCTTTGGTGAGTGATCGGGGGCCGCTTTTTAAGAGGGTTTCTAACGCCATGCTGACTTCTCTGTCATATGTCTGCGTGTCTCGGATTCGTTGTCGCAGGGAAGTGTCTCCTAATGTTGTGATGGTTGCTCTTTGTACAGCGTTTACTTGAAAATACTTTGTGTCCAGGAGCACTCGTTTTTCATCTTCATCCGCTATCCCCTTTTTATGATCTGGACGCCTGGACAGTGCATCGGACTTGTTCTGGGCACCCGGTTTGTGGATGATGATGAATTGGTACTGGGAAAGAAACAGCGCCCAACGGGCCTGTTGGCGGGAAAGTTTTTGCTTCTTCATAAAGTAAGCCAGGTTTCCGTGGTCGGACCACACCTCTGTGGTATTGCTACGTCCCTCGAGGTAGTGGCGAAAAGCATGAAAGGCATGGATGATTGCGAGGAGTTCCTTATCGCAAATCTCATAGTTGCGTTCAGCAGGAAGGAGAGATTTGGATAGATAGGCGATGGGGTGCCATCGGTCCAAGGCATTGGGTTGTTCCAAGATAGCGCCAGTGGCGAAGTCGCTGGCATCAGTGATGAGTCGGAATGGCTTGGAATGATCCGGGAGGGCGAGGACGGGAGCTTTTGTGAAAGCGTTGATCAGGGTGCGGAAAGCGCTTTCCGCGGTGGTATCCCAAGAAAAGAGCACGTCTTTCTTGGTCAGGTCAAAGAGTGGGCGAGCGACGGTGGAATAGTCCTTGATGAACCGTCGGTAGAAGTTGCAGAAGCCCAAAAATGCTTGGACGTGCTTGACTGTACGTGGAACAGGCCATTCAGTAATACCAGCAACTTTTGCTGGATCCATGGAGACTTGGCCATTGGAAATGATGATTCCGAGGTATTCAACGGAGGTTTGTGCGAACACGCATTTCT
Source organism: Lactarius sanguifluus (assembly GCA_021527775.1). Taxonomy (NCBI): domain Eukaryota; kingdom Fungi; phylum Basidiomycota; class Agaricomycetes; order Russulales; family Russulaceae; genus Lactarius; species Lactarius sanguifluus. The sequence goes on from JAKEYF010000006.1 coordinate 693,276, forward strand.
CGGGTTTGAGATAGAGATCGTGCTGTTCCAGACATTGGAGGACTTTGTGGGTTAACTCTGTGAGGGAGGCAAGGTCTTCGGTGAAGATAAGGATGTCATCGAGGTAGACCACTACGTGTCCACCATCGATTTCGGGACCAAAGGTTTGGTTCATGAATGATTGGAACGTTGCTGGTGCATTACAGAGACTGAATGTCATTACGGTTGGTTCAAAAAGGCCTAGGAAGGTCTTGAAGGCTGCCTTGTATTCGTCGCCCTTGCGAATACGGATGTTGTTATATCCCCATCGGATATCTAGCTTGGTGAAATAACGCGCGCCGTGGAGCTTGTCGATTAATTCAGGAATTAGGGGAAGAGGCGCCGCATTCTTGATGGTAACATCGTTGAGAGCCCGGTAGTCTTGTACTGGGCAGAGTTTTCCATCCTTCTTGTCAACGAAGAAGAAGGGGCTGGCCATAGGGGACTTGGAAGGTCAGATGTATCCTTTTCGTAGATGTTCAGAGATGTACTCCTTGAGTGCATCGGTTTCTTTAGGTGTTAGGCGGTAAATCGAGCAATTCTTCATGCTCGCTCCTGGTTTCAGATCAATCGCATGATCCCAGGGTTGGTGCGCAGGCAAGTGATGGGAGGCTTCCTCGCTGAAAACTCGGGTGTAACGTTGGAAGTGACTCGGGATGTGATCGGTGGAAGGTTTAGGGGCAGTCTTTGCCGCTAGCTTGGTACTTGTGGTAATTTTTGCTCGGATGGCCAAGTGGTCATACTTGTGGAAACTGTGTGCCCATAGGAATGGCTCGATGACTTCGTCGGAGAAGGTTGGTTCAGGATTCGCTACATCTTCTGTAGGTGGTTGTAAAGCATCTTTAGCTTGGTCGGGTTCCGGTTCTAACTCTAGAATGTTGATTGTGGTGGCTCGGGTTTGGGGTACTCGGGAAGAGAGGACTACATTCTTTGTAGACAAGGTGCAACTGCTTGGGCATCATGTGAATGCTATTTGAGGCTGCGCCCAGTTGATCTCAGGATTATGTGCTTGGAGCCAATCCGTTCCTAGGATTATATCGTGCTCCCCTAGAGTGGTGACATAGAGTTCGGCGACCTCGTTGTGGTAGGCATTTTTTGCCGTTCTGATCCTTAACTTCTGGATCGTGGTATGCTTGACTGAGCCCGTCCTGTTGGGCGATCCATCCACGTTTCTAACGGGCAATGGGGTTACTAGAGTTCGAAGGGTCAAGCCGTTTGCACGTGCAAACCCATCATCCACGATGATGCCCTCCGCGCCACTGTCCAACAGGGCACGGGCACTGATTTCTCTGCCAGATCGCTTTCCTACTAGTGTCACCCTGAGAACAATGGAAGGAGCTCTCCTATTCCGAATTGTCTCTACTGGTACAGGCTCGGCTCCGAGCGTTTCTAGTAAGGAAATGCCGCTTACAGTGCAGCTGGCTATCAATCTTCCATCCGACAGTGCTACGGTGGAAGGACCTAAAAATCCTCGTTATTAGGAAGTGATCGTGGACGCGCGTCCGGGGAATATGGGAGTATCTCTCGATATATGGCTCCAACCATAGCTGGGTGATCAGAAGGTGCTTCCTCGTGATCCTGGTCTTCTTCAACAAAAGCACCTCGCACTCTAGCATTGTTGGAAGGGCGGCCACCTCTGGCCCTCATGCTTTGCGTCTTTAGCTTGCATTCTCGTAGAATGTGGCCGGCGTTGCCACAGTATAGGCAAAGCTTGTTCTGGAACCGGCGGTCTCTTTCCGCCTTGGTAAGCTTTCCTCGGGTTGGCTCGGGTCGGGATGAAGAAGCGTTGACGTTAACGCTATCGTCTTCGGTCAGGACAGCTCGTCCAGAAGCAGGTCTTCCTGCTTTGAAGCGTGAAGGGGGGTTACTCGGAGCGGAACTAGTGTATAACTTCCATACACGATCAAATTCCCTTGCTTTGTCCACCAAGGATTCGAGTGTCATTGGGAGGGGGGAGATGCCCATGAGTTTCATGTGGAGTGCCGTTGGAATGCACTGGCGGAAGGCATGCATCTGGGTTTGTTCATTTGCGCCACTTCGTTTGGCATGAGTAGACCAGTCTTGGTACCACTCGTTGAACGGTCAGGTACCCATCTTTAGGGTGTACATGAGATTGGTGGCTTCTAAAGCCGTATGCGCTGGGACAAAGTGTTTGTTGAAGTCAGATTTGAACGTTGCCCACGTTCCAAATGTCGTAGCTGTGCCCGCAGCAGGGTTCAAGGCTTTATGTTGCCTATCCTGGGCCCACTCGCCCGCAGAAGTGCCCGACTTGAAGTAGGTCAGGGCTGCAGATATTTTCTTGTCGTCGGTATCGAAGATCGACGCATTGAGATGGAAATAATTTTCCAAATTATTCCAGAATGCTTCCGCTTTGTTGGGTCTTCCATCAAAGGGTTCAGGTGCCGCACCAAGGATCTTTGCTGGTGGATTTGCTGCCATGTGGACTGGTACTGGTGGGAGTGCGGGAGGTAAGGCTGAAGGCGATCGGGATCGTGGGGGTACCGTTGCTCTGTGTGTTAGAGGTGGGGACGGGAGTCTCTGGGGGGAGTTGATAGAAGTGGCTGCGATGTGGTGATGAAGTCGACTAGGACCGGGAGCACTTGGTAGTGGTCCAGGGGAAACTCGGGGGGAAGAGGGTCGGGATGCTACTTGGGATAGTAGACCAGTAAGGCTTTTAGTGGTCTCTTCTAGGATTCATGAAACTTCTTCTTGTTCACTATCGGAATCCGGGGCGTTCTCGGGACTGAGGGGGGTCAAAGATTTTTCGCTTTCAGATTGCTCTTCTGAATCGGAAAACCGAACTGCTCGGTTGTTGCCGTAGAGCCAACGGTTTTGAGGAAAGGACCAGTGAACGTTCTTTTTCTTGAACGATCCTTCGAGGATAATCCAGTCAAGTTTTCTAACCTTCTGGATGTTGGGGAAGACTTTCTCAAAGTCTTGGACAGTGAGGACCTTCTGGTTAAGGGCGTTTTTCCAAGGAAATCGACCAGTTGGACTTATAACTATTTGGTTTCCAAACTCGGCTTGGTAAAGTTTGTCGTCAAGATCAAAGAATGGGGTGTCAAAGTAGACTGGGATGTGTTTCTTTTCGTCTTCGGTGAGTAATCTCCTACTCATTCACTGGGGATTTTGATGTATCAGGGAGACGTTCCACCCGGATTCATTCCAAGGGTAGAAGATTTGATACGCGGGGCGGAGGATCGCTCGATCTGGTTGATTAGACCTTTGTTGCCTTCGAATCCAATGGTACTCTTCAAAGATACCGAAATGGGTCAGGGTAGTTTTACTTCTCCACAAGAAGTTCTGGAAGTTCAGGGGGCTGGTGGTGATATCTCTTGCTCGAGAGAGGGCAGAGTTCAGGGTCAAGGTTTGTTCAGGATATTGATCGTATTGGAGACGACAGTGATTTTTGAAGACGTCAAGTTCTCTGGGAGTTCGTGTAGGTAGTTGTTCAGAAACAAAGATGACTTCAGGAAGGTGGCAGTAGAGGGTCCGGGGTTGAGTTTCTAGAATCTGGGCCTCGTCACTACTCGTGGAATGTTGTTGTGGTGCTGGGTTGCTAGGTCTGGCCTGGTAGATGCTTGGATAGATTGGTTCGTTTGGTCGTGCTTGATTGACCCTGGGGATGTCTCGATTGGGAACTATTGGAATAGTTTCTTGTGGGGGGTTTCGAGGTCTTCTTGGGGTTCTTGGGATCACAGGGGAGTCGTCGGAAGATATACGGGAGTTTCTTGCTTGGAAGCGAGGACGGCGGGGTCGTTGGTGGGGTTGCAATATGGTGTGTTGGGAAGCCAGGGTGATTGCCCAATTTACAATGGGTTCCAGGGTTAATTTTACGCTTGTAAAATTCTCGGGTTTTCTTCTTGAGTTGTGACTTAACACTTTTTCGCAAAAGTACCTTGCGATAAAATGTTTTCAAAAAGTTTGTTACGCTTCTACTAACTCTAGTAGTAACAATAAGGTGTAATCTAAGTTCGACGGGTAAGGGATTGGTCAGTAATCAAGGGTGTCTGGGGGGTGATATTTTCTCGAAATGGGAGGTGGTTAATTCCGGGGGCCCACAATACGACGTTTTCGGGTGTGGGGGGAGTGTCCGGTCTATAACTGCAGATGCACACTTCTTGGGTGCACCAACAAGGTCCTGGAGTGGTTGATTCTGCCCAACCAGTGTTGCTGGAAACACTAGTGTCATTCTCTGGGCTGCTATCGGGGAGAGCGAGGCGGGCTAGTAGTCCTAGGGGGTTTTCTCTTCTTCCTAGTAGTAGTTCTACTAGTTCTGGGTCGTCAGGGTTTGTCGGGGGTTCACTGTATACGCGGGGGTTAACGAGGTTGGAGTCTGGATTGGTCAAGGTTGTTTCCCAGGTTGCTTCTCTCCAGGAATAGGTTAGTTTGACGCCTTCAGTGGAGACTAGGCGAGGGGGTCCGTCTCTGTCCAGAACTCGGATTTCGCCGAAATTTATCTGGATTTCTTCGTAGGAGAGGCGAAATTTTTCTATGAAGTGGATTGGATTCCCGTGCTGGAGTTGACGGATGATATAGTCTTGACGAGGGGGAATGTAGTTGAACCAGAGGTAGTCAGTTCTGGTCCAAAGCTGGAGTGCGTTGGTAGTGATATCAGAAAGGTGCCAGAAGAGGAGTTGGTCGTTGCACGCGTCGACTACTGCTGAGAGGTCGTTAAGGAAGTCGTTGTGAGTGTTGTGGTCCCAGGTCTCTCCAAACTCGAAGAGGTAAGTGAGACTCTTGAGGGTGAGAGGGGGTTCCGTCCAGCAATGAATACGAGGGTCGTCAATGAGATTGTCGATGGAGGTGGAGGGGTAATATCGACGGACTTGTCGATCTCTGTGGGTGTTGAAGTGGGCACGAGCTCTCGCCACGTGTTGTTCTTCAGTGAGAGGGAAAGAGAGGGGAGGAGTCGACACTTAAAACCGCTCGGTTTTACAGCTCAAAGAAGGGAATAGGAAAGACTTACTGTTGCGTTGGTTTGAATCACTCGATTCAAGAGACAAGGCAACAAAGATTTTCTATACCACTACTTTACAGTGGTTGATCGTCTGGGACAGTAGGGATGAAGTCAAAAGGGTCGGCCGGAACTCGAGGGGAAATACAGTAAGCAAGAAGGGAAGGGTTGGAGCGAATAATGTCCTCAAAGAAATAGCCCTGGTAATGGGCAAAAACCTGTCCTCCAAAAGTGAAACGGAGGTGGCCGTAAGTAGTAATGATGCGTCCGTCAAAAAAGTCCTGAATCTCAAGCATTACCAGGGAGTCCGTATATCCCGCCCTGATGATGTTGCTGAGGGGGGCGAAGGCGTTGCGCAGGCCTTCCCTGAAGTCGTACCGTACGGTACCGAGGGGGAGGTCAGCCGAGGGGAGGTCGAGGATGGCCTTTGAGCAGATGTGGAGGGTCGGGAAGTTAGGATGGGTGGAGGGGTCGATGACGCGAGGGAGGAGGGTGTAGAGATGAGGAGGCGGGATGCGGGATGGTGTGACGGAAGGGAATATACGGGGGTGGAGGACGATGTTGGTGGTCCGGGGAATACGCTGGAAGTAGTCCTTAAGAGAGTTGGAGGCGGGACGCCAAGACTCTCCTTCTTCCGTATAGACGGCGATGTACTGGTGGGGGTGCTCGTCCCGGCTGTTCACACACGAGGGGGGACGAAAGAAGGCGGCAGGGAGGATGTTCTCCTGGTTAGGAGGTGGGGAAAGAGGGCCTTGCTCGGCAACTCTTTCGTAGTTGATGGGGGAGTCGGGAGTCGGGACACGAGGGGGAGTGGTAGTGTGAGGGGGAGATGGGACATGAGGGGGGGCGCTCACAGGGCGCGAGATGGGAGTGGGTTCTGAAGGAGGGTCTGGGTAGACGAGCTCCGGGGTGGGGGAACGTGGGGTGGAGCGGACGGCTACTTGCGTCCGGATATCGAACTCGGGGTTATACTCCTCCTCGTACTCAAGAGGAGTGGTGGGGCGTGTGATGGGGGAGGGAAGACCAGAGAGGGGGGTGCCGTGGACGTCTGTGAGGACGTACTCGTATTGGACACCGGTGGTAGAAGAGCCTTGTTCAAACTCTTGAACAAAGGTGGAAGGAGAGGCAAGGGGAGTGAGAGGAGAAGTCGAGAGACAGGCGGCGAGGATAGAGGGGAGGACTTGAGGGGTCGGGGGTTGATCGTCATCGTTGTAGTACGACGCAGAATCTCCGTCCCACTGGCCAAACTGCGTGAAGTCGTAGTCTGACACTTAAAGGGAACACCCAGAGTCAGGTCTTATTGGTTAAGACTGTCCAAGTGTGATGACTCACTGTCACTCGACAGGGAGGCATGACGGGGGTCTGAAGACTGGGGGTGGTGGAGAACTTGAGAGGGCGCGAAGGAGGCTGACTGGCTCAACGACTGAACTTGCAGACTTGCAAGGGATAGTGGTGCTTAGTATTGACTCGTGGTCGAATAGCTGAAGGGGCACTGTGCGCGAAGAGGAAGAGGAGGCAGTCAGGAGGGGATGTCACAAGTGGACAGTCTGAGGGACTGTCCATTGTATTGCGCTAGCTTATATACCTAGAGACATGGTCTGTGCGTAACTCTAGGGCAGGCTTAGGGCCGCCCACGGGTGCTGCGGAATACTGCGGAATGGAACATTCCAGAGACATCTAAGAATAGTGTCCAATAGCGATAATACGTGTAACTGCGCCGCAGTTAGTCACATCATAGGGGTGACTGCTCCGCAGTCCAATAGGAATAATCGTAGAAGTGGTACGACTGCTCCGCAGTTGATAGTGTCATGGTGATTTGACTGCTCCGCAGTCCAATCAGAATAATCCAAGGGATGGTACGACTTTCAGTCGTCAGGTGACTTGATAAACAGTGGTAGATCACGTGATACATCACGTGATCGTCGGAGTATGAAATTCAAACTCCGATTCCGGATTTCCCCTTTAGGAAGGTGATTACATAAGACCGGGCCGGTGCGGACCGGTCTTAGACGCCCGAGTCGCGAACCCAGTTTATAGGTTCGTGACATATATGACATCATGGACTCACCTAGACTGTCCTTGTACTTCGTCTTTATACTTTCCTTTTTGTTCTATCTTTATTGTGATGTCACTATGATATCATAGTCTGGACTCTTCTTGTTCTCTACACCTTGTTCTCTTAATCAGTCCACTCCTTTGTCCGAGTACAGAACAATGCATCTTGTTGTATTTACTGTGACTTGCTGTTACTAGCATCACTCTCTGTAAAGAGTATAAGTAGAGTGCCCTGTATGCTCTGGCACCACACCAGTTCTCATCTGTTGTGTGTAGTGTTTGAAAGTCCAGTCCTATGAACCGGAAAAAAACTGGGACCGGACCGGACCGCAACCGATGGCAACCGGACCTTCGGTTGCGGTTCATCGGGCCTGAGAATTTTACTGGTTGCGGTTCACCCAAATCTGGCAAGTGGGTGAACCGCCACAGGGCCGGTTGGGACCGGTCCCAACCGGTCTTTACAACCACAACCACGCCAGCATCGACAATGACTCCTACGAGTCTACGACCACGAATTCAACACCCGGGCCGACTGCAGCGCCGATGCCGACACCAACGACTTGCGGCCTCAACAGCAACAACTGCGCCAACACACCAACTCGGACGACCACGACCACTGCCACTCCGACATCGACGACGAAACATCGACAACCACGACAACCCGCAACAACACGTCGACAACCACAACCACAACCAAGACGACGACCTCAACAGCTGCAACCACGACATGTCCACAATGGCGGCACATCGACAGCCACACCATCGACAACCACCCAAGCACCACCACGATGGCCACAACAACAATATATCAACAACCACCATGCAGACCAAGACAACAACACATTGACGGCCGCAAGAACGACCCACCGACAGCTGCAAGACACCGACAGCCACAAGACACCGACAGCCGCAAGAACGACACGCTGACAGCCACAAGACACTGACAGCCGCAAGAACGACGATGAACAGCCGCAACACCGACTCATCGACAACCACGACGACGATGACTCGAGTCGACGATCGGGCGATTAGCGTTCACAACGTCCTCTTCGTCGTGAAGAGGACAAGGACCCTAGTATATTCCATAGAGTAGTAGTAGACTAGTTACAACTTAATGTAACTACCAGTAGTATAGTTCAATACATATGAATAACGGTTGCAGTCAGTCTTTGGCCGGTTGCAACCAACTCAGGATGAGCCAGTTTAGACCGCGAGAACTGGTCTTTTGAGAATCCGGCAACCGGGTGGGACCGACTCATGTCGGCTCGGTCCAGTTTAGTGCTTGGGGGATGAACCGATGGATTGGTCCCGGTCCCGGTCTTTCCAAATTAGGGAAAAAAACCGGACCGGACCGGACTTTCAATCACTAGTTGTGTGCCAGACTCTACATCTGCTTCACTTGCTAGATCTACTCTGTTGCTGCTTCAAGTCACCCTTCATATCTCACCACAGTCTCCTTTGTCACTGTGAGTATGATCTCTATGTGTACTGTTCATCATCTACAAGAGGAAGACGATGAGTTTGTGCAGGGTAGCAGTAGGCTGGGAATAATGGACTTGCTGAATACTGCTGAAGTTCCTGGCTATAAGGAACCTCAAACGTACAAGCAGGCCATGGAGTCTGACCAAGCTACTGATTGGCTTGAAGCATGCGAGTATGAACTTGATGCTCTCAGTAAGCTTGATGTCTGGAGACTTGAACCCCTTCCTGCTAATAGGAAGGTGGTGAAGTGTAAATGGGTATTCAAAAAGAAAGCGGATGGATGCTTTCATGCTAGGCTAGTGGCAAAAGGGTTCACCCAACTAGAGGGGGTGGACTTTGACGAAACTTTCTCTCCAGTTGCCCGCTTTGAGTCCTTGCGACTCCTTCTTGCGTTGGCTACACTTGAAGACTGGCACATCCACCAGATGGATGTTAAATTGGCATTCCTTTATGGGGAACTGGAAGAAGAAATTTATATGGAGCAACCAGTCGGTTTCGTCACAGCTGGCTCTGAGCACCTTGTGTGCTGGTTACAAAAGGCCCTTTATGGCCTGAAACAGGCTTCCTGCACATGGAACTTGCAATTCCATGGGGTCCTCTGTGACCTAGGCTTTACGCGGACGTACTCTGATGCAGGAGTATATGTGTATCATCTTCAAGAGGGGGGTGACACGCTATTTGTGATCTTATAGATGACATCACTATACTTGGAAGCTCCCAATCAAAGATCAATGATCTGAAAGCATCTCTATCAAGTTGATATGAGATGACTGATCTTGGTGAAATCCAGTCTTACCTAGGTGTTAACATCACCAGAGACCGTGCAAACTGCACCATGGAAATCAACCAATCAGATTACATCCGTGACGTGGTTGAGCGTTTTGGAAATTTGGAATGCTAGATTCCAACCCAGTATATACCCCTCTTCCCTCTGGTGCCAAGGCACACTTGATCAAATATGACAATCAGGCCTCTACTTCTGAGATTAAGAAGTATCAACAGATAATTGGATCTCTGCTATATGTGCAGATTGGAAGCAGACCTGATATATCATTCACTGTTAGGGTTGCCGCGGTCCGGTGCGGTCCGGTTTGGAGACCATTTTTTCTGAACCCCGAACCGGACCCGGGTCCGGTTCGGGCTCTCAGGCCAAACCTTGAACCTCTGGGAGGTCCGGTCCGGTTCAGGTCTGGTTCGGGGCTCAGAGGGGCCGAACCCCGAACTGGACCCCGAACACGCACAAAAAATGTCAATGTAGATCTTATTGCAGTTGCAGAGGTACTGTAGCTAGCTACATGAGTGCCCCGCCTGCAACTCCACTGTCCCCGCAGCCCAGCCCACCCCTTCATTGCTGCCGTCGTTGCGTTGCTGCCACTGCACCTCCATCAACATCACTGTGCCCCACCGTCCCATCATCCTTGCCTCATCATCCCACAGTCATCCATCCCATCGTCGCTGCCATCACTGCACTGTCCCATCGTTGTGATTGTTGCCGCCGCCACCCCTTCGTCGTTGCATCGGCATCGGCCATTGCCGTCGTCATCAATGTTGCCTTGCTGTCATCACTGGTGTCGCCTTGCTGCCATCGAAAGCGTTGCCTTGCCGCAATTGTCAGTGTCACCTTGCCGCTGTCGGTGTCGCCTTGCTTATTGTAGTCAATGTCGCCTTGCTGTTGTCACTGTGTCGCCTTGTCGGTGTTATCGACATTGCCTTATCGTCATCATTGATATTGCCTTTCTGTCGCCATCTGTGTTGCCTTGCTGCCGTCATCGGTGTCGACCTGCTGTCGTCGTCAGTGTCGCCTGGCTGACATCATCGTCACCCACTCACCATTGTAGCCGTTACCATTGCCATTGCCCCGCTGTCATTATCGTCGCTTGCAGCTGTGTCGTTATTATAGGCGCGTAGACCATGGGGTGACAGTGAAGTGGGTCCGCGTGGAGGAGCAGCTTCGGTGGTGACGTCAATGATAGTGGGTGTTGTGCTAGGGTAGTCGTGTGGGCCTATAATTAACATCAGTACATTGTAGCGCCGTTATAAGGAATAGAACTGGTGTTTTTTCTGGCAGAAAGACTTGCACGTCGGACAGTAGCGTGGTAGGTATGAGAAACTTGGAAAAAAAAAGGTTAAACTTCGGATGAAAGACGCACCAAGGGAGGACCACTACATTGTACTTTCGTGGGCTGGAGACCAGAAGCATAGCAGCTGAGTTGACAAGCTGGTAGCCCAGAGAGACGGAGTGGAAGGCGCCGCGACAAGCCATGTCAAAGTGCAGGCCCATCAAGAGAGATGGGCGTTTTGTCTGCATGTGTAGTTTGGTGCCGTAGTTTGTTGTTCTCGCGGAGCAGATTGGGGTTTTCTTGTTCGAGCTCGCGGATGCGCATGGTTGGTGGTGGCAGCACAGTGACCTGTTCTGGAGAGCGCGAGCGCGGTTTGGAGCTTGGTCACGATCTGTCGAGCTGCACAAAAAGATATGAGTTGGAAGTCGAGTTTGTGGCGAGTCCGAGGTGGCTTACTTGTTCAATGTAGGCCTTTCGTTTTGCACGATATCTTGTGCCTTTCGTTACAAGTCCGCTCAGGACGGTCGGCAGAGGTGGTGTTGACTAGGCAGTACTGTAGCGTCAAAAAATATGGTGTCGGACAGCTGCGGTCGTGAAGCGTAGTGCCATGGCTGTGGCGACGAAAGAGCCTGCAATCGAGGTTAGTACGTTGTAGTGCTACAAGGAATAAATCTCACTTTTTTCAGGTGGAGGGGCTTGCATGCCGGGTGGGGAGGAACAGACGTGGGGTGAGGTTGGATGTTGACTTGGTTGCCTTCACGAGTTGGACCCAAGAAGGAGACGGCAATAGAGGTGAGGTGAGGAGGTGAAGCCAAGCTTCCCACGATACGACCAATCGACAAATGCAAATGCGACTTCAAGCAAGACTTCAAGTTTAGTTTCCGAACTGCCCTCTGTAACGTAGTACTGTATTGCTCCCTTACTATTCCTGCAACAAATTCGTGGGGTCTAAATCTGTACGGCACCGGTGTTCACCAGCACCACCTACACGCAGGGTCGAAGCCCAACTCCGAAACTGCCGCTCAGAGGCTCTCAGCTGCTCTCTCTGCATGGGATCTCAATGCCGCTGGTGCACCCCTCCGACGTGCCACGCTTGACCCCCATGATGAAAACGACTCCGACCCCTACTACCGTCACTAGAGATGTCAACGAGTGACACTCGCGAGTATGAGTACTCGTCGGAAATTTCCGATGAGCAACTCGTACTCGACTCGTACTCGTAGGCGCGAATACTCGCCGAATTCTCAGGAGTAATACTCGTACTCGCGGCACGAGTACCCGTCTGAGCCCCGAGTACTCGTGAGTGCGAGTACTCGTATTCGTTCACATAGTTTGAGTACTCGTCTGAAACGAGTACTCTAAAGATATTTCACTTTTTGCTAGAACTAGCTACAGACATGTACTCTAAACACTAGCTACAAAGCCCACAACTCCCGCCGCCCTATCGCTGCCCGCTGCCACAGTCGCGTAATAGTGTCGTTGTGTCGTCGCCAGTGCGGTGGTCGTCATCTGTATCGTCGTAGGCCTTTGTCGTCGCAGGCCGCTGTCGTCGTGGGTGGTTGTCATCGTGGGTGGTTGTCGTCGTGGGCCGTTGTCGTCGTGGGATGTTGTCCGAGTCGTCGTGGACCGTCACCGTCGTGGACCGTCGCCGTCGTGGACCGTCGTTGTTGTTGTGCCAGCGTTCGACCTGCCTGCCTTGCTGTTGCCGAAGTATCGTTGTGGTCGACCCATCGTCGATGGGTCGACCGGCAGGGGTTGTCGTCGTGTGGGTGGCCACTGCCGTCGTCATCGTCCAGGCGTATGTCGTGGTTGATGATAAGTGATAAGCAACTCATGTGGTGTAAGCAACTCATCAGCGCCAGACGCCGAGCTTCCCACGCCCTCGGTGATTGCCAGTTTCGCTAGCTACATGCGGACCGGCCCGCGGGTTGCAACACTACCACCCTTGCCACCACCAGCAACAGCAAGATGGCAACAGTATTGATTACGCATTGGACGACGCAACGACGATGGAGTGATATCCGTCGACCACGGCAACGGGGCGATGCCCATCGACCCGACTCGACCACAACAACGGGTGACCTGCAAGGCGACCAAGACGACCAAGAATCAAGAAGGTGACGCGTCGACGACGACGATAGGGGCAACAACGACCAGACGACAACAACAACAACACCGCCGCACGACGATGGGCGACGGCAACGACAGCGCTGACGATTCGGAAGGCGAGCCCTGTGGCTCTTAACTAGCAGATAGATAGATTGTAACTTGATAGTACAAGATAAATTATGGAAACTGTAATCAACTTGAACAAAGGTGGATAGTATTGTTATGACCCGGTGTACCACGAGTACTCGCGAGTACTCGCGCTCAGAAAAAGTCGAACTCATACTCGCGCGAGGGTCCAGGCACGAGTACTCGCGGGCGCGAGTACTCGTCACGTGCGAGTCACACTCGCGAGTTGACTCGTTTGTCAACAACTCGTTGACATCTCTGACCATCACTATGCCACTACCACGGGGCACTGAACGAGCTCGAAAGCGCGTGCGTGAGTAAACGTGGGCACGGCAGCAGAGAGTGGATAGGAGGGAGTTGGGGTATAGAGAAAACAGCCGAAGATCTATATAGATGAAATCAAAATGCGAGAACAAGACGCAAAGAGCAGAAGGAAGTCGGGAGTGTCTGGAATGTATGGGAAGGAAAGTAGGAGGTCGGGGAGCCTGAGAGTGAAAAGAAGGTTTTGTGAATACGCAAAGAAACTTGCGTGAAGACAGGGAAGAGAGAGATCGCGAAGCTGCCTTCACAAAGAACCAAACCTAGAAATGGAGGAGAGAAAGTTAATAGAATGAAACTTGAGAACAGATCTTGAGGGTAACGAAAAAAATGAAGCAGGGAGAAGACAAACAAGTTGGATGTCTTTGACTTAAGACCTGATCCGAGATGGTCGTCAAATATCACACACGAGAGAGCGAACGGGAACAAGAATGGGGGAAGCGACAATGACATTCCAACGTGCAATCCGAGTCTTTATACAAACGACCAGTACCTAAGGTCGAACTTGAATGCGGTCCGAAATCGTCGAAGTCGAGACTTGTGAGGAGTAAAATGTAAAATGGGGAAAAGGTAAACGAAAAGTCACAGGTAAGGAAGGGAGTCAACAGATGAAAACACAAGGCCGATGTGAGGCTGAGAACATGAGTCGTAAGTAAAACGGGGGTGCCAGTGTTGGAAAACAGGAGCGTATGGCCAAACGACAGCGTCAGAGATAACGACGATGTGCACTACAAATACGAACGAGAGTCAGAAAATGGTAACAGAAATGAAAGAAACCGAAGGCACACCTGTGCCCAAGACAAAGAGCACGACACTAAAACAAGCTGACAACAAACCGAGGCTGGAGGGGCGACGACACGATGTCGATCAGCCGAGGTCGACAACACAGGCGACGCGATGGGGGTGAGATCGGGAATGAAAGAGTGGTGGGTGGAGGCAGTCTTGAGGCCATTGGCGGGCACAATGGCGCCAAAGAAGGTAGTCAGCTTCAGCCCTGCATGTATGTGGTGCTAGCGAACACTGATATACTGATACCACACAGATTTGGTGTTCATCAGTTTGTTCAGAAGTGTCACAGCACAAGGTGTGGTCCTCCAGTGGCGGTCCAAGGTGCGGTTCGGTCCGGACCGGGTTCACATCAACCTCGGTCAATGGCGAACCCCGGACCAGACCCTCTAGCCGGGCTGTGAACCGGACCTGGACCTGAACTGGACCTCAGGTGCGGTCCGGTGCGGTTCGGGTCCGAACCCCATTCTGGACCGGACCCCGGTGTTATGTTCCTTCCGGACGTCTCTCTAAATGCCTGTTTGCTGCTGCTGCATGTGCTCGAACGTTTTCAGTATCCCGTAGGCAATGGCTAGGGCGATATGCAGGGCATGGCCAACCAAGGCAAAGATGACGATGAAGTCGATAATGATAAGATATGAGGCATCAGCGATGACTAAGCACGACGGCAAGCGGAATGCTTAGTGGCGATAACCGGCACACTAGCACAGATGACAAAGGAAGGGATGGTCAATGAGGAATCTAGCTTTATACAACCTCCTAGCAGGGAAGGATTGACACAAGATATCAAAGCTAAGGACTACAACACGTCCTCAGCCCTCTACTTATACTACAGAGGGGAGCTTTCAAGCTCAGCCCGAATCCAAAACCCTAGTATACCTATCCAATAGCATAACTCGCTCTCGATTCGCATCAGTCAGCCATACAGTCATGGGGTCACCATCTAGACTGCGTCCGGGCTCAAGCTCATCCGGACTCACATTCCAGCCTCAGCCTAGGCGCAAGCTCATCTAGGCTCTTCCGGACTGTTCGAGGCAGGTCACGTGCCAGGGTCACGTGACGGCCGATAACTCCGACCTATTCCCACGCCTCCTGATAGTCACGTGATGGCGGGTAAGGGTCACGTGTGCTCACCGCGCATCCAACTCGCACGTGATCTTGTGCAGGTGGTTCTGTCTTCCACTTCTCCAGCAAGTCTTCGAGCACTGCTGTGGCTCCGCGGACTTCTCTCTCCCACTGCGGGTCATCTTGTATGTACTTCTGGTTGCCGCATGGGTCTTGTCCCGGCTGCGCCGTGACACCCGGCATCCCTATTCACTGTTGCACACCTTAGCCAATTCACTTCCAATCCCTCACCACAGCATCTACGCCTAGCCAAATATGTCCTGGCATACCTAAACAGTACTAAGGACTATGCATTACACTATACTGGAGGGAATGGCTCAGGTGGAGAAGGCCTTCATGGCTACTGTGACTCCTCTTGGGGAGATCAAGAAGAGAAGCACTCCACCTCTGGCTACGTCTTCCTGCTTGCCAATGGAGCCATTTCATGGTGTACCAGAAAGCAGAAGACTATTGCCCAGTCTACCACAGAAGCTGAGTACATGAGCCTCTCTGAGGCGTCAAACCAAGCTCAGTGGTACACTACCTTCCTTGGGGAACTAGGGTATGAGGTTACCTCCCCTATACCCCTACATTGTGACAACAAGGGTGCTGTAGACCTAGCATTAAACCCTGTCACTGGAAGATGGTCCAAACACATCCTGATCAAACACCATGTAGTCAGGGAGTATGTAGAAAACAAGGTCATAGACCTAATACGTACTCCTACAGGGGAAATGGTTGCAGATGGACTTACTAAGTCACTGCCCAGAGAACCCTTTGACAAAATGGTCATTGATCTAGGAATGGTGTAAAATGGGGACTCAGGGACATTGTGCTAAGAACACAGTCAATGGTAGTCGATCCTTGGTTTATCAGCAAGGACATCACATTGTCCTGTAACAAGCACAACATGTCCTCTGATCTCTTAGAGGTTAACAGAAGGGGCTTCAAAGACGTCAAGTTACTGTAAAGACAAGCAAAGCTTTTACAGACCTCCTTTGGGTCTTATACAAAGCGACGAAAAGCCCTTCTTAGAGCCCTGAAGGAATTGGACCTTGACTTAGAGAGCCTACAGATTACAGCTCTTCAAAAGATTATCATCTTACATACAAAAGTCAAGGATCTGTACTCCTGAGCTCCAACTTTAACACACCTCTGTTACACATCATGGACTGCCCCTATCATGGAGGGATGTTGAGACGCGACTGCATAAGTCACATGTCTTGTGGGATCTGATTGTGTCAGCCCATATACTAAATATGGTATCTGTCCCTTATGGACTGTTTTGGACACCCCGGACTTATACAGACTGCCTTTGTTTATCTTTATTGTCAGAGTCATATATGGCTCTTATTGTTCTTTATTGTTAAGATACCAGTATTGTCTGCTTTAGGCAGCTATTGTTCTCTGCCCTCCAATGGCATTTCTCCCTCTGACACACAGACCACATGTATTGTGTTTGGGTCACCAGTGTGCACAGACCATTCTTAGCTAAGCATCCTGTATATAAGGACTGCTGTTTACGCCTCTACACTTCAGAGTTCCCTTCACCTCTGAAGTGTAAGTCCCTTTCTCTTTACCTCTCATATTACCTTTACTCATAGATGTTCCTTAGTAACTTGTCTATTAGGTATGCAGTTGTAATAGAGTTCCCTTCACCTCTGAAGTTAACTTGTCTATTAGCTCTTTGTTGCTCTTACCTCGCTTGTTAGTTCTGCGCTCAACAATTTTGTGCAGCTGGCCATTGGTGAGAATAGGTATGAAGGGTGTCAGGTCAAGATGGTAGGTGGGCATATCTATGGTACCATATGAGGTGATTGGCCTGGGGGATTCCTAAGGCTGGCTGAGTAGTGCTTTGAGGTCCAGTCCTATAGACTGGAAAAATACTGAAAACTGGACTGGACTTTGACTGATGAGGACTGGACTTCAGTCACAGTTTTTCAAATTTCAGAAGTCATCAGTCTGCAGTCTGTCTCCTTCTCAATCAGTCTTAGGACTGGAAAAGACCAGTCTAAACCAGTTAAAGACTGGACTTCAGTTCACTTTAAGCTGTCAGAATCCTGGGTTCAAAAATGTTCAATTCTGGGGCCAGACATGACTACTGTGTACTGGTAGTGAATGGCATGAGTTTCCATACCCACCCAGGTATGGCCCAAGGGTATGGAATTGGTGACCCACACAAAACCCGGTTCATGGGTTTCACCGGGCATGCAAGGTTGCCAGACTGGACTTCAACTCATGTCAGCAACCACCATTGTGCATTGTCAACTGCGTTGCTTTGGCCCAGAAAACCCTTAAAAGCTAAGTATTCTTCCTTTAGCTGACTTTTAACTAACTACAATGTTTTGTTTTTTCTTCTTTTTTAGGCTTCAAACATGCTCTTGCTTGTTACGTTTTCCCCCTCGAACCACCTGGAACAACCCATAGGCACCGCCGTGAAGTGATCACGTGCTGAAGAAGTGCAGGAAGAAGAAGAGGTATGAAGACTCGTGGCTGACCATGCCTGAAGTATCCCAAAAGCTAAGTCACCCATCAGCTATTACCACCCTGGAAGCGCTCAGAAACCACAGGAATACTGGGAGTAGAGCATGTGACTTTAGCGCCCATCATGTGACCCTGGCACGTGACCTGGCTAGAACTGACCAGAAGGGTCCAGATGAGCTTGCACCTGGACCGGCTCTAGAACGCCTCGTGTTTGTGACTCATATTGATTGTGCCTTGATTCTGATGGACTGTATGACTCGTGTTCACTTATCTCTGACTCATGCCACGAGGGCCTTACGCCATTGGCTGACTCTTATCTCCGACTTGTTGTGACTCATTTCCTAGGATCCATGTATTAGGGTTTCGGACTCCTGAGCTGGACTTCAAAGTCCCTCAGACATGTACTTATACCTGAGCTTATGGTCGCTGAAGACCTAAGCTTGACTTCTTGGATTATCCGCCCACTCGTAGTGCCACCCGACTTGCTGTTGTGTGGGGTGTGCTGATAGCTACTTGCGAATCAATATCCATTGTCCTTAGCTGGCCTTTGTGGGTAACCCTTGGCATCCCCTCGTTTCCTGTCCCACCTTATCACAGGCTGCTCCCCATTGTGAACCCTCCTCCCCTCGCGCTGTCTGCCGAGAATCATCTACGACTTCAAGCCCTGATCACCCTCTGCATCCTTTGGGCTACCTTACTACGTCTCTCGAGTGAGCTAGTAAGCGATCATGTGAGTAACTTTGACATCCGCTGTGACCGTTAGGACCCCGTGTTGCGCCTTGCCCCAGAACGCAAGAAGAACGTCTGGTGGAACGTAACATGCTGGGCACCACAACACGACACCGATGCCACACCGTGCCCCCATGAGGTGGTGCCAGGTCCTCAAAACACTGATGCCACGCCTTTCCCCCACGATACAGACACGGTGCCAGGCCCTCACAACTCCACGACAACAACGCAGCGCCGTGCCCCCACGACGTGGTGCCATGCACTCACGACACCGATGCCGTGCCGTGCCCTCATGACAACAACACGGTGCCGTGCCTCCACGACACCAACGTTGTGTCAGGCCCTCACAACACCAACACCACGCTGCGACTCTGACAACGACATGGCGCCGTGCCCCCACGACACCGATGCAGCACTGCATTGCCACGACACTGACACAGTGCCGTGATGCTACGACAATGATGCAGTGCCGTGCCCCCATGACACTGATGCAGCACAGCAATGCCACAACACCAATGCTGCGCTGCCCCCCATGCCACCGACACAGCACCATGACACTACGACAACGACACGGCACCATGCCCCTACGACACTGACGTTGTGCCAGGTCCCCATGACACCAACGCGGCGCCCCACCCACTTAGCTTACTAGTAGATTAGACACTGTACTAGTAAGTATAATAAACACAAATATATTTTAACTTCTGAGTGCACAGCATGAGTATGAAAAAAGCTGGGTCACCCACAAATGATCGGTCATAAACCGATGATTGACTGGTCATAACCAATCACTGACCGGTCAGCATGTGGACCGGTCAATGTTGCGTTAGGACCAGTCTCGGACCAGTATTAACCAGTCTGGAGCAATCCAGTCTAGGTTTTTAAATAAGCCATCCAGTTTTAGACTGGTTAAGGTCACAGTCTTTTGAAAATCTGTTAAAAAACTGGACTGAACTGGATTTCAAACCACTATGGCTGAGGCACAATGGCACAACAGTAAGACATACCTCCATCCGGCAGGTGATATTGCCGTGGATAAAAAGGCATAGGGAAATGCAACGCCAGCAACTTGGCCATCCACCAGGACACAGACCTCCCGGAACGGTCCATTACCTGGTGTCCCAGGAATAAAATAGCTAAGGAACTGGTTGGGACTATTCTAATACTAGCACGACGGTGCGACAATCAGAGCTGGGAGGGAGGCTTCCGACAGACGGCGAACACACCCAGAATTCATCCTTGCCGTTTGCCGAGACTTGCAACTCGGCGAATGCCGTTACAGCATTTCAAGGGAGTGTGACTTCGACCTAACAAAAGTACAATTTTGCATTTGTTCGGGGGATACGGAGGTCCTGATGGCTCACCGAAAAGCTGGGAGGGACGGATGCTTCGTCGCTTGTATCATTAGCGCGAGTCGTCAGTGGAATAATCAAGTCCGCGCGCTGGGCGGGTGGGAATCGCGACGAGCCCGAGAAAATCGTCGCTTCGAGTGTCACTACATAATATATTTCTGAGTACTCCTGGCGGAATCGTAAGTATATAAGATTCACCGGCGTATTCGCCGTCTAATCCAGCATGGATGACATTATCGAGCTGCAAAATGAATGTGCCCGGTTCGGAGAAAAGGGGGATGAAGCGCGTCACGTCTTTGACGTACGTCCAGACGATACCGTCGCTTCCCGAGTTGTTTGGCATAAGTGTCGAAGATCGCCAAACTATTTGACCGGTCTTGTTTGAAACGTCGAACAACAAAACAGTAGGAAATCGACAAACTTTCAACATTCTGGAAAGTAAACAATGCGAGACGGGGGTGCTGCGCTCCGTTGCTTGTGACGGTTAAGGTTAGGGTGACACCAGCCCACACGTTGGGGGTACTGCAACCGGTTGGTGGTCTGAAAGTGAGGCATCAACGGGGACGACAGGGAGGTACAATAACGGTTCACAGACGTGTACCGGACGATCTCGGGACTGGAATTCACAAGCATCAGCATACAGACGGTAAAAGCACCAAGTGAGAGTTGCATACTGTCCAACGGAGGATCCAAATGTGCGCCTGAGAGCCAATCGAGGTGAGTGCGCACGCGCTGAGATGAGCGAGATAACGAGACTGACTGAAGAATAGGAACAGTGCACTGGAGTGCTTCCGTGTCGAGAACGAAGGGCGGAGGCTGTGCGACTTGAAAGGCGACTAGAGGATCACAGAAAGCGTAGTTCGTACACAAGAGCAACAAGAGGAGAGAAAGCAAAAGGTTGCAGATATGGGATCGACTGGGACATGGTGAACTTTGCTTGGTGGTGGCACTGCAGGACGAAATCCAGGGCTAACGGCGCGGACTAGCACCATACTGGCGCACAGCGGCTATAAATACGTGGAAAATTTTCAGGGTAGATCCACGGAAAAGGAGGAACGACTCGGAGAAACGACGTTGCAAACTATCGCGGTAACGACAAATCCCGGGAGTCTCCATCCGTGCAACGCCGTATGCGGTCATATGCACAAATGAGATGCGTTGTTACACTGACGCGCTTTGGACGATACACATATCAGGATTGTGGTAGGCTCCTCGGACCGGCCCGATTTTCGAACTCAGAAACCTCCGCTCATTTCGACGGATGACAGACTTTACGAGCACCTCTGAGCTGTATGTTTTCCCGTTTCTGTGCCGTCCGTCCTTGGGCTAACCACGGCCGATGTCGCAGTCTATTCGATAATAGTACCACTCGGAGTGGGCGCACGACCACTTCAGAACCCAGAAAACGGATCTCCACAGCCCCAATTCCGCTCGACCGCATAGAGATGGAGGTGGCCGTGCACAGCCTGAGGTCCTACGAGGATTGCCCACCAGTGCATGGCACTGCATGCGGACCGATTTAGCTCGTATCTCAGCACGGATAGTAACTCACAGGACAAGCCGCCCGCGCTGGACGCCGACAACGACCTCGAGAACGGTGTCAAGGCGTGATGGGCCCCCTGGTGGCAGAAAATATATTTAGTACCTGCGGCAAGGTAGTAACTTATTTCATTGATTCTTGGGAGGGGGCCTTCCCTTGGCGATGAGGAATTTGTATCACGCTTCAAATTGTTGTCTCGGGAAGAGGTATTTCCTTCCCTTTTCTGAAATTGTATCTTTAGTGCGGCGGTCTGATCGCTTGCCTTGATTCTTGCGAGTTTCCTGAAGGATTGGGACACACGGCCCGGACTCCCGAGAGGGACATGAAAGAAACGATGGTGATATGGTGTATTTGAAGAGGCGCTCTCTGGCGCCGTCGGTGTGAAGTGTAATTTACTGCGCCCATGCCATAATCTAGATGCACCAAAGGACCCCCGGGCCAAAGAACTTATATAGATATAGTACAGTAAGTTACATGGCGCCTGCTTCGACCGCTTGCGGACCGACATTCACACGGGTCATCTTATCAACCTCCTACAGTACTTCAAGTTGTTGTCTGTCTCGGGAAAAGACATGCTTGATATTTCCGACCCTTTTCTGAAATTTTACCTTTACGTGCATCGTTCGTGTCATCGGCGCTATTAATACTCGGCACTGTCACGATTTCTCATTCCCATACTCCGTATACTACCATTTACTGCCACAGAACACCGTACCGTGCCATCGAGGCTTGAACTTGAGTACTACGGGGTGTGGGATATGATATCCCTGTTGCCGGATCGGTGCCATATCCTACTACCAGCATTTCACATGTCCATACCTGCAATATATTCTATCTGGGCAGTGTGTCCTCCAAAGCTCACGCATCATATGTACATACTACGCTCTGACAAGACCTCTGCGACCCTGTGCTGTCCTCCTGCCGTCGCTTCTTGTCTTGGAGTCCGCCCAGAGGCATTCCGAGCATCCACATCTGCGCCACGCTCTACTAAAAGCAGGCAAATATCAAGGTGCCCCGACCCCGATCCGTAATGCAATGCGGTATCCCGGGACCTCGTTCTCGCATTCACATCGGCACAACGGTCGAGTAATAATTGCGCAACCTCCAGATGTCCATAATGTGACGCCTGATGCAGCGGGGTCCAGCCGGCTCTGTCCCGCGAGTTCGCGTTTGCGCCACGTTCAATCAGAAATTTGGCCACCTCCAGTCTCCCCTCGCCCGATGCAAAGTGCAATGCAGTGCGACGCCTGTTGTTCATTTCATCGATATCCGAACCTCGGTCAAGTAATGACTGTACGACGTCCAGCCGTCCGTTTTCTGACGCGGTGTGCAACGAGGGTTGCTCAACGTCGAGGAATTTTACCTTGACTCCGCGTTTCCGTAGCGGCTGAACAGTATTAGAGGGCTGAATTCGCGGTCGGAAGATTGGAACTGTACCCGCCATGTGTCCAGATAGGGAATTCACCACGTCGAATTTCCCGGAGTCGAGTGCAAGGTCCAAGGGTGTCTTATTTTCGTCGTCGCATATGTTGAAATCCGCACTACTCTCGAGAAGGAGCTTCACGATGTCAGTATAGCCATTCCTTGCTGCTGAATGCAACGGGGTCCGATCTTCGTTGTTGGGGGTATCCGGGTCTGCACCGTTGTCAATTAAGAGCCGAACAACATCCAAATGACCGTTTTCTGACGCCGCATTCAGTGGAGTCCAGCCGTCTAAGGCTCGATGGTTCACATCCGCGCCATGCTGTATTAATAGCCGTGATATCTCCACTTGTCCGACAGAGGAAGCAAGGGCTAATGGAGTCCAATGATTTATGCTTGTTGGAAGATCGACATCCACGTTGTGCTCGAGTAACAACCGTACAATGTCAGCGCGTCCGCTATCCGATGCCCAGTGCAGTGGGTTGCGCCCTGAAAAATTCAGAGCATTTACATTAGCGCCACACCGAAGAAGCGAGCATGCGACATCAGTGTCGCCAAGGTCGAATGCCACGATCCATGAAGCGTTGTGAAACCCTCCCCTGGCATCAACATCCCCCGGGTAGGTCGCAATCAGGTGATCCACAAGCCAGCGGAGACGGCAATGTATGGCGTAATATAATGGCGGCGCCTCTGGCCGCTCGGGGTGCTTCGTAGGCATGGATTCTCGCCAAGGGTCGTCGATGTCGTATGTCCAGACCCATGCAGAGAACTGTGGATTCTCCCGGTCAAACAGCCGTTCCGTGGCCTCCCGGATCGTCGATGACACATTCTCGAATTGGACGTGTTTGAACCAGTGTCGTGCCGCGTAATCCGCGAGTGGAAAGTTCCCAATGCTCTCTTTGTCGATGTGGTCATCGAGCTGGAGTAAGACCCCGAGGGAGGCTTGCGCGAGAGTGGCATGTGCCAAATGAGGGACGATGCGATAGCAAGACAGATCCTCGCTCGCGGCGACAAGCCGATCCGATGTCAGGAATTCCCTGACCGAAAAGTGGGAAAACTGAACGATTCGATATCCATTTACATTGACGACGGTAATGAGACTCGAGCATGCCGAAAGTACAGCTTCTTCTGCATCGCCAAGTCGCCAGCCCACGTCAAACTCTGGGAACACTCCTGGACCGAACCGGACAGCCAGAATCTCTGCGAGCTCTTCGACGCGAAGTGGTCTAACAGATACGGCGAGACATTGGAAGAGTCGGTGTGCGAATTGCTGCTTGACTCTATCGATCCTGCGTAACATGTGTTCGTATGTTTCGTCCAACGTCTCTGGCAAGTGATCCAAAATACTATGGATACTCGCTGGGAAACATCGGCGCAAGATATCCAACAAGCAGTAAACCCATCTGAACCTGCCGCATGTATTAGGCGACAGTCCAGAAAAACTCTAGGAGGGATGGCTCACATGCCGTCTGCTTTCTCTGAGAGTCTATCGATAACCAGCTGCCTATTCTCTGGCTTCCATCTCCGCATATGTCGATCGGACTGAACGACTGATTTGATGTATCGTAAGATGTCTGCCATTTGTCCACTTTCTTCGTGGAGTGAAATGCGGAACGACGCCAAAGGTTCGAGAATGCACCGGATGTCGATCTCCGGCCGACTGGAAACACATAGATGTACATTCAGAAGTTTCAGACCGACAAGATCTTCTAGAAACTGGAGTACATTTTCACGAGGGGTCGGCATACCGGAGATGTTCGGAGATTCGTCGAGAGCATCTATGATGATATACGTCGCTGGCTGTCCCGGGACCTTGAGCATGTCCGTCAGACATTGGGAAAGTGCGTCGTCTGAAGGCTGCTGGGCTCCTTCATCGTGGTCCAAATAGAAGCGAGAGAAAATATTATGACAAGCATCGGACCTGGCACTAAGCTGGAAGAGGAGGGAGGAGAGTAGATCGCGTCGCTGTTGCTTGTGAGTGTCCCTGAAGTCGAAGAAGAAGTAGGCCATCAAAGCGAGTCCAGCCTTGCGCATCCTGTCGATCTCTCGGACGATCGTAGACCTGGAGATGTGCATGAATATCCACAATCGGAGGTGGTGAGGCACCACATACATCAGAATAGATTTCCCGGAACCGGCTACAGAGAGGGAAATGAATCAGGATTGTAGCAAGGCCAATATTGGAAACTCACGCTTTCCATGGATCCACAACAGGGAGCCCTTCGCGTTCCACTCGGCGAACACGCTTCCGTCGCAGAACCACGTTGCAGTTCCGTCTTGATGGATGTCAAGCGCGATGTTGTAGTTGGATGACGGATCTGACGGGGAGAGCCAAGTTCGGGACTCCCTTTGCAAGCGATCACCTGCGACTAGCTTCAGCACCACAGGACCACTATGCTAGAACCGATTAGTAACGAACGCTTGATCTTATTTATATCGTTCGCAATCTGTTGCATCATATCTGCCGTCATGATCAGCTTCTGCGACGCTGACTGATCATGATAAATGCAATAAATGCTCACCCAAAGCCGTCCAGATCCCGTCCACTGACAATTTTCCATCTACCAAGACCCCTCATTAGACCGTCTATTGCAATCTGAGAAACTTTGCTTACTATCGATGACCACCTTGACAGTGTTCACAAGTCCGCAGACGACTTCGAGTGTCTGGGTCATAGTCATCCTACCTTCCTCTTGGGTGAGGCGGTCTAGCCTGCGTAGGATGGCCTCTATCTCGCTTTCTCCTAGCAGCTTCTTTGCGAATTTCTCTGCGCATCGTTGAGGCCTCCCGTATCAATGAGATGGGTCGACTTACTGAATCTACCCTGCTTAATCTGTTTGGTAGCGAGAGCAAGCACGGCAAGTAACTCGACCATTATCGTCACGCTTATCTCCGTCATCTCAGGAGTCAAGGGGAGATTGGTGTAGATTCTTAGGCGTTTGAGGAAATTTGCGAGGCATTCAAACAAGTCGACGAGAGCATCGTAGCTCGTGCTGACGCCACTGGCTGCCTATGGATCCAGACATGACGAGGGGATGTAATCTGAGAATGGAATTGGATGCGTACTGCGATGAGGACGTCCACGCCAGCATAGACGGCCTTTGCTGGTTCGAACGGGACCTGGGAACAGGATTGGTGAAAAAAGGTAAATAGAAGAACGGGGATATTTCAGCTCACAAAGGCAATGGACGCGCCAAGAACAGCAGATAACGTGTGGACAACACGGACTAGCGGGCTGAGCCAGTTGAGCAACTTGCGATTTCCGTCGCGAAAGTCTTTGAACTTGTTAGCATTGTTTTCGAGTATCTCGAGGACGTCATCGGAAGAATCGCAAGACCGAAGGGCGTCGGCAAGGGGGTATGTTGCGAGGTCTATGCCAACCTGGTTGGTGTATTCGGCGAGAGCGGCATCAAGGATGGGTTTAAATGATGTTGAAACCATTTGTTCGCGGTCTCTCGCAAAGAGAGTGGTGAGTGAGTGGGGGAATGGCGCTCACTGGCAGTCAGTACTTAAGCCAAGGAAGGCCGCGGGCCCCCGTCACTTGCCTAAGCCAGCACTGCTTCTTGCATCGTGTATTATAATTCTCCATCTGGACCGTGACGGATAGGTTCAAGTTGCCAAGATGGACAAGGGACACCTTGAGGGACACTCCCGAAGCCAGATGATGTGTTTCATAGGACAGTAACAGTCAGTCACACGTCCGGTGATCGTACACCTATACACCAGCTTCCTATTCTTCCCTTGATTCTTGCGAAGGCAGTTACCAGGGAAGGTGCAACGAACAAGGACTCGGATTGGGCCCGGGACGGCACCGGGGCCAACTTCCGGCCCAGCAACCGGTAACCGGATCTCGGTCTGAGCAATCACCCCTTTCCCCTTTCCCTTCCACATAACAATGTTTCCCAATCCAAGCTGATCTAGTAGCAGTCTCGAGTTTTAAAGAAAAGGCTTCTCAGGTTAAAACCACTGGAGTCAAATCATATAGTTCGACGCGAGATAAGTTCGCCCCATCTGGTGGCCCCTCCACGGCTAAAGTCTCCTCCACCGCAACCGCCGAGGGAGGTATCTAGAAAACAAAGGTGTGACCTGAGAACGGTTGGCTTGCACACCTCATCTTCGGATGTCCCCGTTGGGCCACAGATATCGATAGGATCGACTAGGCAAACTTTTCGCTGCACATAAGACAAGCACATGGCATGGCTCGATGAATTCTTCGCCCGCTATTTAGACCAGCCCCAGCCTTATGTATGTGCTTCTCCTCCCGTCGATGGACCGAACACATCTATGCCATCGCCGTGGCCCTCCCCATCTTTCCCGCATCGCAGATATAGCCCCAGGCGAGTCAGAACACAGGCCCCGACCACCTGGACGTTATTCCAGCAGCCCCAGCAGTTGGCCGTCGGAACCTTCCTCCCGTGTTATCGTAATGTGGACCTGTACTCCCCTTCTGTACTGCATGTAAACTGTGTCATTGACTCAATGACACGGCTGTGATAGTCTCTGTCCGACTCTCGGAGACGGTCACAGCCGAAGATCAATCTCTCGACCAGACCCCCTGCACCTTCAGAAATCGCCGATACCGCCTCATCCAAAACTCCAGATCCTCACATTCTGCAGATCCTGGTTTGTGAACATCGACACTCAATTTTTGTTTCAAATACGAAACATCCTACTAGTAGCTGACCTTCAGATGTCGTTCCCTCCAACTGCTGAAGGTGGCTCCGCTGCTGCCGACCTCGCATGGTACGCACCCCCTCCACGCCCTGAGACACCGACTGGTATGCCTCCAACTCGCAGATCCCGCCTCACCTCAAAGAATCGCCGGAGATCCGCTTCGCGGGCGCCTTTGACTCGGGCGGGCGTACGAAGACGGCGCGCGGCGCGATACTCTTCTCGGACTTCAGCATGTGCTGGTACCTTGTGACGTACGGCAGCGGGCCGCCTGCGTGCTGGGCACGCTTTCAGCCGCGCCCTGAGCCAATGTCGGCCGCTACGCTACGGCACGCGGCAGATGCACGGCGTGGCGGTAGTGGCATTTGCAACGCACGCAGACGTGTCCAGAAGGCCCGTCGCCCGTGGCGAGTGCTGGGATATTGTGCACGAGCCGCTCCTGCACGCTGCGCGCCGCGTGACGCCCGATCCTGAGCACCTCGCGCGCTCACGGGCACCTGCTCTTCTGTGGCCAGCCTGGAGTTGGCCGTTAGCGTGGTGGGGATGACCGCCTTCGCGCGGGCGATGTCGTCGAATGGCGCTCGGTGCGCATTGGCGCGGCACAGTTCGAGGCGTTCGCGGTCATGGGCGACCCGGACCATACTGCGGTCCTCGTAGAGGACACCGTACCCTGCTGTGCTGTCGCGGATGGCGACGGCGTGCGGCCGGCTGACGTCGGCGTCTTGACGGTCGTGGAACAGACCGCGGGACGCGCACCGAGACGCGAGTCGTACGATTACTGGAGGGGGAGGTGTGGATATACCGTCTGGCTGGGATGGTCGAGTATCTTGGTTCAAGGTTGAGCATCGAGATATCCTCAGAACTTGAGACTTATGCGCTCTAGAACCTCGATTCGGCGCTATTGTGTATCACGCACAACAGTCGCGATAGCACCTTCCCTAGGAATACGTTGCAAATGTCCACCTCAACCCCAGTCTTATATTAATTTTTCTTCTTGTCTTTAATACCCGCGGTCTCTATCCATTTTTTCGGTACCCCTAGGCTCTCAAGCAGTTCTAGCACCACCCGCGTCTGGGCTCCCTGGACCATCACCTCTGGTCCACCACCAGCCACCAGCGATACTTTTTATACGACATCAGAAAGTGACTTCAGCTCGCTAGTCTCAGAGAGGACTACATACCCGAGGTCGACGATGTACAGAGCACTCGCAACGTATCAGCCAGGGCATCCGCTGGAATGTTGAATGGTTCAAACCCAGTGATGTGTGTATGTGTACAGGTAGTCCCCTTGGCGTTGAGCGAAACATAGAGCGCGGCGGAGAAGATCATGTTCGAGCTGATGTTGATGAACTGCTGCTCGAAGCAGTTGACTAGGTCGTGCTTCCCGACGTACGTGAACAATGCGGACCTGATATCCGCAAGCGGATATAAGGCCTTGGTGATTTTAAAGTATTCATCAGCAGAGAGAGAATGAGGTAATGGTAGTAACTTGAGTCCGAGATCTTCAACCAGCGGCAACGTGATCAACTCCGTCACTGTGGTAGTCTTCTCCGCATTCGCGGCTTGCTGCGTTTCTCGCCCCTCCGCACGTCGTCTCCGTTCATCTTCCTCCCCAATTGCGCAATGGAGTTCATGCGCGATAACGGCTGCATGTTTCGGGAACACCGCGGAAATCTGCACGTCCGGCCGGGCGTCCTTCAGCTTGCTTAGGCAGGCCTCCCTCCTCCTATGCGCGCAAAAATGCGGAGAGCGACTTGAACGCGGAGTGCTTGATATCGACAGGGGTGGTAGCGCCGCGAGAATGGGTGCGCAGGGAGGATGTATGCCGTGTAGAGGGTAGTTATGGGCATCGGAAACGTAGAATTTGGCAGTGCGACAAAGGGATGTTCGGAGTGCTTGCTGGAGCGCAGCGCGCAGACGAGTGGATACTTCTGAGTAATCGGACTACGTCGTGAGGAACAAAAGTGACAGTGATACCTTCCGGCCTGAGCTTCTCTATCTCCTCAACTTCTGCGGCGCAGTCCTGCATCACGGCGGGAGCATTTTCCGCAGGCTCCTGGTCCGGGCCGGGCCGCGGTGTGTCTGTACCACCCCCGTTGCTACCACCCCCGTTGCCGTCAGTACCACCACTGTCATCGCCCGCCCATCGCCTCGCCGCCCGCTGCTGCAGCCACCACCGGGAGGGCACCCGGCGGCCCGCAACCGGATCCGAGGGCCCATAGATGGTCCTTTCACATATGCAGCACGACGACCGCCTTCTCCTTATTCACGCCGTTATTGTCGATCTTGTCCGCATCAACGGTCATGCGGCCCACCGAGAGGGGCGGCCTCCGCGCATCGCGCGCGAACTGCGCGATGCTGACGAGGGCACCGGCGAGTACGTGGGCTGGCGCCTGCACAACTGCAAAGGCAAATAAAGAAGAATGTGAAGGGAAGGGATGAGGATCTCGCGCACCGCCTGGTAGTACCATGAGGTCTGCGCCGCCGCTGAGGATGGGGATGACAGGGGCGGTGAACGTGCTCGAAAGCGCGTGCGTGAGTAAACGTGGGCAGAGGGTGGTTAAGGAGAAAAGAGGAAAAGCCCAAGTCCGAAACTAAGACGAAGCGCGAGAACGAGCGAGACAGAACGAGCTGGCTTTCCCAGACCATGGAAGCGAGGTGAAACAGAAACGCGTACGAAACGACAGCTACACGCACGGAATCGGTCAAGACGAAGGTGTGTCGAGCACGAGGAGGCAGAGGTGAGACGCGTGAAGGAGGAAGTCTTGAGGAAGAAGTCGGGAGAGTCGGGAATATGTGAGAGAGGAAGCGGGAAGTCAGAAGAGGGGAGACGAGGGACTTCGGGAGGCGCAAGATAGTTGCGCAAAACCGAACGAGTCCGAAGGAGAGGTGGAGGAGAAGAGGTCAAGCACAAGAAAAGAAGTCCTCTACGAAAGTCGAAACGATGATCGCGAAGAAAAGACCTAGAGGCAAGGTAGAAAAGTTAGTAGAACAGGAATCGAATATAGAGACAAGAATCGATCTTGAAGATGAGGAAGAAGGGTAGCGTGAAGAAAACGGCAAGTTTTACTTAGACCGGACCTCAAAGTATCGTTTCGAGTCACACAGAGTGCGGGAGGGAGAAAGAATGGGTATCGACTCTGGTACATTCAAACGCGAACACGACAGCCTTTATACAAACGATCAGTACGTGATGCTGTTCTCGGACTTCAGCATGTGCTGGTTCTCCGTGTGCGCTGGGCATGCTTCCGGCCGCACCCTGAGCCAATGTCGGTCGCTGCGCTGCAACGCGCAGCGCAGACGCACGGCGCGGCGGTAGCGGCGTTCGCCGTGCGCGCAGAGGCGTCTGGGAGTCCTGTCGCTCGTGGCAAGTGCTGGGACATCGCACACGAAGCGCTCCTGCACGCTGCGACCCTCTGTGCGCCGCGCGACGCCCCGGTCCTGAGCACCTCGCGCGCTCACGAGCACCTGCTCTTCTGTGGGCGGCCTGGTGTTGGCCGCTGGCGTGGCGGGGACGACCGCCTTCGCGCAGGCGACGTCGTCGAGTGGCGCTCGGTGCGCATCGGCGCGGCTCAGTTTGGGGCGTTCGCGATCCTGGGCGACCCGGATCATACTGCGGTCCTCGTAGAGGATACCGTGCCTTTCCCACACCGAACCAGAGCGCACAGTGTGACCATCAACTCGTGAAGCAAAATAGCACACTTTGTCCCACACCATGCAAGAGCCATCACAGAAGACGACCAGACGGAAGGAACGGGTAAGTTACCTCAGAGATAATCGGCTTGGTAACGGGGCGATGCACGTGTTCACATGGTATAGCTTGGAGTTGAGTGCAGCGGTCGAGATCATGAGATCCACGCTGCGAATCTTACAATGCTGCGCGGAATCGTGTTGATCACAGATAGCACTGTCCTAGGAGCGTGGATACGAAGAGCACCTCGGCCGATTTGGAAATTCCTCTCACTGCATGTCCAAGGCTTTATGGAAAACCTTCAGATGCCCCCTAGACTCTATTTCACTCTAGATGATCTGTATTTTCCAGAACAAGAGTTCCTTGACTCCAGACTCGTAGTACACCGTATCGTGCCATCGAGGCTGAGTCTTAGTACGGGGACTGCGGGGTTTGTGCGATTATGAGAGCGTGTCGACTTAAGGGGAAAACGTAGACGAGGACTCGGAAGGAGATGAGATGAGTACGAGGTCGGTTCGGAGATAGAGCGCGGGAACGCAGAGCTGGGATCGGCGCGAGTGCGATGTGCAGATCAACGTTCACACTAGATATCGGGCGAAAGACTCCGGAAGCGGCAGCCGAGGTGAGATAGGAAGATGGATAGATTGATTATTGCTTCTGAGACACGGGAGCCGAGCTTATATACATGGGAGACGAGTCACAGGACACAGAGTGAAACAATAGACATACAGGAAGAAATCCGAAGAATACAGTGGACGCGGACACAAATGGAACACAATAGACGAGCGCAAACACACAGCCGAGAACCGGGTATCGTGGCCGATGTGGCCGTTTGGCGATGTTGCGCACGCAGCGCATGTGTGGACCTTCAGTTACAGTACGGTTTATGGTATCCTGTCATCGTACTAGTGGCATGTTCTACTACTAGTATTTCACGTGTCCATACCAGGAATGACCACCACTACCCGGGCGGTGTGTCTTCCAAAGCCCATGTTTCACATGTACCACGCCCCGACAACACCTCTGCGAACCTGTGCTGTCCGCGCATCTTCGCTTCTTGTATTGGAGTCCACCCATAGGCGTTCCGAGCATTCACATCTGCGCCACGCTCTACTAAGAGGAGGCAAATAGGGAGGTGCCCCCGCGCCGATCCGCAATGCAATACTGTCGCCCCTCCCCTCGTTTTTCTATTCACATCGGCACCATGGTCGAGTAATAATCGCGTAACCTCCAAATGTCCAAAATTTGACGCCTGAAGCAGCGGGGTCCAGCCGCCTCGGTTCCGCGAGTTCACGTTTGCGCCGCGTTCAATCAGTAATTTTGCCACCTCCAGTCTCCCGCTGGCCGACACGACTTGCAATGCAGTGCTACGCCTGCTGTCCATTTCGTCGACATCCGAACCTCGGTCAAGTAATGATCGTACGACGTCCAGTTGTCCGTTTTCTGACGCAGTGTGCAACGGGGGTTCAACGTCAAGGAGTTCACGTTTCCGTAGCGGCGGAACAGTATTAGGGGGTTGATTTTGCGGTCGGAGCATCGGCACTGCACCCGCCATGTGTCCAGATAGGAAATTTGCCACCTCGAGTTTCCCGTTATCGAATGCCAGGTCCAATGGCGTCTTATTGTCGTCATTACATATGTTGAAATCTGCGCCACTCTCGAGAAGGAGCTTCACGATGTCAAGATGGCCATTGCTTGTTGCTGAATGCAACGGGGTCCGACCTTCGTTGTTGGGGGTATCCGTGTTTGCACCGTTGTCAACTAAGAGCCGAACGAGATCCAAATGATCATTTTCCGATGCTATATTCAGTGGATTCCAGCCGGTTAAGGTTCGATGGTTCACATCCGCCCCGTGCTGGATTAGTAGCCGTGATATCTCCACATGTCCGATAATGGAAGCAGCGGCTAATGGAGTAAAGTGGCCCTCGCTCTCTGGAAGATCGACATCTGCGTTGTGCTCGAGTAATAGCCGTATAATATCAGTGCGTCCGCCTCGCGATGCCCAGTGCAGTGGGTTGCGCCCCGAAAAACCCAGAGCATTTACATCAGCGCCACACCGAAGAAGCGAGCATGCGACATCAGTGTCGCCAAGTTCTAATGCCGCGATCCATGAAGTGTTGTGATACCCTCCCCTGGCATCAACATCCCCCGGGTAGGTCGCAATCAGGTGATCCACAAGCCAGCGGAGACGGCAATGTATGGCGTAATATAATGGCGGCGCCTCTGGTCGCTCGGGGTGCTTCGTAGGCATGGATTCTCCCCAGAGGTCGTCGATGTCGTATATCCAGACCCATGCAGAGAACTGTGGATTCTCCCGGTCAAACAGCCGTTCCGTGGCCTCCCGGATCGTCGATGACACATTCTCGAACTGGCCGTGTTCGAACCAGTGTCGTGCCGCGTAATCAGCGAGTGGAAAGTTCCTGATGCTCTCTTTGTCGATGCGGTCGTCGAGCTGGAGTAAGACCCCGAGGGAGGCTTGCGCGAGAGTGGCATGTGCCAAGTGAGGGACGATGCGATAGCAAGACAGATCCTCGCTCGCGGCGACAAGCCGGTCCGATGTCAGGAATTCCCTGACCGAAAAGTGGGAAAACTGAACGATTCGAGACCCATTCACATTGACGACGGTGATGAGACTCGAGCACGCCGAAAGTACAGCTTCTTCTGCATCGCCTAGTCGCCAGCCTACGTTAAACTCTGGGACCGCTCCCGAACCAAACCGGACAGCCAGAATCTCTGCGAGCTCTTCGACGCGAAGTGGTCTAACAGATACCGCGAGACATTGGAAGAGTCGCTGTGCGAATTGCCGCTTCACTTTATCGATCCTTCGTAACATATGTTCGTATGTTTCGTCCAACGTCTCCGGTAAGTGGTCCAAAATACTATGGATACTTGCGGGGAAACATCGGCGCAAGATATCCAACAAGCAGTATACCCATCTGAACCTGCAGCATTGATTAGGCGACAGTCCAGAAAAACTATAGGAGGAATGGCTCACATGCCGTCTGCCTTCTCTGAGAGTCTATCGATAACCAGCTGCCTATTCTCTGCCTTCCATCTTCGCATATTTCGATCGGACTGGACCACTGATTTGATGTATCCTAGGATGTCTGCCGTCTGACCACTTTCTTCGTGGAGTGAAATGCGGAAGAACGCCAAAGGTTCGAGAATGAACCGGATGTCGATCTCCGGGCGACTAGAAACACATAGATGTACATTTGGGAGTTGCAAACCGACGAGATCTTCCAGGAACTGGAGTACATTTTCACGAGACGTCGGCATGCCGGAGATATTCGGAGATTCGTCGAGAGCATCTATGATGATATACGTTGCTGGCTGTCCTGGGACCTTGAGCATATCTGCCAGACATTGCGAAAGTGTGTTGTCTGAAGGCTGCTGCACTCCTTCGTCATGATCCAAATAGAAACGAGAGAAGATATCATGGCAAGCGTCAGACCTGGCACTGAGCTGGAAGAGGAGGGAGGAGAGTAGATCGCGTCGTTGTTGCTTGTGAGTGTCCCTGAAGTCGAAGAAGAAGTAGGCCATCAAAGCAAGTCCGGCTTTGCACATCCTGTCGATCTCTCGGACGATCGTAGACCTGGAAATGTGCGTGGATATCCACAATCGGAGGTGGTGGGACACCACTTGGCACTTACATCAGAATAGTTTTTCCGGAACCGGCTGCAACGAGGGAAATGAATCAGGATATTGTGGAAAGGCCAATATTGGAAACTCACGCTTTCCATGGATCCACAACAGGGAGCCCTTCGCGTTCCACTCTGCGAAGACGCTTCCGTCGCAGAACCACGTTGCAGTTCCGTCTTGATGGACGTCAAGCGCAATGTTATAGTTGGACGACGGATCTGGAGGGGAGAGCCAACTTCGGGACTCCCTATGCAAGCGGTCACCTGCGACTAGCTTTAGCACCACAGGACCACAATGCTAGAACCGATTAGTAACGAACGCTTGATCTTATTTATATCGTTCGCAATCTGTTGCATCATATCTGCCGTCCTGATTAGCTTCTGCGACGCCGACTCATCATGAGAAATGCAATAAATGCTCACCCAAAGCCGTCCAGATCCCGTCCACTGACAATTCTCCATCTACCAAGACCCCTCATTAGACCGTCTATTGCCATCTGAGAAACTTTGCATACCATCGATGACCACCTTGACAGTGTTCACAAGTCCGCAGACGACTTCGAGTGTCTGGGTCATAGTCATCCGACCTTCCTCTTGGGTGAGACGGTCTAGCCTGCGTAGGATGGCCTCTATCTCGCTTTCTCCCAACAGCTTCTTTGCAAATTTCTCTGCGCAGCGTTGAGCCTTCCCGTATCAAAGAAATGGGTCGACTTACTGAATCTACCCTGCTTAATCTGTTTGGTAGCGAGAGCGAGCACGGCAAGTAGCTCGATCATTATTTTCCCGCTTAGTGGTTTGCGGGCTCGGCTTCAAAGCCTAAGGCCAGCCTAAGACGGCCGTCCGAAACCGGGACGGGACTGGGACGAGAAGTAGGGCCTGGCAGGGCTCATGGCCCGGTCTTCGATTTTGGCATTCGGCTCACACGGTCCCGCGTCCCAGGCTGCTATCGTTGAGGACGCGCGTCCTGGGCTCAGGATTCACCGGGATTCGCGACTCCTTCGGAACTGCATCCACGCCTTCGGAACTGCATCCGTACCTTTTGAAACATCATCCATACCTTCGCCATTGTATCCACCTATTCGCAATCTCATCCGCCCCTTCAAAATTGGCAATCGTATCCACCCCTCTGGAATTTTCCTTTACATCTTGTTACACTAATCTCTGTTATACTTATAAATATATATATTTTCTCACAAACCATCCTAGCTATGTCCACTCGACCGTGTGGAAGATTCCTTACTGCCAAACTGGCCGCCAACGATGCTGGTGAGCTGGAGTTCACGAGATTCTCACTGTATGGGCCAGACACCTCAGAAAACTGCATCAACACAGTTCCCCAAGTGATTCCCACTTCAGCGGATTAATACCAGAGGTCCATACTCATTGGCATGCCAGTGGCAGCAGGTGGGTAGGGGCCGCTGGCGCCAGATGTTCGTTCGGTCCTGACCCCGAGAACTGCGGATACTAGACGCAAGTGTTCACAACGTTCACAGTCAACACTTTACTGCGCCAGCCCCCGTCCCCTTGGACCCCTTCAAGTTGTTGTTGCCTGGCCCCATCACGCTCTACCGCACTATTATCGCCTTCACTTTACTCGCATTTTTTTCCTTGCCTTGCCTCGCCCAGTTTCACTTTCCTCAACCTTACCCTCAACAGTGAGTCTGCCAGTGTGGCCATAACCAAGCTCCATGAGTTTGTCAGCGAGACGCGGGTCGTACTGATGGTGGCCACCAGCCTTATCACCATTCCTCCTGACCCGACTCGACTCTACTTGTTGACTTCCAACTTTCGAAATATGCCTATCTAACGTTTATTGCACACCGTAGGGTACGCCGGAAGAATGGATAACCACCATCGAATTTCTGACTCGCACTGGGCAGACGTGCACCCCTCTGTCATGAATTCATCCTGCTTTCGGACGTGCTCGGCGTGTCGGCGCTCGTCGATGCGCTCAACAACCCGGTCAGCGCAGCGATGGAGAGCAGCGTTTTAGGGCCGTTCTTCACCGAAGATGCACCAGATGGTGCATCTTATTCCCTTTGCCATGCCGAGTCTGTGCTGACCATATCCACCAGTTCCTCTTGGCGAGTCATCGGAAGGGAAGGGCGAGTACTTGTACGCCGAGGGACACGTGTGCACTATCAGCGGCGCGCCTATCCCTGGCACCGTCATCAAGACGTGGGAGACGGACGACAAGGGTGAGCGAGTTCCGTTCCACTCCTTTTCCTACACTGATGTGCTGCGATGTGCGCTGTTTGTCAAGGCTTCTACGATACCCAGTATGCAGATCGCGTCGTCGCTGACTGCCGTGGTCGGCTCGTGACCGACAAAGACAGCAAGTATGGGTACCGCGCCATCGTTCTCCCTTATCCCATTCCCGGTGACGTGAGTACCATCTTTTGTTTGCTTTTGGTGTGGTTAACCAGACTTCTCCGTGCGGTGGTTGGGTGACAATTAGGGCCCGGTGGGTGACCTCCTTCTGGCACTCAGGCGACACATCGTCCATCCGAACCACCTGCATATGATGATCGACGCTCCTACTTCCGCACAAGCCAATTTCCGCCTGCAAATCATGCCAACCGTGCCATGCGGACGCAGCCGTGGTGATACTTACCAGCGCCTGGACATCAACCAACAAGGGTCCGTGAGCCAGGCCATTGACGACGAGGAGTGGAGGAGGTCACCGAAGACCACGGTGATGGTCACTTGGACGGCGACAACGTCGAAGATAACTTCGAATTCCTCGCATAGTCTGTTGTAGTATTTAGTATTGATAGTTCTATTTAATAGTGGTACTTCAAAGACGCGGCCAGCCGCGTCTTTGAGGCCGAGACTGGCCTAAGACGCTGAGGCCCACGAGTAGAGTCCTAGTTCTTGTAAACTCAGGGCCTAAAGCCCCCCTAAGACGAGCCTAATGGCAGGCTTTTGGGCCGAGACGGGCCCGCAAACCACTATTCCCGCTTATCTCCGTCATCTCAGGAGTCAGGGGGAGATTGGTGTAGATTCTTAGGCGTTTGAGGAAATTTGCGAGGCATTCAAATAAGTCGACAAGCGCATCATAGCTCGAGCTGACACCACTGGCTGCCTATGGATCCAGATGTGATGAGAGGGTGTAATCGGAGAATGAAATTGGATACGTACTGCGATGAGGACATCCACGCCAGCAAAGACAGCCTTTGCTGGTTCGAACGGGACCTGGGAACGGGATTGGTGAAGAGGTAAATAGAAGAATGAGGATTTTTCAGCTCACTAAGGCAATGGACGCGCCAAGAACCGCAGATAACGTGCGGACGACCTGGACTATGGGGCTAAGCCAGTTGAGCAACTTGCGATTTCCGTCGCGAAAATCCTTGAACTTGTTAGCGTTGTCTTCGAGTATCTTGAGGACGTCATCGGGAGAATCGCAAGACCGAAGGGCGTCGGCAAGGGGGTATGTTGCGAGGTCTATGCCAACCTGGTTAGTGTAATCGGCGAGAGCGGCATCAAGGATGAGTTTAAATGATATAGAAGGCATTTTTTCACGGTCTCTCGTAGAGATGTACTTAGGTGGGAGTGAGTGGGGGGAATGTGGGCCCGGTGGTGGCGTTCAGTCAGTACTTAAGCCAAGGAAGGTCGCTCAGCAATGCTTCTTGCATCATGATTCAGCACCTGGACCGTGATGTACAGTTGACAAGATCATGATGGATGCTCCCAAAGCTAGAGGCTGCTGTAGATGTCACGGTGTCTCATAGTACGTCATACTAGTACGAGGTTCAACGGTTGCCAGTTGGTACTACGAGGTCAGTAACCAATGACTAGTATCAACGTCAACGTACCGGGCCAGTCACACGCCCGAGTGACTAGTGACTGGTAATTATAAGTGATTCAGTGTCACGGTCCGGACACGATAATCCACACTCTCCCCACACAACAATGTTTTCTGGCAAGTTCGAATCTGATGACCTCCAGAAAACCAAGCTGATCTCCCAGCAGTCTCTAGTTTGAAAGAAAAGGCTTCTCAGGTTAAAACCGCTGGAGTCAAATCATATAGTTCGGCACGAGACAAGCTCGCCCCATCTGGTGGCCCCTCCACCGCCAAAGCAAAGCCGCCTCCACCGCCACCGCCGAGGAAGGTATCTGGAAAACAAAGGGGCGACCTGAGAACGGTTAGCTCGCATCCTTCCTCTTCGGATGTCCCCGAAGGAGCCACAGATGTCGATAGGATCGACTGGGCGAACCTTTCACATGAAGACAAGCAAGTCTTCTTTACATGGCTCGATGAATTCTTCGCCCGCTATTTCGGCCAGCCCCAGCCTTCTGTACGTGTCTCTCCTCCCGTCGATGGACCGAACACATCGACACCATCGCCGCGGCCCTCCCCGTCTTTCCCGCCTCGCAGAGATAGCCCCCGGGTGAGTCAGAACACAGGTCCCGACCACCTGGACGTTACTCCAGCCGCTCCAACGGTTGGACGTCGGAACCTTCCTCCCGTGTTGTCGCAGCGTGGACCAGTACGTCCCTTCTGTACTGCATGTAAACTGTGTCATTGAGACTATCACAGCCGAAGATCAATCTCTCGAGCAGACCCCCAGCGCCTTCAGAATCGCCGATACCGCCTCATCTAAACTCAAGACCCTCACATTCAGGAGATTCTGGTTCGTGATCATCGACCCCTTTCATTTGTTTCTGAAACGAAATATCATGGTAGCCGACCTTCAGATGTCGTTCCCTCCGCCTGCTGAAAACGGCTCCGCTGCTGCCGACCTCGCCTGGTACATGCACCCCTCCACGTCTTGGGATACCGACTGGTATGCCTCCAATTCGCCGATCCCGCCCCACCTCAACGGCTCGCCGGAGATCCGCTTCGCGGGTGCCTTTGGCTCGGATGGGCGTACCAAGACGGCGCGCGGCATGATGTTATTCTCGGACTTCAGCATGTGCTGGTTCTCCGTGACGTACGGCAGCGGGCCGCCCGTGCGCTGGGCACGCTTCCGGCCGCGCCCCGAACCAATGTCGGCCGCTGCGCTTCAGCGCGCAGCACAGACGCACGGCACGGCGGTTGCGGCGTTCGCCGTGCGCGCAGAGGCGTCTGGGAGGCCTGTCGCCCGTGGCGAGTGCTGGGACATCGCGCACGAGGCTCTCCTGCATGCCGCGACCCTCTGCGCGCCGCGCGATGCCCCGGTCCTGAGCACCTCGCGCGCGCACGGGCACCTGCTCTTCTGTGGGCGCCCTGGAGTTGGCATTTGGCGTGGCGGGGACGACCGCCTGCGCGCGGGAGACGTCGTCGAGTGGCGCTCGGTGCGCATCGGCGCGGCTCAGTTCGGGGCGTTCGCGATCCTGGGCGACCCGGATCATACTGCGGTCCTCGTAGAGGACACCGTGCCCCGCTGTGCTGTCGCAGATGGTGATGGCGTGCGGCCGGCTGACGTCGGCGTCTTGACGGTCGTGGAACAGACCGCGGGACGCGCGCCGCGACGCGCGTCGTACGATCTCGCCAAATTGCAGGAGGGGGAGGTGTGGGTATACCGTTCGGTTGGGATGGTCGAGTATCTTGGTTCAACGTTGAGCATCGATATACCCTCAGGACTTGAGACTTATGCGCTCTAGAACCCCGACGCGGCGCGATTGTGTATCACGCACGACAACAGTCGCGATAGCACCTTCCTTAGTAATACGTATATCCACCTCGACCCAGAGCATGTACAAGCAACTCTTATATTACTTTTTCTTCTTGTCTTTGATACCCGCTGTCGCTATCCATTTTTTCGGTACCCCCAGGCTCTCAAGCAGTTCTAGCACCACCTTTGTCTGTGTTCCCTGCACCATCACCTCTTGTCCACCGCCAGCCACTAGCGATACTGTATACGTTACGTCAGAAAGAGACTTCAGCCTCCTGGTCTCAGAGAGGAAATGACATACCTGAGGTCGAAGATGCACAGCGCACTCGCAGTGCATCGGCCAGGGCATCCGCCGAAATGTTGAATGGTTCAAACCCCATGATGTGTGTACAGGTCTTGCCGCGGCGGCCCTGCCTGGCCTTGGCAGTCACTGTAATTGAGCGCAACGTACCCTTTTTGGCGATAGACTCGTCTCCGGGGACCGTGATGCGGTACCATGGCTGCATGTGTTTGCACAACGCCTTCAGCGCATCGTCGCGCCTTGCAAATTCCGGGGCGGGGGTAGTCCCCTTGGCGTTAGGCGAACCATAGAGCGCGGCGGAGAAGACCGCGTCCGAGCTGATGTTGATGAACTGCTGCTCGAAGCTGTTGACTAGGTCGTGCTTCTCGACGTACGTGAACAATGCGGACTTGACATCCGCAAGCGGATACAAGGCCGTTGTGCTACGGTGGTTTAAAAGTATTCTTCAGCAGAGAGAGAATGAGGTAACGGCAGTAACTTACTCGAGTCCGAGGTCTTCAAACAGCGGCAACGTGCCAAGATGAGGCTTCCACAACTCCGTCACTGTGACGGTCTTCCCCGCGTTCGCGGCTTCCGCCGCCGCTTCACGCACCTCCGCACGTCGTCTCCGCTCATCTTCCTCCCCAACAGTGTGATGAGGTTCATGCGCGATAACGTCTGCATGTGTCGGGAACACCGCGCCAACCTGCACGTCCGGCCGGGCATCCTTCAGCCTGAGCAGGCCCCCCTTCTCCGACGCACGCAAAAACGCGGAGAGCGACTTGAACGCGGAGTGCTTGATATCGACGGGGGTGGTAGCGGTCCGCGAGAAGGGGCGCGCAGGGAGGATGTGTGCTGTGTAGAGGATAGTCGTAGGCATCGGGAACGCAGATTTTGGGAGTGCGGCAAGGGATGTTCGGAGTGCTTGCAGGAGCGCAGCGCGCAGACGAGTGGATACTTCTGAGCAACCGTACCACGTCATGAGGAACAAGGGGCACAGTGAGGATCGGCACTGTACCTTCAGGCGTGAGCTTCTCTATCTCCTCAACCTCTGCGGTGCCGTCCTGCGTCGCGGCGGGAGCATTTTCTGCAGGCTCCTGGTCCGCGCCGGGCTGCGGTGTGTCTGCGCCGTTGCTATCAGTACCATCACTGTCGTCGCCCGCGCCGCCCGCTGCTTCCGCCACCACCGGGAGGTCATCCGGCGGCCCGGACTTGGATCCGAGGGCCCATAGGTGGTCCTTCCACGTATGCAGAACGACAACGGCCTTCCCCTTATTCACGCCATTGTTATCGATCTTGTCCGCGTCGACAGCCATGCGGCCCACCGCGAGGGGCGGCCCCCGGGCGTCGCGCACGAACTGTGCGACACTGACCAGGGCGCCGGCGAGTCCATGTGCCGGCGCCTGCACGACTACGCAAGGGCAAATTGGAACTCAGGACTCCAAAGGAGGGGAGGATCTCGCGCACCGCCAGGTACCATGAGGTCTGCGCCGCCGACAAGGACGGGAATAACTGCGGCGGGGGTGGTGAGTACTGGGAGCAGCGTTGGGTGTTTCCAGAGAGTGTATACTGGGGCCCGATCGATCGATCGATGGACGCATGTCAGTGTTCGTGGGTGTTCGTGGGGTGAAGATAGTAGGCACACCTGTGGGGATCAGCTCATCGAACGACGAACTTGAGCCCTTCCCAACACTAAACCAGAGCGGGTCGCCGTCCCCTGACGTGTAGAGTACCTGTAAGACGAGCACGGAAAACGATCAAACCACGCGCTTCATCCCCTCTTTCGTCGTGGAGATCCACAGAAGGCACTTACACCGGGCTCGCCATTGTATGCGCTGAACTTTTGGACGAGAAGACTGTCAGGCACGAGCGTGTCGGCAATTTCGGGAGTCAGCTGGAAGCGCTCTGTCGTGCGCGTTTTGAATTTGCGCCTATCTGACGATCTAAGAGGGGCTGACAAGTCAAGTCTATGAGATGCAGCTCAACTGGAATGAGTGTAAATCTACCTGATGTCTTAGTGTCTGCAAGTGGTTTCTTGAACATCTGTGCGAGTCCGAGTCGTGCCAGTGGCTGGGAGAAACGATGGTAAGATGACGTATTGCAAATGTCGGCAACTTCAAGGAACGGCAAGTCTAAAAAGATAAATTGCAATTACAGTAACGATTGTCAAATACACTACAGTATTACAGTACATAGAGTACAATGCATTTGCGATATTGGTGCTACTGC
This sequence comes from Lactarius sanguifluus, assembly GCA_021527775.1. Classification (NCBI taxonomy): domain Eukaryota; kingdom Fungi; phylum Basidiomycota; class Agaricomycetes; order Russulales; family Russulaceae; genus Lactarius; species Lactarius sanguifluus. The sequence goes on from JAKEYF010000006.1 coordinate 735,926, forward strand.
TGTGACCATATGATAAAGGTCCGATTCGTGGGTGGTCGAATCATATGCGCCATGATGTGACATCCACTGTGCTTCTGTTGTCAGTTAGCGAATGAGCAGCGAACGTGTTGCAGTCAAGACTTGTTATACGGCAATAGCTTCCACGCTACGTATTCCGGATGATGGCTGCCGCGCGTTCGGCAATTATGTACACGGAGCCCTGAGGATGCATCGATGGAACGTAGGGCTGTATTGAGCACCGTCGTCACTAGCCAATCCCGTATGCAGACTCTCATCACCTACAAAAATGCTCGCGTCGACCACGCGCAAACCAACCGTGCTCTTCACAGTCAAGTCCGGGTTCACGACGCCGTTCTTCGCACCGGCGGCGGACATGAACGCCGTGCCGACAGGGTGGAACACAGTGGCGGCGTTATTGCGCGCATACGCCGCGATCTGCTCATCGGTCGTGACGTTTGCAAAATTACCAAACTGTCCCAAAACGAAGCCCTGCCACGGCGAGGCTGCCATGAAGCGCTGCGCGGCCTTGACTGCCTCCGTGATTGCGAAAATATCGAAATCAGTGCTGAGAAACGCCGGATCGATTATGGGAAATTCGAACGGATCGCTCGAGTTCAGCATCACCGAGCCACCTGGTCGCCGGTCGGTTGTGAGAAACAAGCACACGATATGGGAAGGTGGTAGTTGCACGTACGAGACGATGGGGAAATCAGATTTGTGGCAATTACCATGTAGTGCCCTGTGGCCCTAGAGGAAACTATGAGAAACCAGATAACAAGTTGACGTGATCGCCGCGTACGGAGTGGGCTCTACGAACGAGTTGAATACATCCTGTTCTGGAAGTCAGAACGCACGAACGGTTTTAAAAAGACATTTGGACTTGCTACCCACAGCAAATACAAACTCATAGTGGGGTGACGTGGGACCGGCGGATGGATCGGTCTCCGTCTTGAAAATCGATGAGTTGTCCGGAAGACGGAACCAGCCGATCTGTGCCGCGGGTGGCGAGGCCAACTGGCCGGTGCGCGTAGTTTCCCACTGTTGCGTAGCCTCCGCAAGGGCAGTCGCGTTCCGTGCATAGTCGTCAGGAGTGAAGCTCGCGTTGATCGCCCACACGTTTGGAAGGATGGTATGGTCTTGTAGGTTCTTGCCGACGTCGGGGAGGTTCACAAGAGGCTCTATGCCAACCTTCCGCAGTACGGTGGGGTCGCCGATGCCGGAGAGTTGAAGAAGTTGTGGGGTGGAAACTGCCCCCGCGGAGAGGATGACTTCGCGGGTAGCATTTACGGCGTAGAATGGACCTACGTGAAAAGTATTGATGAGGGCGATCTTTCCTACCAGGGAACGAATCACGTGCCAGAGGCAGAGGCAGCAAATTGTACACCACGGAATATTGGGCGTTTGCCTTGAGTGCCTGTCTGAAAGATCTTCGTTACTTGAGTGTTGACGAGGAGGTCAATGTTGGATCGAGATGCGAGAGCAGGTTCCAGGTAGGCGGTCCCTGCGCTAACCCGCGTCCCGTTTGCGACAGAAAACTGAGACCAGCCTGATTGAAAACCGTCGGTCAAAGAGGCGCGGGGCTGATTAAAAGAAATGGTTACCAATTCCAATCGGGTTGCCAGAATTCATGTCATGGTTGAAAGGAAACTCGGACGAGAGCAAACTCGTGGTCCGCATGACACGGTCGTCGAGCAACGTTGGAAAACCCTGCAGGCTAATGCCGACGGGGCCAGATGTACCATGAATAGATGGATCAATTTGGCCGGTGGAGTTATGGTGATCAGCTGGTGGCGTAAGCTTCTCGATCTGATGATGGTTGCTCGTGAGAGCGTTCCACTGTATGTTTCGTTCTTTCGGTCACCTTCTTGATCAAGTGATGCAGTTCCAACTAGGGTCACCGGTCACATCAGCCAAACGATTAAAGTCATCAACAGTTCCCGTGTTCCAAAACATGTAGTCTTTCGAATCTCCGTGTAAGCATCAAAGGTTGCGAGCTTGGGAGAAACGAACTTATGGAACTAGACCCCCCTACAAGACGCCCCCTTGGGTATGGTACCGTGCGACCGTTGAGGCCGGCTTGCGCCACAGTTGTGTAGTTCCAGTCCAACGGGGTGTTCGGCGAAAGGGAGACGCAAAAAAAGGGGATTTGGACAGCCTCGATGCCCACGTCGCTGGTGTACAGAATTAGCGGCAGCGGGTCGCCCAAAGCCTTTCCCGAAGATAGGTTCTTACCTGGGTCCCGCCTCGATAACCAACACTCTCTTGCAGGGATCTTCGGAGAATCGGCTGGCAATGACGCTGCCCCCGACCCCAGCTGTGTTGTGTAGAGGGTCAATTTGGGAAGTCACGCTGATTGGACCAACTAACCTCCGATGACGACGTAGTCATACTTGTTCGGTGGTAGTTGAAAAGGATTGGCGTAGACGGCCCCGAGCGCAAGTCGCAAGACAGAAAAAGTCAAAATGGCCGACCAGACAATGAGAACCATACGACCTAACCACTCAAGTCTGCCCAGTGCAGTGCGTGAGTTTGGGCTCATTTTCAGGCAGGCCTTATAAGGGTGGAGAGCATGAGAAGGTGGTGAGAATGCCCAAATGCACAATTGAGGTAGCGTCTCGACTGATGCCGCAAAGCCAGTCGGAGTAAGCGACGCAAGAAGCGACGTTCTTCTTGGAGCCAGATACAGTACGATTGACGCCGCCACAAGCACAGTAGCTGACTGCAGTACCCTATTACAGTAGTATTCGCCTGTGCAAGATACTCGAGCGCCGTCCCGAAAAAAAGGTGAGAAGATCGTACTGTATTCGTGCTTCATGTGAAGGCTTATCATAGAACCACGGCAATTTCCCCAATGAGAATTACAGTAGGATAACAAGATCAGACTTCGTGACCGTAGCACCGGGCGCACCAACGTGAAGCGTCCCGCTGGGCTGCCGTAATAGGTGGGGTAGGGCAGAACGGTAAAATCCTCCAGGAGCTGCAATCACCCATTCAGCTAGCATGTCTCATGCAAAGCGAGGATACTAGACAGTAGACAGAAGTGGTGCTTGTGCTCCTATACTCGGTACAAAGAATTGAAGCCCTTATAGAAAATTCGGACGATCTTGGTAGGAAGATGGGGAGACAATTATAGGGAACACATCACTGAGCGCCGTTGAGGGGGTCGCAGAAGCACAGAAGAATATGTGATCATCATGCGGAGTGGATGTCTGAGTTCAGGAAGACCAACAACAATCTGAGGGACAGACGGGCATACAGCAGCAGTGCACACTATAAGCTATGGTTCCGCACGGAAATGGAAGAAGCAGGAAGATGTATGATCAGATGAGCGGGTGAACCAGGTGAAGCTGTGACAGTGCTGTGACTGAAAGAAATAACCTGGCTCCGGCCCGGACCCGGACAAATGTCGTTACGTGGGTCCATTTTCAGTTGCCTTTCAGGCGTCACCGTGACTGTGTCTAGTCTCTATTCGATCTTCTGCCTCATTCTCTCAAGCCCTCAATCAGTGAAAGGAAAACTTTTGGCTTGTCAGGATGGTCTACAGTGATACAAAACCTATACCAGGGCTCCGACGTATGCGCATGACGTCGTCGTGCCCACCATGAGGATGCACAAATTCATACTAGTAAAACAAAGTACTATATCCCCTCTGTTGATTTTTTCCGAGTGTAAAATACATGCGAGTTACTCCTACCTGGTGTGACCAGTTGTCAAATGAAGAACGAAGATAAGAGAGTGTTGCAGGCGACACAGGAGAATTCTCGATTCCCCGACAGGTGCAGCCGAGTCTGAAGGGGCGAAACGACTATGATTGCGTCGTTGTCAAGATTTTTTTGAAAGACGTTCCATGTATGGCAGTACTGTAGCCAGACCAAATGACTCTAGTCTGTAGAGATCGGCACTGTCTGCAACTTGGGTACATTCAACTGGGATGCATCTTCACTGTGACGCGTTGCTCTTGTGTCGGGCTTGAGATCATGTCTATGGAGACTCAAAATTGCTTTGACACCTTCGGACACTGAAATTAGTCTCAACCCTTCAACAAGTGAATAGTCATCCAGTAATTTCTTAGGTGTATTCAAGAAGGTAATGACCACGGAACGTGCCAGGTGCCACCGACCTCAAACAGCAGCTGCTCTAGTCATCTGCACATTCCCTGCACTGGTACCTGCGCTGTCAGAATTAGGGCCACTCACTACACCACTATCTCCCATCGCGATGTCTTCCTCAGACAAGCCTGTAGCATTACATGAAACCACTGCCCAATTGACGGCCTAATTGACGACCATGGTAGGAGTATGGGAAGTACTAGTTGTGGCTGCACCTACGAAGGCGCCGTTACATTCTGTGGTCAAGGGGGTGGCGGGACCGGAATCCCGAACAGGACGTTGGGGGGGGGGGGGGGGGGGGGATGCGGTGAAGGCCGGGAAAAAAATTTGGACCTCCCTAATTAGGAATTGGTCCCCCAGCGGTGGATATCGATGAGTCACACTTTATAGATCCCCTGCATGTTTCGTCGCTTTCCCGCACTCTGTGCATTTGGCTTCCTCACTCTGAGACAATTCCATGTGTGTAATACAGTTATTGTACAAGTAAACTATGAAGGCCTCCCTATGCCTCTCTGAACCCCTTGCTGCCGTTAGTGTTAATCGGCAATGGTGTCATGGTGTTGCCGTGTCGTGTCAGTCGAAGTGTTGCCATGTTGTGTTGATGTCGTAGCATGGCGGTGTTGTGTCAGTGTCGCAGTGCTGCGGCGCTGTGTCGGCGTCGTAATGTCGCTGCAGGGCTTGCGCAGGCCGTGCGGCGTATGGGTGTCGTAGTGTTGCCGCGCTGTGTCGATATCGTAGCACTGCGGTGCTGCATCAGTGTCATAGCGCTGCAGTGCTATGTCGGTGTCGTAACAGTGCAGCACTACGTCAGCATCATGGTGTCGGCATAGGGCTCGCATGGCGTATGGGTGTCATAGTGTAGCCGTGGTGTTGATGCCACGCAGCGCTACGTTGGTGTCGTAGAGCTGTGGCGCTGTTGGAGCGTTGTGGGCTACGTTGGTGTCGTAATGCTGCGGCGCTGTTGTAGCGTTGCCGCAGGGTTTGCACGGCGTGTCGGTCCCATGTCGCAGCAGCCTAGCGTCATGGCTGGGTTATGACAACTCTTGCGTGCCATAACGAGGCAGAAACGGAACGGCAAGGTTCTAAGTGGAGGTGGCAGCTATGGGCTTGCGCAAGACAAGGTGGAGGCACCAAGGCAGCTGTCATGAGATTCCCTCCTTCTTTCTTTTTCTCCCTTTTTCCTGTTTCCTCTCTTCGGCACAATCCCTTATCTTGTCTTGATCTTATCGCGATCTGATCGCGATCTAATCTCATCTGACAGCCAGCCCAGCAACCATGATCTGATTGCCCTGTAGTATAGGCCCTGCCAGCTCAGTTGCCATGGGCTGCCCTGTGGGATAGCACTACTTATACCCCCTGTACTCCCCTGTACTCCCTTAGCTTAGTCTTCGTTAATCTACTGCGAAGCCCCTTGCCTCATCCCCTGTGTGCTCCCCTTGGAACCCTCTTCTCACCTCCTCTGAAGGTCCCCAATAACTAGCCGGTATCATTGCACTAAGTGCTGAACTGCCCTCTGTACCCTTCACCTCAGGTGGGGCCAGTTGTAACCAGAGACCCTGACGCCCCCGCAGAGGCGTAACAGCAGCGGTGAGAACCTGTTTGAGACCTGGAAAGGAAAACAGAAATTGTAGTTAGTTACAGGTCAGTTAAAAGGAGGAAATCACTTAGCTCAGGTTCAGTCAATATGTGCTGAGCGCTGAGCGCTGAGGACGTCGTGTGTCAATGCTATGGTAGAGTCAGCGTGAGGGTCAGTGCTGACGCGTTGACATGCTTACAATGCCCGGTCCGGCGATTTCCATACCGAGGATGGGCGATGACACACATACACGTGATTTAAATATACCATATATGGAAAGAGGGGGGGGGGGAGGGGGCCGAAAACTGCCTGAAAAAGAAATTCTGACGTCATGTCAAAAATTCCGGTCCCGCCACCCCCTTGTCTGTGGTGGTTGCGTACGAAGACTTGAGGGGAATGCCAAGGTCGGCGATATCACGTGGGCAGTGGGCCGAGCTTCGGGAATTTGCGTAATTTTCTTTTCATCTTCCTCAACATTCAACGTGAATGCGAGATGGATCCCTAATGTTATCGTGGATTAATGCTGGGGAAATCAAGAAGAAGGGATGTTGTTAGCCTGTACCAGTTTGGTTTCTGTAATCAGCGTTGTTATTTCAATTATTTCATTTCTTCGTGATTACGTCGAATCACCTCACAAATTCTATTGAAGGTATTTCCTGGTTTCATGTTACCCCCGAGCCTTCCCATGCGGTTCTTGCCCACGCTCGTCCCGCCACCTTATTCTTCCTGGATTGCCATAACAACGGAGACAATATAAAGAAGGTCCGTCTTGTTGAATATGTTGCTCATTACTGTACTGGGTCGAGCGCGCTCAGTTTGGAATCTCACATAGGGGAAATGTGGACAAACCGCATTTTCTTTAGCGTGGATCAAAAAAAATGACGAGGGGCCCTGTGGCCAGCAAACCCTCTTCTCTACTCGAAATAGTATAAAGATGCACCAACTCAAGAACGCCTTGATCGACGTTCTCTACAAAGTCAGCAAACCCTGGCGCCCAAAGCAAGTACTCTCCATTACCCCTCTTCTCACCAATGCCGTTTCTCCGAGTTGCAGATATGGAGCATACCTTTTAAGTGGGCAGTTCACTTGTCGCGCCACCCGCAGACAGACTAGGGCTCGTCAATTACTGGCCTGAACAGGTGCCCTCCTCCTGCCATCTCAACGACACACGGAAACTGCTTGACGGTCATCAGCGTGCCCGTATTCCAAGTCAAGGAATTTCCTGGACGCGTCGTAACAGCAGTACCGGCACGCTGTGACGAACAACACCTTCCTCCACATGTTTGGCTACCAGCTCCCCGCGCTGCTGCATGCACACGTAAGACCCGTAACACCGACGACAGCTTTCCTCTCGACGCGCGAGCTACGGCAGAAACCGCGCAAACGGTCTGTCGGAACAGTAGCGGCGCTGCCGAAGGCGGCATCGGGAGAGCCCAAGATGCTGTCGAAATGCGTCGATGTTATCACGCCAGAGTACTTGCACTGGCTGCCCGAACCTGAGCCAGGAGGACTTAGCAACTTTTATAACTCACTGAATATCGCTTAGACAGGACCGAAGCGACCTTCATTGTAATGGACACCACACAGCAACGCGAGCAACCCGGACGAATCCGCCGACGAAGCGAACCTCAACATCCAGACCCTGAGCCGCCCTACTGTAGTTGGCACGTCGTACTCCCCGCGTTCTCGCTTACTTCAGTCCCAGCTCTTCGCCTCTCGTGTTGCTTCTCTATCTCATTCCTTCCTACCCCCTTTCCCACCCCCTTCTGTGGAATCTCACCTTGCTACACACCTAGTCCATGCGTACCCATAGTGTGTGGTGACATCTATCTCCTCTCTGAGTGTTTGTTTGAAGTAGAGGAGGCCCCAATAGTCACCGACCCAGGGCCAGAATCAGAAGCGTTGGGCAGACCCCACTTTCAGAGCTGGGGCAGACAAGTCAGCTCACGAAGTATAAGTCAAGGACGCGCGCAACTCACTCCTCGAGCTCTCAAGCATCACACCCGCGCTTGGGGAACTTGAAAGTGGGTGAGGGAGGGGATTTTGGACGACGCTTGATGTCATTCCACTGTTGATGCTAGGTTATGAAAATAACCATAGTAGCGATAAATTGATAAATCAGAGACTACAGTCATGGTTGCGATGGTATCCTTGTGACGGAGGAGACTCGGAGACGACTTGCAAGGGCAGAACAAGCGACGCGAAAGTCACTGGACCGATACAGTAATGGGTGACCGGTGACCGGTGACCGTATACGAGGCAGTCACGGTCATTACATCGACTTCTTCAGCGTGTTGCAGTGAGAACCAACCTGAACACTGGCACGGCGCCACTCAACGTACTGTAATACTCAACACGCGCGTCCGCGGACGTTAGCATGTCAACCGGGCCGGCTTTGATCTTTCAGTGATCCGACACTGGCCCTGAAGGAGGGTTCCGCCAGTTATCCGAACGCAGTACGCAGTACAGTCGCGATACTGTATCACACTGCACTGTGACTGCAGTACTACGCTTGCTGGTGGAAGCCCTTACTTCTACTACCAGCTATGGTTTTGGTCGGTTTTGGTTTTCTTCCCTGTCTACGCCGGCTCCGGGGCTGGCTCCCTGGCTGAGTTCTCCAAGGAGGTCTTCCCAGTATTTCCTCTGAGTTATTAATGACCGAGGATCACCTCGGCTGGGCCTTAAATGTACACCACTGGCATCTTCTGTTGAGACGAGACGGTAACTCGGTGCACTTGTGTGCCGAGCCGTTGCAGAGAAGGGAGACTTCACATACTTCTGTTCTCGAACATCGACGTAGTAGTGGTCCACTGCACACCGTCATGTCATATTCCACGCCAGAGGTATACCTGGTCTGGTCCATTCTTTCATTCCTAGCACGTCCACTTTTGCTTCCCCCCGCCCGTACGGTCTAAGCTGACACCACGCCATTTGTAGTTATGTACTTTTGTCGTGTACCATCTTTGGGCTTTTGACAGGTTCCATTGTCTAAGGTCAGCGCCTGTGTGCCTTCTGTGGTGCATACATCATCGTCGTCGGTTTTAGATGGAACCAAGGCAATGATGGCGGCTTCAAGAGATTAATGACAGTATGTCTGTTGTCCATCCATCTCTGTGACTGTAACTGACCACGCTTCGAGTATAATTACATTTTAGGAATGCCGTTTTGGGTAGCATACTCCGTGGGATTCTGTGTTATCAAATATTCGGAAGGTTACGTCTTCCTCCCAGAAGTTGGCGGTGGGCAGGTTTTTTTTAGAAATCCTACTCGTTCTTACAAAGGACCTAGTTATCCCCAAACCCAATCAACTTTGGTCACGGTCCCACCAGAATGCCGTATTCCCTCTTTATCTGTGTGTATCTATTGCATGGGGAATGGAGATGTGAGTGCCATTCACTCCCAGAGTCCTTCCTTTGACGCATTGTCAAATACTAGGGTCACGCACCTCGAATGTGAGCTCTATTTGGAGAGCGAATCCAACCTGCTAATTTCTTCGCGTAGCACTTTGCTTTTTGATATTTCTCCTCAATGCAGGGTCGGGGGCGAAAGACTGGTTCCGGAGCCGGTGCTTCAGGACATGGGCCGTGGGCTCATTCATATCATTCATTTACCTTCCCTTGATCACCATTTTTACGCGATCGGACTCGGAGGTATTTCATGAGTCATTTCTGTCTTCCCCAACCTTACCCGTCGAAGTCCGAAGCCTACATTTTCCTCGCCGGGACCTCGTGGAGTTTATTAATGAGTATATGCTCCATCATCGTCATGTCTGTTCGCTTTCCCGGGCCACGAATTTCCCCCGTTCACGGTCCTCATTACAGGTCTCGTTTCAAGCCATTTTTAGACGCACTGGTTAGTCGATTCATTAGGCCGTCCATTTCAAAGGTCTGACGTAGTACTAGAAGAGAGAAGGGGTTGACATGTCAGTCATCGTCCGGCTGACAAAGTTTCACGAATTGAACGTACGAATTGGACACTTCAATCAATCCTCCTAGATCTGATGAGTGCGTCTTAGGTTATCTACGTTTGCTCCCGAACGTTGTCCGCCGTCCCACTACTCCTCCATACTGCCGATGGCTTGCGAAGCCACCATCAGATCAATGTGTCGCCGTGAGCATGCGATTTCCGCTTACTCCATTGATGACTTATTCGGCGCTCCCAACCAATCAGATTTGTTATTGGTCTGTCCAAGGTCTTGTTCGGTTGTTGGGACGCTTAATTCACAGTATTCTCCTCAGACCTGCTTCAGGTGGTTAGCGGTTTTGGTTTCGCGATCACCGGCGCGATGGCACTCCCAGTACTTCTCTGCGTCAGCTCACGTTATATTGCGTCTGACTGACCAATAGATCTTCTTCCCTCGCTCGATCGAAGGGGAGATCATGCGATCATCTGGACTTATGAGCGTGAACCATGGCACTCGCAACCACCTTATGTTCATTTCTCAGGAGCGCGAGGTACAGGACATGTACGATCTGGAGCAACAGCCTGACCAGGAGGTTGACAAGACCAGCATCGTGTCCTCCAGTTACATTGGTTCGATTCTTCAAGTTGTCCCGGGTTCTTTCACACGGCGCGAAGGAGACGGGCGCGGCGCCTTGAAGTCTCCATCCGCGACATTTCGCCTCGAACCCAACCGCAGGCAGCCAGATGCAGACGAACTCTTCACGGACTGTCTGTCAGTGCAACACCTTTCGAATCGCCGATTGTCTCGCCTTTCCCGCTTTCTCAGCAACTTCAAATCTCCCATCGGTATCAATCTCTTCATCGCCGAATTTACGCTCCATGGACTAATAGTCGTCTGCTCTGGTATTCCAGATGTATTGGCCCGGCCCGAACCCTCGCAACAATGAACAGGTTTCTTCGCGGACATACACGCCTTCACACACCCCGTCCTGCTTTCCGCTTTCAATGTCTGGTAGACATGGGGGAGATAGATACCCACTTATTTACATTTTCTGCGCCGGCGCGTATGAGCGAGCTCTCTTCATTTCAGGTCAACCTCTCCCGGGGGCACCTTATAACTTCCTCTCCGTGCTTCGACAATATCTTTTCTTAGGTATACAGAGGACGACTCACAAAAGTGCCCGGATCGGATAGGCACTGGTACGATAAGTAGGTACGGGGATAGTATGACCACAGACCTCTCCTAAGAGGAAATTCGAAGAATAAAGCTGTGCTCTTCTTTCCCCGGTCCGATGTCGAGAAGGCCGGAAGCCCGGCAGTCAATAGCAGTATAACTCACGGGCATCTCATAAGCCATACTACGCCGCTTTGACCTAGTGTACTAACACGTGAGCATGAAAAATCAATTCACCATACCCTCTCGAAGACAGACAAGTCCTCTCTCAGTGACTCTTCTAGCATTGGTGACAGGATATTTGTCACTCTCTAGCTATGTGCATTGTCCGCAAGTTGAAGTGCGTCGTATTGACTTATTCCTGTGGAAGGCCTAGTGGTGATGGGTCCCCCGTGCGTCCGCAATTGTTCGAAGGCACCTTTCTAGTGCGAATGCGGTCGTCGCGGCAACCCAGCACTGATGCATAAGTACGGCTCTGACACGTCGCGTACTTTTCAAAGTCCCCTGGAAGAATCCGAGCCCCGCTGCGACGGGGGCGACGACTATCACATCGAGAGGGGGGTATCGAGATCACAGGAACGCATTCTGAGACAGCTCGAAGTCGAGACACGGTACTTGAGCCTTCAATCCTGAAGCTCCAAGTTTCAGAAAGACCATTTATAGTTAAGGCCACCGAGTCTTCGATTGATGGGTTGCAGTTCGATGCATCACCTTCCAGGTTCCCTACGCAACCCCACCCCTTGCACTACGTGTTTCCTGGGAAGCATTACCCCATTACTGACTATAACGTGTCGGAGGTCATACATAGAGCCGGAATGAGGCGTACCTTCTAAACACTTAGACCCATCCATTACAGTAAGTCATAACGCGTATGGTGTTGAGGGTCGTAATCCTACGACGCATTCATTCAGTAACCTCATAACTCCTTTGGCAGCTGGCTTTCCGTTGAAGTACTAGATGCTCAACTACTGCGATGCGCGAGCCCGTAGCAAGAATAGACTTGTTAGTCATAGACCCACCGCACACACATAATTACCCCGCGGCCAGCGCTGTAGCCTGACACCATGCCGGACGAGACGCAGTATGTCCCTGGGATGGTCGCAGGACTATATAGTCAAAAAGACATTCAGTGGGGGGCTCCCTCACGAATGTTTTTCTATGCTGCGGGGAGGGGGGTTATAGAACACATCTACTGGTAGTTCGAAAGGAAAATAAGTGATTGGGTATACCCAGACCGCCAAATTGAAGCCGAACGAGCATCTGCGCTTGCACGGTAGGCGGTCTGGTTAATTCAGTCAGTGCAAGTATATTTAGCAGGTTGGAGCAACTACGAACTCTCATGTTGGAGATGTCTTAGGTTTGAAACGCCACGAGGCAGCTTCCAGGGTCACCATTTTCACATTGATGCTGTCTATTCTGCTGCCTTTCTTGTACATTCTGCGGATGTCATTGGTCGTTCGTAAGGCACAGGCGTCGTAGCCCTGGGTTTTTTAGAAGGGCCGACAATTACCTGGTAACGGAGAAGCCAAGTCTATACGAGGCAATTATGCCGGCAGTGGAACTCCTGTTTTGTTCCCACAATTGGCCCCGGTCTTGAAAGTTAGCCGAGAAACCTTTTTTGCGGACCGTGTGGGAAATCTTGCCCTCGTGCTCCGCGGATGGCGGTACCCTTGAACTAGCGTGCACGCATTCAACTTTCGACGTTGCGAAACGAAACCGTGACGAAACTTAGAGGCTTACTGGGAAGGATGACGATCGCACCCCAGAATTTCTGCACCCCACGCTACCACCCATCAGACGTTTCTGGCTGGTTTCTGGCGCCCCTCTGTGTGTGTCTTCTATGAGTTCCCCCTTAATTGGGTATGACATATGTCGCTTCACAAGGCGCACCTAGAACATCTGCTGACACATCGATACAGATGATGTAGGGGCGTCTATAGAACAGTCACGATGACGTCCCTAACTCGCTTTTGGGAAAGAAATACGCTCATCAATACAAGGGATCAAATGGGACGAAAAGCGTAACGGACGCAACCTACTACCAATACAGCGCCGACGTTTGACATGCCTGCGTGAGGCTCCTCAAGCATCCCTACCTCAGGCAACTCCAATCGGCTTCAGTAACGTCGCGATTTCCCCGGGACCAGGGTACCTTTTGTATCTAAAGTGGCGACTCGACTACCACTCTCTTGACCGGCGGACGGGTGGCAACACCAATGGCATAGATTGCCCAGCATGCCGAGCTACACCTTACCTTCGCGTCCACAACAATACCCTTACCGTTTTCAGAGGTGGGGATGCGGCGTTAGAGCCGGTGCCAAGTACCAGCCGGTACAATAATTTGCCTACCCAGTACTTCCATTTTGGCGCTAAATACATATCCTGAGACATATATATAACATGAATACACGATGCCCTCAAGATACGGGACACCAAAAAATAGCGGCTGCCAGAGCACCACTTCCGAGGGCGGGAAGTGGCCCGTGGTGGCGAGGCCGGAGTAAGTTAGCTCAGCTGCTGCACCATTCGGAGCAGCAGCCTTCGATAGAGCGGATGCTATTGTGCAGATATAAAGGATGCCCCGATCCGATGATACTACTAATAATGCTGTCCCATTTCCCATGTAGGGGATGGTAACCATACAGCAATATGGCGGCTGGATGACGGACTCACGCAACGCCGCATGAGCAAGTCTCTACAAATACACACAGAGTCCGTCGATGTAAGCACCGCGAGGTCCCTCCTGGGGTGAGGCTATGTGGCAGCGATCTATGGACCAGATCGTGGCACAGACAGGCCCCTGCGACGAGCACCACTCCCACTCGGACCCGTGCAGAAAATACCGAATCTCTGTGTCCTTCGCGGTACAACGACGGGGCTCGCAGGAGGTTGTTCTGGGGGCTGCTCCATTAGCTCTGGCTCCACAAGGGGAACCGGACGGGGGCTGCGTGTGCGTGCCATCCGGATCACGCCAGAACGCTGGTTGGGGTCAGGCTGTAATATCAACGGCAAGCCTCGTGGACTAGTGGAGGGAGACTGCTGGAAACGGTGAGGCAGAGACGTTGGTGCTACGAGACGGTAAGTCATCAATCATTGATCTCGGGGGAGATTGTACGGGCGTGACGGTAACGTACGTGGCATCAATTCTTCTGGGGCCGGCACAGGGTGTGCGGTTGCGGAAGGGCGATTGACTGAAATCGTACGAACTTTCGACGCTTCCGTAGAGGGCGAAGTCATCGTATCTACATTTGGGGACACAGGCACAGAAGAGGGAACCATTGACGGGGAATCCTTCCGGTGGATCACAAGCCAAGTCGAGAGAGGCATCAGTAACCGGTTGACACGGTCTGTGACCATGTGAGCGGCTACAATAATGAGACCTACAAAGTAAATGTGAACTACCTTTGAGATCATCGCTATTAACGATGACTTCCTGGCGTTCGCGAAGCGCCCGAAGGATATCGAAATAGAGAGTTTTATAATTCCGCAGGGCCGGAGCGCAAGACGTAAACAAGTGCAATTTTAGCCCCGCCCGAGTTAAAGTCGCTCGTGAGATCTGAAACCAAAACGAGGCACATTACTGTAAGCTGCCGCGCGGAGGCAGCGAGGATCCAGGTTTTAGGAATGCTGTATCTACCTCAACAAGGGTGACAATCTTGGAAGCGGGAGTACCGGTGAGCCGTCTGTGGAAAGGGGAAGCCAATCAGGTCGGAGCCTACCTTCCTACTATGTTGCAGCAAAATTTCGGAACTCAGATGACGAATGATGTCCAAGAGCTCGTGGGCTGCAGACGGGAAATGGCCGAGAGAGCCCAGGCGTTGGGCGAGCTCGCCCGCCCTCTGGCGTAAATCTATTACTGTATCGATGGTCATGGACCGGAATGAAAAGTCCAAAAAATAAGAGGAGGGAGAGCGCTGCGGCGTTACTAAGAATGTGGGCGAAATTTGGGGTGTGCGGCAGGCGTAGGGTGAGCCTATAAGTAATGAATGCGGGCCCAGAATGAAATTCCATCTGTAGTCAGAGAACTGGTGCCAACTCGGCGGCGCAGTCAATGCGGTATGTTCCGGAACTTTCCTCTCAGAGGACTTCATTATTTCGTCCCGTGAACATGGCCAAGGGGCAAGCGCGGTGTTCAGGGCATGTATGATGCACCCATCATCTTGAGCTTGATCCCCTGCGCCTTTTGGGAGAGTTTGCCATCCACCCACCACACCCTCGGTAGCAGGGTGCCCAGCCTCGAAACTACAAAGCTATGGAACAACAGGAATAGAAGCATAGTAAAAAATCGTGAATACAGTCGTTTCACCCCTTTCGGTAACGGGTTCGCTGAGTGTGAGTCGCCAGCACACGAGGTAAACACGCGTAAATAACGCGTCTCGGCGTCACCGGCCGACACGATTGGCACGGGACTGCCTTCTTACCGTGACTCCACAGCTACAACACTGCTCACTGGTTAACTGACTCAGGTCGGCTAATGGAATCAGTAGCCAGCAGGGAGCAGAAGGAAATACTGAGGCAACAGTCCATTCAACGGCAAATTGCACAGCTTCAAGCTCAGCTTTCGGACCCGAACGCTCCCTGCCCTAAAGGGCATGACTCTCACGTTGAGAACGGCAAAAGAAAGCACTCTAATGCCACTGTGTTAGCTCCTGCTAGCCCTGACAGCAGTAAACGGCCTGTTCTCCGCCGGTTATGAATACGATGACTCACAACGTTCAGAGAAGCGCAAAACAGCCACAGCCGTGCCGCCCGAGAAGCCAAGAAGGCGTGCCAAAGATCATAGGGACTTAGGGGATTCCTATGCGAACGATCGTGGCACTGTGTCAAGCGTTGCACTGCAGCAGCCGGGACCCTCCAACGTCATTTCCAAGCTTTCTGCTCTCTCGAAACGCGCCCCATCATCAGCCGAACAGTGTGTGCCTGAACGCACTTCCTCATTCGCCGATAAGGCCAGGTGAGCGCCTCGTTGCAGCAGACTCACTTGGGGTAGGCTCTCATGCCCCAACAATACAGTGAGGTCCCAGCACGTGACGACAACCTCACGTTAATAGAGGAGCTCGAGCTAGGGCCTTATGAACACAAGTCGCCATTCGATGATCCTTTATTCGAGCGCCTCGAGCCCCACTCCGGGATTCGCCTGTCGTGCGTCGCCTTTTTATTCTCGTAAAAATAGTACGAATAACGACCGGGATTTTGCAGCTCCCGCAAGTTGCCGTATGAGGATTTACAAGCGTACATGACTGGGCGGTACTACATATCCCCATCCAAATTATACTCGATTGTGCGTGCATACCCGGGCGCCGGAGCAGGGGCACGAGGACAAGTATACGACGTTCCTGTCGTCGGCGACTGGGTAACTATAGCAGTCGTCGCTGAACGGAGTCCGATTCGCGTCAGCCGTGCGCCAGTGACGCTCGTGCCAGGCGAAGCTCGCGACGCCGATGATCCGGGCCCCATGCCGAGCCCATCGGTTCCCCCGCCCCACCGAAGCTCGAAATCGGCGAACAAAGACCCGCCCCCCCGTGCTGGGCGCAAGTACGTAAATCTCACGCTGGTCGATTTTGGTGCGGGCAGTAAGAAGGGAACCTCGCGCGGCGATGCGGTCCTATCGTTGCTGCTCTTTGAATCCGACTCGTACGATACCGTGTCGAGAGGAGATGGCTTGCTGCCGGAGAAGATATATAAAGGCGGTGGTCGTGGTGCGTTTGAGAGTATGGCCAAATTGCGCGAAGGGACGGTAGTCGCACTGCTCAACTCACGGGTGCTCAAGCCGATCCAGGTAAGCGTCGTTGGCTTCATTCTCATCATCTAATAATTTCTACTGGGGAATTGTAGAAACCCGGTGCGCCAAATGTACTTGCACTCACACCGGAAAGCGCAGCTTCCATGGCCGTGATCGGCACAGCACAAGACTTGGGGATGTGCGGTGTTGTGAAGCGCGACGGTAAGCCTTGCGGCAGCTGGTGCGATAAGCGCGTCAGCGAAGTTTGCGATTACCACGTGCAACACGCCGTCGAGCGGCGGCGCGCCGCACGCCCAGAATTCTCCTCAGGGTGCGTCTTCCGTTACTATTCCTCCCCCTCATCTTCTGGGTTGGAAATAAAATAAAATCCAGAACATCTGGGATGGGCGCAGGGCCGAGCTCACTGAAGCGCAAGGCAGCGGCCTATGACCCACAGCGCAAGTGGGGTCTCGCCCCTGGTGACGATTCCGCCCCCCCATCTTCCGTGGTGGAGGGCGCCACGTACGTCATAGCTGGCCATGTCGTAGCCTCTGGAAAGCGCGACTTGTTCGTGAACGAGAATGTCGGGCGCGAGGCTCAGGCACGAGCAGCGCGGAAAGCTGGCTCGCGTGACGTCGACAAGGCGCTGAAGCGGCTCCTTGCGCGCGACAAGGAGGGGATGAAGGCGGTGCAAGAGGCTCGCACGTTTGCGAAAAAAATGAAGGACCAACAAAACACGGCGGTGAAGCCGTCTGGTAAGGAGGGATCTTCCGGAATAAAGAAGAAGCAGAAGGAAGACGACGTCAGCGAAGCTGATAGTTGGACCGAAGAGGAGGACGAGAGTGACGGTGCCTTAGAGACGGATAAACCGACAAAGAACGCGTATTCAGCCCAGGTGATCAAGCAGCTCGGCTTTGATCCTACACGCAGGTCTGCAAAGGGGCAAAGCAGAGAGGACGATGCTTCGAGCATTTACTCAAAGGTCCGTATTTTTATTTTTTCTATGAGCTGAATTCGACCCAACCCTTTCGTTTTAGCTGGCAGAGCTTGCATCTCGCCGTGAATTCGATAAAATTAGTTTGACCCACCGGCCTGGCGGGCGAGTGCTCTCAGTCGTTTCTGCACCGAAGAAAAAGGAGGACGATGACTTGGTCGATTTAGATGAGAGCAGCGATGACGAACTGGTAGTCGGTCTCCCAGAAACTTCATAACTTTGCTGGGTTTTTTGCGTGTACAACATAGCGTAGGATGGAATGGTAGTGCGTGGCAGTAGGTCGTTATATTGTCCATGTCCCATGTCCCTGCTCAATCATTGAGGAGGATTTCCAGTACTTAAAAGATTATTCACATAGTATTTTTCAAGCTCACCGAGGTCTCATCGGGACCTCATCAAAAAACTCATCGCGTGCTTTGCAGTATCTTGCCCGGGTAAATACCCATGCCGTTACCTACAGTACCAGTTACCTTATCCGGATGTCATCCTGTCAGAACTGACAACCGACAGCGATTGAGATGATGGACCCGCAACTCAGATCTGGGACTGCGACGTAGCCATGTACAGTCAAATATTCTTCCACTGTGAATGGTGCTCCTCCGAACGACGGCGAACCGAGACCGATAAAACAAACAGTTCACCTCAGTTCTAAACGGAAGACCGAGGAGATACCGAGTGACGTTACGACCAGCAACCGATCTCACGCCCAACCCCGCAATCCCATGACGCTCCCCACTCTGCGAGTAATTCTACCCAGCGACTTTAGCTCGCCAACTCCACCAACCCACCTCCCTTCCGACTCCCCAACTACCAGCACCAGCACCAACACCGACCCCGCCACGATGAGCGAGCGCCTCAACCCGCTCCCCAAGCCCCTCTACTACACGACGCTCGCGACGCTAGGGCTCTCCACACCCGTGCTCGTGCTCTCCTTCATCGACCTCGGCACCGTCTCCTTCTTCCTCAACATCCCCGCCGCGGGCCTGACGATCCTGCACGACGCGATGCTCCTGCGCATGGCGGCGCGGGCGGCACGGTACCATCCCGCCGTCGTGACGACGCCGGGCTACTTTGACCCTGCCGCGTCCGGCTTCAACCTCTGCGTGCTCTCCGCATGCGCCTTCATGTATTTCCTCGGCTTCGGCATGACGGTCTTCACGGGCGTCTTTGCGCAGCGCGGCGATATCAGCTGGGAGACCGGCGCCGGGATGGGCACGATCGTCGCGCAGGCCGCGCTCGCGCCTCTTGTCGGCACCCTCCTCTTGGTCGCGTTGTTCCAGAGCGTGCGCATGCGCAAGCTCGGCGGTCCTCATTTTTACGGACAGTTTTGACGGGTGGGGCTGCTCGCTCACCCTGGATGGATCCGCGGAATTGGAGTTATTATTACCCCGAAAGGCAAATGAATATTTGACTGTATTGTTTTCTTACATCTGTACCTGCGTATTGTTGGTTTGACAAAGAAGTAGCCGGTCGAGGCGTCCTCCGATCGCAAAAAATCTACATCGTGTGTACCATAAGGCGAATTCCTAAGAGCCCAAAAACTTTAGACAGCAGAACGAAGATAAGAAGAATATGCGACAACAAAGAGGTAATATTGCACGTGGCGAAAATACTGTTTATAGCACTTCTCACCCGTCGGTACTACCAACGACATCAATCACATCGCCAGCTTTTGGTGCAGCGTGGTGTCATCAAGCCCGCGTAGACGCAGACAACGCTGGAACAACCGTCGATCGATCGGGTGCTGCACTCGGCTCGCCAGGTGTTGACCGGCGACGAGCGCCTTGACCGTCCGCGCAACAAGCCGCTGCTTGTGCACGTTGATCAGGGGCTCGAGATGCATGGACAGTGGAAGCTCAGGGAGCGCATCGAACACCTCCGGGTGCGCCGGCGCCGAAAAGTTCCCCGATTCCGGCTCGGTGCTGACCAGCTCTGTCGGCGCGGTAGGATCGATCAGGTCTGGGAGGCGATTGACTCGCTGTAGCGGTGCGAGGTAGATTCCTATAAGCACGTTGTCAGAACCCTGAACAATATTTAATGGGAGGAAACACACCGAGGAAGGGCACGCCAGTCGCGGGCTTTCCATCGGTCAGTTTCCCGCGTGTTGAGCTACGCACGGAGGACGCTTCTTCAGAGGCGCCAGCTGCGAGCTTGGGGTCAGTCAGCCGCGCGACCGCCCAGCGGATGTGCTTGAAATCGTCCGTGGAATCTGTGAGGACCGTAAGGTCCTTCAGAATTCGGAGGTCGTGGACGCCCAGGGGTTCCCACCCTCGTTTCATCGCGCGCGACACCCAATCGCTCCGCAAGCCAGCGACGATCGCCATAACCGAGCTGAAGTTGTTCATCTGGTAGCATTTCTGCAAAATAAAAATAAAGAGTCGGTGAGGACTATAGATAAGATAATGAATTTAGCGCACCCAAGCAACGCGGATGAATTTGGAAACGACCGGGAGACGGTGCTCAAATGGCGTATCCAGAATTTCAGAGATGACGAATTTTGTAACGAGGTTGAACCGCGCGCGGGCAGCAACCAGGGCGCTTGTGTGGTAGCCTTCCACGCCCTGGGCCTTCCAACGCGCCCGGTCCTTGAGGAACTGTCCCCAGTCGAGTACGTTCGCCACTTGCGCAGCCTCCGACCCGCGCCAGTCGTCCGACACCAGTTCCTCGAACTTGATAGCGAGGAACAGCTCGCGGTCGATCATCGTGAAGTGGATCGCGAGCGAAAGGGTGTGGAACGAGAGCACCCATGAGCGGTGGTAGTCCGCCAGTCCATACATCGTGGGAAGACGCGCAGGGGTGGAGGGTATCTTGGCGACGACCATCGGAGTAGGATTAGGCGCCATCAGCCGTCCACGGAGGATCTCGGCGGGAACGGCGTCCTCAACCACAGGCTTCTTGTCCTCTGCGGAACGCAACACTACCGGAGAAACTGATCCTGGCTGCGGGGTCTGGCTAGACACGGGGGTTGTGTTGTCCATTAGTAGTCCGAACGACGATACGTGCCGGACCGAGGCCGGAGAGCCGGGGCGTGACGGCGACGACACGGCGCTTAATAGCGCGGACCCCCGCCGTCCCATGTCTTCCTCGGTCCCGGCTACGCTTGGCGCATCTTCCTCGTCGTCGGAGAAGAAGCGAGGGGCCTCGTCACCGTAGTCACCAGCCGCAAGACGCTCCCGGATCGTCTTGACCCAATTGTCTACCTTCGTTTCCTTCGCGCGCTGTTTCTTGCGGTTCGTCTGGCCCTCGAGGCGGCGCAGAGCGTCCTCGACATCACCCTCGTCCTCATCGTCGCTCAGAGAGTCGATTAGCGCATTCACCTGCCACTGCTGAATGGTATTTCCGAGCACACCATCACCGGAAACGGCACTGGATCGGCGCGAATTGGACGCGCTGGGACCCGAGCCATCCTGCGAGGCGAATCCCATCGACGACACGCTCTCTCGATTTCGATTTACGAATTCGAAAGCCCGTCGGAGCGGCAGGCGCCGTGGCGGCTTCTTCGGCCCAGCCTGTGCCACGCGTCGCTCCGACGTTTCCGACGACGTGTCGGAAAGATCGAGATCGTCAATCGAGACAACATCCAGCTGCCAGGATCGGTCCAGTGCCGAGCGGTCAGCGTAGAAGGCTGCTTGGGGAGGGACCGGCACGCCATAACTCGAGGAGGAGCTCGTCGAGCTCGTCGAAGACCGGCTACTCAGTTTCCCACGCAGAGAGACCTCGACAGGTGGGATGGTGTTAGTCAACATGGCATCGCGCACAACCCCAGCCTCCTCAAGAGCAGCGAGGGAATTATTGGAGGTCGGTGCACTGGGCGGGACAGAGTCTGGTTCGGGAGAGCCAGCGGTGGCCACCGTGATGGCTGGTGGGGGAGTAGGGGGGGTAGGATGAAGGAGATCCAGAGACGGCAGCGGATCCAGAGGCGCTAGAAGAGGTATTACGGGCGGGAGTGCCTGAGGAGTGGGTTTCACAACATCGCAGCGCGTCTTGGTCACGTGGGGGTATTGTTCTGCCCCAGAGCGTACGTCTCCTTCGGAATGCAATTCTATATCGAACGCCGAGACTTCGTCGGAAGGTCCTGAATCTTCTGCGAGCCGCAAGCCAGAGTTCAGCGCGCGCTTCCAGCGGCCGAGCCTGCCCACGGTATTCGCAAACGCTCGCGATAACACACTTGAGGGGTGCACGGGAGGAGGGAGCGTCGGTGGCACATTCGCCGACAACGACGGACGGTGCTCCATAATCGCGCGGTGCAGGGGCTGCTGAATCACAGCTGCCCCGTCAGCACCGGCCGTACCTTTGGCATTCCCAAAACCACCATTGTTGAGCAGCGTGGGCTCCGCAACGAAGTCCAAGTCTAGGTCCTCGTCGTTACCCGAGGATGACCTCCGTGCAGCTCCATTTGGGGTGCCAGTTCCGCTGCTTGGCTTGGAGATCGACGCTCGCGGGCGTTGTAAATGCACCTCCTTGGCGTCTCGGGCGACCGACACCAACTTACGTACGATACTCTACGTCACACCTATCGTCAGAGCAAGGCAACGCCGAGATCGGACCGCGGTGTCTCACCATCGCATCGGTGTGCTTTTGCAGTATCGGGTCCCGTCGAAGGGTATTTAGCCAGCTCGCCAACATAAGGCGGAGCTCGCGGTTAGGCACAAAATCCACAGCGAAGAAAGTCAACAACCAATACCGGATCGCGACGAATGTCCGGACGCGGACAACTCGGCGCACCATGTCGTCTCCACCGTCCGCACTACGTCCGAGCGCCCAATGAAAGCGACATATCAACAAGTGGCAGAGATCGAGGGCCGTGATGTAGGAGCGGTAAGTGAGGAAAAAAACTAGCAGTTCGTCGTAGTCAAGAGCACTCGTGAGTTGAGCCAGCCACCGCTCGATTGTTGCAGCCACGAGCACGCGCTCGCGCCCAGAACCATCGGTAGTTACCAAGGGCACAAACTCACCACTATTCCGCCGCGATGTCTGTGAGCCATCTGCCTGGGGCTCCAGCGAGACTGTTCCCCAGATGGCGAATCGTGGGTCATTACGCGGCGCGGCGCTGTCGTCTGCGAGCGTCATCTTGATCACAGCCGTCTCTGAGTCTTCGAGGAGTCGCTCCAGCACAGGAAGACCGCGATATGTTTGCAACACGTCAAACACTTCGGTGGAGTAGCGAGTGTGTATCATAGTCTCGTACGTTAGGCGGTACGTGGGATCAGGGAGATTGGCCGTTGGGGAGGGAGGTAAGGGCGAAAGGATCGGAGATGACGGGAAGAACTCCACATCTTGTTCTTCGGACACCCAAAGCAACGAACTAATGTCCTGGTTATCGGATGGGCCTAGTCCTGGGGGTAGGGAAGGGGATTCGTCTGCAACTGGCGATGCGCCGGCGAGCGGTGAGCTAATCGGAGGCAGGTTGGTCGGGATTGCTACTCTGAGCGGTGGTTGTGCCCTAGCTGTCATCCCCGACTCAAAAGATTGCATCTCTCGCAACGGGGGGACGTGCAAATAGCCTTCTGGTGAACTTGCGGGCGTGGGCGAGTCAAACAAGACTCCTGATCCGAACGGATTGAACGGCCCGGGACTTGGGGAAACCTCCGAGCCATGTGAATGCGAGTGAGAACGCGAACTGATAGGAGATGACGGCCCGCTCTCCATACCCCAGCGCATGACATCCGCAAAACCATCACGTATCAGCGGTTGGGGGTACAGAGCGTGCACCGGACCGCTGGGCGGAGAGTATACTGGTAGGCGCGGAATGTCTGCTGCTGTGACACTTTGTGAATGACCGCGCGCAGGTGGCGGTTGCGGTGGAACGGGGTCGGCGGAAATTTGAGGATTCGAACGTGCCTTGCGGAGCTTACGCAATGGCGGGGAGCGCATGTTTGCCGTTGCCTCGCTGCTACGCACGGTGGCGCTAGGAAATATGGTAGCTGGGAGAAGCGCGTGCATGCTCATTCGGCTCTTGCGAGACGAATTGCGCTCTGCGGTGGTGCCATATGACTTACGACGCGTCTGTCCCTGCCGCCCTTCAGGGGACGAAGGAGACTGCTCGAGTTGCATGGTTGTACGATGTTCTGCGTCTGCTGCTGGGGCAGACTGATCACGGTGCCTGAGGCGCAGCAGTGATAATCAGCTCTCCCGTGAGATTGAAAGTGTGTGTACACGTACCCGACACGGTACATTTGTTTTCCATGCTGATTTACGAATGCGGTAATGGCATATGGGGAGCGGAGTTCCTTGTTGACTTTGAGAAGGCGGTCATACCGTTTCTTCAACTCACGCGCAGCCTGCCCAGATGACGTCTCCACGAAAGAGCCATCGGCTATGCCGTAGGAGCAACAAGACCAAGTCAGTAAGAAAGATAAAGAACGTGGGAACGAGATTAATTGAGGACTAGACGTCCCAAGTGTTCACGTGCCGCGCTCCGTATAGATAATTTGACGTGAGTGAAACGGGTGGCCGAAAAAGGAAGCCTCAGTTGCCACAGGAAGCGTGATAGAGCGCGATACGCTTCAACACAGAAACACAGGAAACTAGAGGACAATAAGGTGCAGAAATGCACCTCAATTCCGCGACGCAAAGGCGTCCAAAGTGTAGGGTGAGGTGCGCGGTACATGGGTCACAGAAAGACAGAGAGCGGTATAGAAAGTCTAGCACAAAAACTTACGTGCGATTGAAATGTCGGCGGACGCAATCTCTGGTGGGAGATCAAAGTCCATACCGCCTTCATCCTCACTCACGCCAGAATAGGCAAAGGAGGTCTGAGAGAGATTCGCGGAGGGGGTGGGGATGGGAAGACGGAGATGGCTATTATTTATAGGAGGGGCGGAGCTAGGATTGGTTGGATCGGAGGGAGAACTGTCGGGTGAGAGTGAAGAGGGGCGGGTAGGAGCGGTAGGTAATTGTTGTGAGAGGACTGGGGTGGAAACCTGAGATGTGTCGTCGTCGTCTGAAATGAGAAGATCTGGTGGTTGAGACATGGCAATGGATGACGTGTGGCGTTGCGAGAGTGGTCGAGAGCACAGGATAAGCGACAAAAATAGCGGTCTAGCAAAACATAAAGAATGGAAAAGCGTTCAATCGTTTGTCGTCCTTTCGGTGGTCGTCGATATTTTTCAAAACATGCGAGGGGCTGACGCAGAAAGAATCATGCCCTAGCGTTCAGTCCTCTCAAAAACTGAGCTAAAAACTTGACACGAGCGTCGATGGGGACTCACGAGGATTGGCGAGTTGGTGGATGGACGCCTCTTCAGGTTGCCGATTCGAGACCAGTCCTCGAGAAACAATTAGGACCACGCATGACTAAGCGTTACATCCTTAATAACGCGTGACCAGACGCGACTTTTTCCGTCACACCTCCGCAACACCTCATCAACGGCCTCGTCCCTAGGCCTCGTCGTTCGTTGCGTATCTATTATCCCTTCGCGACACGCACGACATGTCGATCGTTACGATCAGAGTACGGTTTTGTGCACCATCTATCTTATTACGTGACTCACTGTCGCCCTTTCAGAATGTCGAGTTTCTCAACAACCCTGCGCGCTTTCTGGATCCCTATCATTTCCGCGTTACTTTTGAGTGTATCGCTGCTCTCAAGGAAGGTGCGTTTCGTGGTTCATATTCAAAGAGTCCCTGGTGCTATTCGGTCCTTCATTTTCAGATATCGAGTGGCGCCTCATTTACGTTGCTTCGCCCGGCAATGCAGAGCTCGACCAGGAACTAGATGATTGCCTGGTTGGTCCTGTGCCCGTTGGTGTCAATGCTTTCGAGTTTGAGGGTTCTCCACCATCAGCACAAAGTATCCCACCAGAGGACGTGCTCGGTGTCGCAGCCCTCATCTTGACTGGATCATATCGGGACCAAGAGTTCGTCCGCGTGGGGTATTATCAAAACACAGAATATGACAACGAGGAAATGAAACTGGCACCCCCGGAAAAAATCCAATTTGAGAAGTTAGTGAGGGATATCAGCGCAAAGCCGAGGGTGACGAGATTCCAAATAAAGTGGTATGTGAAGTGGGCGTCGAATCGCAGTCCTGTCGTTCTGAAGTGTGATGACAGGGACGTCTTACCACAATCTGAGACAGTAACAGCAGCCGGAGCGGCAAATTCAGCGGCTGTTCCCTCAGCAAACGACCTCGAAGGGGATGACGCAACGACCGAGCATCAATCAAATGGAACGTCTAGCTCATAGTGCCTACTGCCTAACCATGTGCGTCCAGCCTGTGCTGCTGGGGTCCGCTCTTTTGTAACTGTAGATTATTCCATCTCATAAACTGTGTGTATTTATTACCTGATACCCTCGTTAGCGTGAGACTCGGAAGGGAAGTCCCGAAACGTGAGCGGAACTTATGCGGAGGCGCGTCAGGAATGACAGGATCGATGACATCACTTTTCACGTGTTGGTGGTCACGACCCCCTCCTTTACGATCGGCTTCATAAACCTCGCCTGAGGCGCATTGCGGTGGCACCGATTCCGCACTTCCCAACTCACCAACCCACCATGGCGGAAAATTGGAAAGACGACATATCTCTCAAGGTTTGATCAAAACTGCGATTTTTCTTCTCGCAGAATCCTTGCTCAATCAATTGGACCGCAGGTCATCAACGTGCTAGTGTATTTGTTGTTCCTTGGCTCCAACATTTCCACCATCTTCGTCCCCAGCGACATATACTTCAAAGGCAAAGAAACATATATTACGCCCTCCCCATGGGCCTTCCTCATCTGGTCCGTGTGTTCCGCAGTATATAGCACACGTGCTTTAACTTGCTCTACAGGTCACTCATCCACCTCCTCTTGTTGGGCACCGTTGTCTACCAGTTTACCCCTGACGGGAAGAAGGTCATCATCGACGGAATCTCCTGGCGTTTCCCTCTTTTGGGAATACTCAACGCCATATATGTGAACCTTTGGGCCTCCAAGCAATATGTACTCGGTGCGTCGGGACGTTACTCGGGCAATTTTATGCATGCTGACACGAGGCACACAGCATTCATATTGGCCCTTCTCGTCAGCTCCGCCGTGACAGTGCGTGACCCCTATAGCTTTCGTCTGCTGCGTGCCACTGCTGACGGCTCAATGTAGCACATCTACTATGTCGTCAAGAAATCCCATAGTCCCACAAATCTCGCGGACGAGCTCTTTGTCCACCTTCCGTTCTCACTCTACCACGGCTGGACGACTATCCTCGTTGTACTCACAGCCTTTGAGGCTTTCGGTACGAACGCATGGAGCCACCCTCCTGGTGTTTGGACGAAGGTTTTT
This sequence comes from Lactarius sanguifluus, assembly GCA_021527775.1. Taxonomy (NCBI): domain Eukaryota; kingdom Fungi; phylum Basidiomycota; class Agaricomycetes; order Russulales; family Russulaceae; genus Lactarius; species Lactarius sanguifluus. The sequence goes on from JAKEYF010000006.1 coordinate 762,662, forward strand.
GTGTTCCTCGGGCTGTAAGTTACTGTTTCCGCGTCCTCTAACACTCTCGTTCACGATTTTCTGTTTTAAGATTCTTCTTCGAAGCCACCGCTGCGGCATATGCGTTCTCAACTCCTGAAGGCGATCTCCCTGCTGCGATCGCGATCACGTGGTCACTCTTTGCCATCTTCGACCGCCAGCACTCGCCGTTCATCCATTGGTCCGCACTCGTGTTTGCCCTTCTGTCCCTCATTTGGGTCCTCAAGGGAGCCGTCGGACTTCTTACCTCGTGGCGCCATGGAGGAATAGTTCTCGAAGATGAAGAACGTGCTCCACTCACCCGTTAAACTTCTGATAGCTGTGTATCTGAAAGCCTGTGATGTCCTGAACTGTCTGTGTCTATGTAACATGTCCACCTAAGCGTTTCAACCCATTCCAATCAAATGTTAGCTGTTGTTCCCATATAATTCGCGTGTCAGAATGACGCATGATGACGTCCCATGAGAGATTCGACGCGCTGTTCACGTGACTCCGTTTGTTCGTCCGTTGCCGTAACACAGCGGAGCACGAATCAGTCGTTCCTTGGTACCGAACTCTCATCATCTTTCCGTCGCGTCCTCTCCCCTGCGTGTCCATCGCACCTGTTGATCCTATTTACTCACCGGACACCGCATCAAACTCACATCGGACCCTACTTCATTTCCCCTTGTCAGGTGAGGCACCCGCGCCTCCCTAACTTAGTTCCGTCCGAACGCCTCATTTCTAACCCCTGACTGCAGTTCGGCATCAATAGCATTCCAAGCCATGCCACCAAAAGGCGCGAAAGGCGGAAAGTCTAAAGCTGGCGAGGCTCCCACAACCGAGGTCAAAGGCTTCCAGACCCGCAGTGCGAAAGCCGGCCTTCAGGTCTGCCACTTCCCTTCTCCTTCACCTTGCTCTCGCGCGCTCCGCACCAGGTGCTGATCGCACAGCCGTCGTGCTTCTAGTTCCCCGTTGGCCGTATCCACAGATATCTGAAACAGCGCACTCAGAACAACGTTCGCATCGGCGCAAAGGCCGCCGTTTACACCTCGGCTATCCTCGAATACCTCACCGCCGAGGTCTTGGAACTAGCAGGTCCGTCGCGTGCCCTCCTCTTCTCCGTGTACTTACGCATCTCGTGATCAAGGCAATGCATCAAAAGATCTACGCGTCAAGCGTATCACACCACGGCATCTACAACTCGCTATTCGGGGAGACGAAGAGCTCGACACACTCGTGCGAGCGACGATCGCTGGTGGTGGCGTCATGCCGTTCATTCACAAGAGCCTGACTGCTGGCAAGATGATTAAGAAGCCGGAAGGGGCACCGGCGGCGTAATGTGCGCAACGGTGATTTTGCTTAGATGTGGAGCATTAGGTTACTTTTCAATGCGACCCGGACGCCTTGAGGATACCGTTGTATCTCTATATTTACATTTTGTGTTTTCTTGTCTTTGTCCTAGGCTCGTAGACGTGTCGCGTTCGCTCTTGCGTGATATCAGTTCCAATCCAAGGCGAAGCGCCAAACTGGCAGTTGCGGCGGCGCTAAAACTTACAATAGGGTTTCACTGCACGTTTGTTTGGCCCCTAATTTCGCGCGGGGTTAATCAGGGCTCTACGAGTGAGAACCACCAACGCCCCGTGGGACTGGCAATCGGTTGGATCGGAGCGCGGTCGTGCTGCGATTCTTTCAAAAGGGCGTTTTTCCGCAACTTAGCCTTGAGTGTAGCAAGCAAGCTTCACTGCTGCTCTCAAGGGGATGTCCTGTCCTTATTAAATGGTGAGACGTCGATCGAAATGTCTGAAGACAGTTCCACGAATCACTGTAACTAACACCCGCCACTCTCCAGCAACTTGAGGTCTGATCGCTGCATGTTGCGGCGGTGTTCTCGACTTTGATAATGAAGCACTGTACTGTAATTAAAATGACGACATGGGACAGTTATACGGGTATCGACAAGAATTCGGAAGGACTACACACACAGTATTCTACACACAATTTCGCTACAAAAATAAGGACTAATGGGTTCCAGTGAATCGCTGTAGAAAGGGTCAATGCACCGTAAACAAGCGGGATAACCGACACTTACATAGGTCGACAAGTCAACTATACCCCGTCTCGTTCGTTCGTCGCGCAGCGTGCTGGGAGAGCAATCGTACAATTTCCTGCAGTTGTCGGCCATTGGCTACATCGGATGCAGTCTTTCCACTGAGGTCGCACAGCTGCGCATCCGCGCCGTGGTCTAGCAAGAGCTGTACAATGTCCGGGTTTGTTCGCTCTGACGCTAGATGTAATGGGGTCGATCCAGCATCATTCTGGGGATTGACCTCCGCATTGCGCTCGAGTAGTATCCGAGAAGCCTCAAGATGACCGAACCGCGCTGCCAAATGCAGCGCAGTGTCTCCCTGTTCGTTGCAGACATGCGCATCCGCATTGTGGTCCAGCAAAAGCCGCATCACAGCATCGTTTCCATTAATCGATGGCGCCATAAGTGGGGTATATCCGCAGACATCTCCGGCGTTGACATCCGCATTGTGCTCGAGTAGTATCCGAGCGACCTCGAGGTGCCCGCCTAAGGCTGCGAAGAGCAGTGGGGTCTGGCCGTCCTTGTCCTGGGAGTTCGCGTTCGCACCACAGTCGAGCAGCCACTTTGCGGCAGCGAGGTGTCCGTGTTCCGACACAAGGTGAAGTGGAGTCATCTCGCGCTCATCTCGGGCATTCACGTCAGCACCGCGCTCTCTAAGCAGCTGGGCGACCTCGATGTGGCCGTTGAACAGCGTCGCATGAAGCGGAGTCCCACGGCGGCCGACCTGAGCATTTACCTGCTGTGGGTGTTTGTCAATGAGGCGTTTTACGAGATCGTGGAATCCACAGAGTGCAGCATAGTAAAAGGGAGATAGTGGAGTCAGTGTGGCATTACTCCGCGGACGGAGCAAAGACCTGTGGTTGTCTATGTCATGTATTTGGACCCATGCTTGAAAATATGGCTTGTCCATGTCGAAGAAATGATCAATCGCGTCCTTTATGCATATTTCCACATTCCCGACCTTGGCATGTCCAACCCAATATTCGGCAGCATACCGAACAAGAGGAGTTTTCTTGACGCTGTCTTCCTCTTCAGTGTGGTCATCCAGCCTGAGTAGGGCGCCGAGACACGCCTGAGCAAGAATTATGTGCGAAGGTTCAGGGGCAATATGAAACCGGGACACCTCTTCCGTGCAACACGCGAGGCGATCCGATGTCAGAAATTCCTTTACGGAGAAATGAGAGAACTGAACAACCCGCGTGCCATCGTCGATGATCACCGAAACCAAACTGGAACACGCTGACAGCACCGCCTCTTCTTGGTCCTCCCACCGCAAATCCACGTTCAACTTCGGGATCCCTCCAGCATTCAGCTCAATCGCTAGCAGCTCCGCAAGTTCCTCGACAAGAAGTGGTCGAGAAGCCACGGCGAGACATTGCAAAAGTCGATACGAATGCTCCCGGTTCGCGTTGTTGATCTCCTTCAGGATCCGCTCGTACGTCTCGTCCAGTGATTTGGGTAATTCCTCCAGGGTGCGACGCACATTGGCCGGAAAGCAGCACCGAAGAACCTCCAATTGACAATAAACCCACCGAAACCTGTGTAAGAGCGTGAGAACGTGAGACGACCGTAGGCACTCAAAGGTACCCTTACATGCCGTCTGCCTTCTCTGTGAGTTTCTCAATCACCATATCCTTTTCTTCATCTCGCCATCTCTTCATCCTTCTGTCTGACCGAACAACATCAGTAATGTATTTCTTAATGTCCTGCGTCTGCCCGCTGTCGTCGTGGAGAGATACTTGTTGAGTCGCCAAAGGCTTGAGCGCGGTACGGATGTCGAACTCGGGACGACTCGTGACACATAGTCGCAGAGTTGGAAGGGGAAGCTTGACAAGTTCATCCACGAGGTCCAGTAACTTTTCACGCGGCGATGGTAATCCAGATCCGTACGGACACTCGTCGAGAGCGTCCAGGACAAGATAGATTGGCACTGGTCCTGCGGTCGTCAGCATATACTTGAGGCATTGTGAAAGTGATTCGTCGGTCGGTTGTTCCGAGCCTTGCTGGTGTGCTGAGTACAAGGAGAAAAGAGCGTCACAGAATATATCTGATTGATCGGAGAGTTGAACTAGAAGGGAAGATAATAGAGCGCGGGTGTCCTGCTTTGCTTTGTCCTTGAAATCGAAGTAAAAATAGGCCAAGAAAGCCGATCCGGCGTTGGACATGGGTTTGATGTCGTGGATGATCGCGGAGCTAGTTGATGATATAAGTTCAATTAAGACGCAGCTCGGCGGGGGGTAAGCACACCTGAGAATACTCTTCCCAGCACCGGCTATCAATCCAGGAGTCGTTAGTTACAATTAAGACTCAGATGGTGACGGAAATGTACGTTTTCCGTGAATCCATAACAAAGAACCAGATGCTTTCCAATTTGCGAGGATGTTCCCTTTGGTGCACCATTCCGCGGTACCCTCGTGATGGGCGCCGGAAGCAGTGTTGTAATTGACAGATGGATCTGGGGGAGCGACCCATTTTCGAAGGTCCTTGCGTAACTCGTTCCCTGTGAGAGGGGTCAAGGTTTGGTGATCGGTTGAGGTTAGAAGACGACGGACGGTTCAGGTCGCTAACTCGAGTGACGACTTGTTGAATTGCTACTCCGTTCTCCTTTACATCTAAGGGAGTCTTAGGATGGGTTCGGGGGCCTGTTAACGCAGGTATAACTCACCTTGAGTGACTGAATCGACTTTATTACCGATACCCTCTACTCTCGTATTGACACTCTGCACCCTCTCATTGACGCCGTCCACCTTGTCACCAATGCCACGAGTGACCGTTAGGGTCTCCACTGCCGCCATGCGGGCCTCCTCTTGTGTCAATCGATCCAGCCGCTGAAGCGCGTCCTCGACATCATTTCTTCCAACCAGCATCTTGAGGTACTTCTCTACACGATGGTCGATATTTGGGGATATATTGAAAGGGAAGGACATACTCGTTCGTCCCTGCCTGATCTCTTTTGTCACCATCCCAAGGATTGAGATTACCTCGACCATGATCTTTACGATAATGTCTGTCATAGCTGCGGTCGGCCGGACATCTATATATCTTTCAAGTCGCTTAAAAAAGTATTCCATGCGGCCAAACAGATCTACAAGAGCATTTTGGCTGGCGCGGACGTCCTTAACGGCCTAAGAGATATTGGTGTCACCAAAGACACGCCGGGTCAAGAAAGATACTTACCTGGAGGAGGACACCAATCCCAGTGAAGATCGTCTTCGCCGGCGGGAACGCCTGTAGTCATACATGTCAGAGGGTATGTCTCAACTGGCCTAATGTCTTGCTATTTACTAGCCCAGCACCCTCACCGAGGGTCGCAGAGAAAGCGTACAAGACATTTACGGTGGGATCCAGCCACTTTGTCAACCTTTCGTCTGCGCTTTGAGATTGATCGAACGCTTGAACCTGGGCACGAAGAATGGCGAGGATGGCACTGGGAGTGTCACAGGACAGCAACTGAGTGGCTAGGGGATGGGAGGCGATATCTTTCTTCGTCTGCTTCCTGTACACTTCCAAAGCAGTTCCGAAGATTTTCCCAAAGTCCATAGAAGACGTAATAGCGTTAGACGGAACTTGGGACATAGTGCTAGTTGAACGAGCCTGGGGGGATTACAGGAAAATTGCGCTGGGAAGGATGGGTAAAGCCTGAGGGCACCGGTCCACACACTGGCAGCACCTGAATTACGCCTCGTGTTCAAATGATAGCCGCCCTGATATTCCCAGGGTCCAGGGAGACGCGCACATTCGCTGCGGCCAGCCCAAGATCCAAAAGACACAGGAGAGCGTCACACCTACATTCGTTCATCACTCTAGGACAGGTTGGAGTATGGGAAGTTGAGAACCGAATGGCACCCTCCGCGAGGAGCCTGCCTTCGAGCTGCCAGGCTTGGCACTCGCTCAGGGCCTGGTGTCTGTCAGTCTGTGTTGGTCATGGCGCGTCCAGTTCAAGTTGGCGGGGATATTCTAAGAGCTGGTTCTCCCCCTTTTCTCATTTAGGACAAATAGGCCCTTGCGAGGTGATACCAGCAGTGAGTGCCTCATGGTGCAGAACCATGCGGACAATGTTGGAGTTGCAGCCACACGACGGGGGCGTTCGGGCCGGCTGGACCGGCAGCACAATTCGAGCCTTCGTTGCTCGACTGTGGTTCTTGTTTTACCCATAAGATGTTTTATTTCTTTCAGATATATTTAATAGTCCTAGAGGCTAGAGTACATCCCTCAGCCGTTTCTCCCAAAACGCTGAGGTTAGTAGTTTACTTACTCGTATGTTCACTTTACTTACTACTGTGTATTACACAAATCGTTTCTACCAAAACGCTGAGTCGCGCTTCCCGTGCTCTTACAGACAAGCATCGGTTTACATGACGACCTTGAAGATTCGGAACCCCATGCGGCACACGGTCAATTTCGACTTCTTATTGGGTGAATGAGCCAAAGAATCTTTATTTCAAAATTCTGGCTCAGGGTAGTGGGAATATGGGTTCGCGGGGGAGTGATGCCCGCCGCCTTTTAGCTTGAGAGTAAAAAGAGTATATAATATCATATACACATTGCCAGCGCGAACTATCCATAGTCTCCTACGTCTCGGCCCCAACGAACAACAGCCCCATCCGCGACTGATCGTCTGCCATACGCCAAAAAAAAAAGCACTGCATCTTCAATTCCCGTGGCTCCCCCAGAGCTGCTCTGATTCCCGTGCTGCAGATTCAGGTTTGCTCAGTCCTCAACTCGGCGTGCGGCGAGCGTGGACATCGAGCACGGGTGGCTATGCTACGAGAAGAGGGGCAGCGCCGTGATCGCCGTCAGGTGGGCATTCAGGTTCGTCACGGTTGCGAACAGAGTGTTGCCGTTGCCGCCTGGCGGTGGCGGGGTCTCGTGTTTTCTGTCTTCGTCTGCACTACGCCAGTCCGGTTTTGGTTGTCTGCATTTTCTGTGACAGCGAGGCTGTCCGTGCCTGCCTTGGAGCGTGATCCCTGTAATTGTCTGATTACGATATGGGACTGGAGGGCCAGCGAGAGGATTGAGAGAGGGGCTACGCACACCTAAGGGTATCCGCCAATCTCATCGGTCGCCCGAATACAAACTCGTGGGAGTCCAGCGTTCCTAGCAGCTCGTCGACAACCTCCGCGTCATTCGCACAGGCGACGGTCGTGGCAGGCGGAGTGGCCGACGTACTGTGCAAGGCGACGGGGTTGGCGGGGTTGGCGATCGCCGTGCGTACGCCATTTGACCCGCGAGTGCACGAGGCGAACGCGCCAGGATCATAATCCGCCTCGAACTCGAGCCCTTAGCCGGAAAATTCGTCAACTTGGTCATAGCGGGACGCACTATTTTTAATCTTAGCTTTGAGAAATTATAGAATACCCCAATTATATTATGTATTGGCTCGTTGGCTGTTTCTTGTATCTTTTCTTGTCTCTGCACACGCATGTGCGTCACCCGCCAGGCCCGCGATCCTGCATAGGGCGTCCGGGCCACTTGCGCGTAAGCCATACCAGTCCTGGTTTGAGCGGTCGACTGCACAGGTGGTGGAAGAGTATCGCAGTGCCGACACAAGGTAGGTGCGAAAGTTATAGGGCATGCAGATCTGATTTGAGCGAACGGTCGTTGTCGAAGAGTTCACGAGCGCGTGAAGATGCGTCTGCACGTCGGGGAGCGTCATTGTTACAGAGTCAAGCAATGCCGCCGTGATTCCGGAAAAACTTAGATTGCGGTCAAGTACGAGAATCACAGATCGCTGGCACTTACGAGGTGAGATAGTCGGTGATCGGACGCGGCGGCTTAACGAGCTGACCGAATACCTTTCCTGAGTCGTCAAAGTCGGATAATACCAACCCGGGTTTGCACCTTGCCGTCATTTGTGGTCCACTGGGAAAACTGTTTTGTAGTTATTTAATGAATGGTACAGCGTAAGAATGTGCACAGTTTCACCAGTCAATTCCTTAGGCTGTGTGGGAGCCGCCTGCGTCGGCCAAAACTTGGGGCATCTCTATCCACCCCTTCTGGCTTTGAAATACATCCGTAAGTCATTCTCGACCATTTGCTCTTAAGAGGTACTGCGAGGTGGTCTTGCTCTGCATGCGCTTCGCTGCAGTGCAGGTAAATGTCCGGAGAGAGGAACAAAGTAGAGACACGAACCAGAAATGCGCTCCTGTATGCGTCTCATTTTCCCATCGCTACTTACACGGGCCTGAAAAAATGTGTCGAGGATGGAGTGTATGCGTGTTGCATCGCACAGAATGCCGCCGCAGAGTGCTGTAGCTTCTCCCAAGTGGGGGTCGACAGAAGAGGGGAGGCGTGGGGGTTCGGATGGGGACGGGTACGGGACTCTCTGCTGAAAGGGAAGAGAAGGTAGAGAAAAGACGATATGTGGGATGCGTTTGTTCTGTGAATCGATGAGTATGAATGGCTCGATGGTGGGTGAGGAAGACTGACTTGCACTCTGATCCAGCTCGGTGGATTAGAATCAGCTGTGATGTGGTGGACGAGATGAGCATCGCAGCCAAGATCGCAGCAGCCTCTTTCAGCCCGCCGGCGGTTGCGGACAAATGGGGACCTACTTACGTTGACAAGAAATCCCGGACGTTCTATCATACCTGTACCAACTAGACAACCACCCTTCGTTCAAACGCTTGGAATGATACGCCTTTGAGTGAAGGTCTCTGTTCTCCTCCGGCTGTACGCTCCTGTTCCCGCGTCTCATTTATAATTTTCTGAAATCACAGACTGTCTATGTACCATGCATTTCAATCGATTGTTCCCATAAATTCGCGTGTCAGGAATGGTACTCCACGAGAGATTCGACGTGCTGTTCATGTTGTTCCGTTTGCCCATCCGTTGCCGCAGCACAGCGTTCCTTGGTACCGATCACTCATCATCTTTCCTTAGCGTCCTCTCCCCATGTCTGCTGTACCTTTTTTACTCACCGGACCGCGTCAAACTCACATCGGACCTTAATTCATTTCCCCCTTTTCAGGAGAAGCAGCACCTGCGCCTTCCCTAGTTCTGTCCGAACGCCTCATGTCTAACCCGTGACTGCAGTTCGACATCAGTAACATTCCAAGACATGCCACCAAAAGGCGGGAAAGGCGGAGAGTCCGAAGCTGATGAAGCTCAGGTCGAAGGCTTCTAGACCCGCAGCGCGAATGCCGGCTATCAGGCCCGCCACCTTCCTTCACCTTGCTCTCGCGCGCTCCGCACCAGGTGCTGATCGCACGGTCGTCGTGCTTCTAGTTCCCCGTTGGCCGTATCCACAGATATCTGAAACAGCGCACTCAGAACAACGTTCGCATCGGCGCGAAGGCTGCCGTTTACACCTCGGTTATCCTTGAATACCTCATTGCCGAGGTCTTGGAACTGGCAGGTCCGTCGCGTGCTCTCCTCTCTTCTCTTCTCCGTGTACTTACGCATCTCGTAATCAAGGCAATGCATCAAAAGATCTCCGCGTCAAGCGTATCACACCACGGCATTTACAACTCGCTATTCGGGGAGCTCGATACAATCGTGCGAGCGACGGTCGCTGGTGGCGGCGTCATGCCGTTCATTCATAATAGCTTGACTATTGGCAAGATGATTAAGAAGGCGCCGGCGGCGTAATGTGCGCAACGGTGATTCCGTGGTGGGAATGCCGGAACATTAGGTTACTTTTCAATGCGACTCGGACGCCTTGAGGATACCGTTGTATCTCTATATTTACATTTTGTGTTTTCTTGTTTTTGTCCTAGGCTCGTAGACGTGTCACGTTCGCTCTTTTGCATGGAATAAGTTACAATCCAAGGCGAAACGTCAAACTCTAGCAATTGCGGTAAAAAAACAAAAACAAAAACCAAGCAGGTTAGAGCCCGTCCGGTGCAAAGTCGCCCCCCGGAAATAGCTGCTCGCGACCTCAGTCTGATGAGTCGGATAAATCAGTCTGCTCTGGCATTAAAAATATGTAGTCGGACCGCCGAACGTAAATACTCGGTCGCAACAGGCAAATTTATTTATTTCATATATACGTGAGCGAGTGTGACATTTGTGCCCTTAGTGGACCGGAGTCCATCTTAGTTCCCTCGCATTCCCCAGTCTGCCGCACTCGCGCGCGGCCTTAGCGAATCGAACGCGACGCATTCATAACCCTGGCAGCTACCTGTACAAAGTTTCGCGCCATGCAGAAGCGTGCGCGACCATTTCCGACCACTCACGACCGACCGACCCTGTTTCCCTTCCCAACCTCGCTGCACTCGCGCGCGGCTTTAACCCTTCGATTCAAACGTGTCTGCGATCGCTGCAGACACATATACGACAGCTCGCGTCCCGCGGAGGCCTGCGCAACACCTTGCAACGCTTCACACCCCCTAGACCCTGCGCAATCTTAGACTATTCAATTTAGGGTATCACCTCCATGATACGGTTCTCACAGTAAGAAGGCTCTTATTATACTGTAGTATTGTGTAGTCAAAGTTTGGAAATTGATGTGCGGCTTCATTGATACACGGACCTCGAGTCGTAGGGTGATTTATCAGACATTATATAATGTGTGACCGCAACCTGGTCACGTCCCGACCAAGCTTGTCGAGCCCGACAACGAATAAAAACGGGTCCATACCCGTTTTTATTTTTGGCAGGGCGGTCGGGAGCGACCTTGCCGCGGTCAGGTGCGACCAACTGCACCGGACGGTCATATTGCGGGGACCAACAAATAAAAAACAAATCTTTTTTTTTGGCTGATGCCGGGCCCGACAAACCATGCGCCGGACGGGCTCTTAGGGGTTTCACTGCACGTTTGTTGACCCCTAATTTCGATTATATCGAATCAGGGCTCTACGAGTGAGTGAGACCGCCCCGTGGGACTGGAAATCGGTTGGATCGGAGCGCGGTTGTGCTGCAGTTCTTTTAAAAGGGCGATTTTCCGCAATCTGGCTTTCAGTGTAGCAAGCTTCACCGCTGCTCTCAAGGGGATGTCCTGTCCTTATTAAGTGATGAGAGATGCATGACGTCGAAATGCCTGAAGACAGTTCCACGAATCAATGTAACACCCGCCACTCTCCAGCAACTTGAGGTCTGATCGCCGCATGTTGCGACGATGTTCTCGACTTTGATAATGAAGCATTGTGGTGTAATTAAATGACGACATGGGGCAGTTATACGGGTATTGACAGGAATTCTGAAGGACTACACAGTATTCTACACACGATTTCGCTACACAAATAGGACTAATGGGTTCCAGTGAATCGCCGTAGAAAGGGTCTATGTGTCGTAAACAAGCAGGGTAATCGTCACTTACATAGGTCGACAAGTCAACTATACCCCGTCTCGTTCGTTCGTCGCGCAGCGTGCTGGGAGAGCAATCGTACAACTTCCTGCCGCTGTGGGCCATTGGCTACATCGGATGCAGTCTTTCCACTGAGGTCGCACAGCTGCGCATCTGCGCCGTGGTCTAGCAAGAGCCGTACAATGACCGGGTTTGCTGGCCTTGACGCTCGATGTAATGGGGTCAATCCATCGTTATTCTGGGGATTAATCTCCGCATTGCGCTCGAGTAGTATCCGAGAAGCCTCAAGACGACCGAACCACGCTGCCCAATGCAGCGCAGTGTCTCCCTTGTTGTCGCGGACATACGCATCCGCATTGTGGTCCAGCAAAAACCGCACAACATCTGTTCCACCCGCCGAAGCAAACATGAGTGAAGTATGTCCGCCGACAGTTCGGGCGTTGACCTCCGCATTGTGCTCGAGTAGTATCCGAGCGACCTCGAGGTGCCCGCGTGAGGCTGCGAAGTGCAGTGGGGTCCGGCCGAGCTTGTTCTGGGAGTTCGCGTCCGCACCACAGTCGAGCAGCCACTTTGTGGCAGCAAGGCGTCCATTTTGCGATATAAGGTGAAGCGGAGTCGTCTCGTCCTCATTGAGGGCGTTCACGTCAGCACCGCGCTCTCTAAGCAGCTGGGCAACCTCGATGTGACCGTTGAACAGCGTCGCACGAAGCGGAGCCCCACAATGCCCGACCTGAGAATTTACGTGCTGCGGACATTTGTCAATGAGGCGTTTTACGAGATCGTAGAATCCACAGAGTGCAGCATAGTATAACGGAGATGCTGAGGTCAGCGGGGTATCCGTCGACGACTGGTACTCGTCTACGTCGTGTATTCGGACCCACGCTCGAAAATATGGCTTGTCCATGTCGAACAAATAATCCATTGCATCCCTTATGCGTATTTCCGCATTCCCGACCTGGGCATGCCCGACCCAAAATTCGGCGGCATATCGAGCAAGAGGAGCCTTCGTGACGCTGTCCTCGGTGTGACCATCCGGGCAGAGTAGAACGCCGAGACACGCCTGGGCAAGAATCATGTGCGAAGGTTCAATGGGAATATGAAACCGGGACACCTCTTCCGTACAACACGCGAGGCGAGCCGATGTCAGAAATTCCTTTACGGAGAAATGCGAGAACTGGACAACCCGCGAGCCTTTGTCGATGATCACCGTAACCAAACTGGAACACGCTGACAGCACCGCCTCTTCTTGGTCCTCCCACCGCAAATCCACGTTCAACTTCGGGATCCCTCCGGCATTGAGCTCAATTGCTAGCAGCTCCGCAAGCTCCTCGACCCGAAGTGGTCGAGAAGCCACGGTGAGACATTGCAAAAGTCGATACGAATGGTCCCGGTTCGCGTTGTTGATCTCCTTCAGGATCCGCTCGTACGTCTCGTCCAGTGATTTGGGTAATTCCTCGAGGGCGCGACGCACATTGGCTGGAAAGCAGTACCGAAGGACCTCCAATTGGCAATAAACCCACCGAAACCTGTGTAAGACCGTGAGAACGTGAGACGACCGTAAGCACTCAAAGTCCTTACATGCCGTCCGCTTTCTCTGCGAGTTTCTCGATCACCATATCCTTTTCTTCATCTCGCCATCTCTTCATCCTTCTGTCCGACCGAACAACATCCGTAATGTATTTCTTAATGTCCTGCGTCTGTCCATTTTCGTCGTGGAGGGATACTTGTTGAGTCGCCAACGGCTTGAGCGCGGTACGGATGTCAAACTCGGGACGACTTGTGACACATAGTCGCAGAGTTGGAAGGCGAAGCTTGACGAGTTCATCCACGAGGTCCAATAGCTTTTCACGCAGCGATGGCAATCCAGATCCGTACGGACACTCGTCAAGAGCGTCCAGGATAAGATAGATTGGCACTGGTCCTACGGTCGTCAGCATATACTTGAGGCATTGTGAAAGTGATTTGTCGGTCGGTTGTTCCGAGCCTTGTTTGTGTGCGGAGTACAAGGAGAAAAGAGCGTCAGAGAATATATCTGATTGATCGGAGAGTTGGACAAGAAGGGACGATAATAGAGCGCGGATGTCCTGCTTTGCTTCGTCCTTGAAGTCGAAGTAAAAATAGGCAATGAACAACGGCGACCCAGCTTTGGACATGGATTTAATATCGCCGATGATCACGGAGCTTGTTGATCATATAGTAAGTTCAATGAGCCACTCAACGGGGGATAGCGCACCTGAGAATACTCTTCCCAGAACCGGCTATCAATCCAGGAGTTCGTTAGTGGCAATTAAGACTCCGAGTCCGATGGAGACAGGATATGTACGTTTTCCATGAATCCATAACAAGGAGCCAGATGCTTTCCAATCTGCGAAGGTGTTCCCTTTGGTGCACCATTCCGCGGTACCCTCGTGATGAGCATCGGAAGCAGTGTTATAATTCACAGACGGGTCGGGGGACGCGATCCATTTTCGAAGGTCCTTGCGTAACTCGTTCCCTGTGAGAGAGGTCAAGCTCCGCGATCGACTGAGGTTAGAAGATGACGAACGATTCAGGTCGCTGACTCGATTGACCACATGTTGAATCGCTACTCCGTTTTCCTTTATACCTGACAGAGTAAAAGGCTAAGGTCAGATTGGGGGCCGATTAATCCAGGTATAACTCACCATGAGTAACCGAATCCACTTTGTTGTCGACGCTCCGCACCCTCTCATCAATGCCACGAGTAATGGCCAGGGCTTCTACTCCAGCCATCCGAGCCTCCTCTTGCGTCAACTTGTCTAGCCGCTGAAGAGCGTCCTCGACATCCTTCCTTCCAATCAACTTCTTAAGATACCTCACTATATGATCGTCGGTATTTGGGGACATATCAAACGGGAAGGACGTACACGTTCGTCCCTGCCTGATCTCTTTAGTCACGATCCCAAGGATCGAGATTACTTCAACCATGATCTTTACGATAATGTCTGTCATAGCTGCCGTCGGCCGAATATCGATATATTTTTCAAGCCGCATAAAAAAGAATTCCATGCGGTCAAACAGGTCTACAAGAGCATTTTGGCTAGCGCGGACGTCCTTGACGGCCTAAGAGGTAGGGATATCAACAGGGCACAAACGTCGGGTCAAAGGAGATGCTCACTTGGAAGAGGACACCAATCCCAACAAAAATGGCTTTCGCGGGTGGGAATGTCTGTAATCATACACGTCAGAGGGTACGTCTTAAGTAGCCTAACGTATCGCCATTCACCAGCCCAACACCCTCACCGAGGGTCGCAGAGAAAGCGTACAGTACATTTACAGTCGGGTCCAGCCACTTTGTCAACTTTTCATCTGCGATTTGAGATTGATCAAACGCCTGTACTTGAGCCCTTAGCACGGCGAGAATGGCACTGGGAGAGTCGCAGGATCGGAGCTGGATGGCTAGGGGATGGGAGATAATGTCCTTCTTCGTCTGCTTGTTGTACCCTTCTAAGGCAGCTCCGAAGATGGTCTCAAAGTTTGTAGAAGACGTGGAGGTACTAGACGGAATGTGGGACATGGTGCTAGTCGAGGGAGCCTGGATGCTTAGGGGATAACGGGAAGATTGTGCCGGGAAGGGCAGGTGAAGGGCGCTAGCCTGTGTTCGCACAGCACCTGAATTCAATTACGGCTGGCACGCCTCGTGTGCAACGGATAGCCGCCCTGATATTCCCAGGGAGCCACTGGCAGCCACCACGAATTTACAGTGGACGCGCACACTGGCACACAATAACGTTCACTGCAGCCAGCTCGAGGTGCAATAGATCAGCAATAAAGGATAAGACATAGATTCACTCATCGCTTCGAGTCTAGGACAGCCTGGTGCGAGTATGAATCCTCGAACCGCCTTTACGAAAAGCCAGTGCCGTGCCCGTCTTGGCGCGCCAGTTTGGGAGCCGTGAGGACAGTCTAGCCTAAGGGCTGGTTCTCCTTGGGATAAGTCATTCTTGCGAGATCATCAGTGCGTCATAGTGACGGGACCACGTCCGTTTACATGATGACCTCAGAGTCAGAGGTTCATATAACGTTCGTACGGTACCGATTGGACTCCTCAGGCTCACATGGCAAGAGTTTATATTCTATGCAATGACAGTTGAAAATATATGCCCCTAATACACGACGCAACTAATTTCGAGTGTTAGAAATTCTGGCTCGAGGATGTGCGTCCGAGGGGAAGTGATGCCTATCGTTGATGGTGCCTTCCAACTTGAAAGTAAACAGGGGATATCGACATACTACTCATCGCCAACGCGAACCATTAATAGTCCCCTACGTCGTTACCCCGACGAACAACAGCCCATCCGCGTTCAGGCGACCTGCCTCCTCGAGCACCCGATCATCCGCTGTGCTCAAGCATGGCGCACTGCTACCAGCTTCCGTGGCTTTCCCAGAGCTACTCGGGTTCCCGTGCTACTTATTCTAGCAAGTTTGGTACTGCGCCCGGCGTACGGCGTGCATGGACATTGCGCAGGTCGCTATTCCCAGAGAAAAGGAGCGGCGCCGTCACGGTGCACGGTGGGAGAGCTAGGTGTAGCACGGTCAGGTTTGCATTCAGGTTCGTCATGGCTGCAAACGGGATGTTGCCATTGCAATCTCAGCGACGGCGGTGTTTCCGCGTTTTCCGTCTTCGTCTTCATCTCCGCTGCGCCGGTCCGGGTTTTTGCGCGGGTGGTAGAAGGGTATCGCAGTGCCGATGCAACGTAGGTACGAAAATTGTAAGGCATGTAGATTTGATTCGAGCGAACGGCCCAGCAGGATTGTCGAAGAATTGATGAGCGCGTCTGCACGCCGGAGAGCGTCATTGTTACAGGGTCGAGCGCTGCTGCTGGGATCCGGGAAAAACTTGGATTGCGGTCAGGTACGAGAATCACAGATCACTGGCAAACTTACCAGGTGAGATAGTCGGTAATCGGACTCGGCGGCTTAACAACAATCATAAACGACCTTCCCCGAGTCAAAGTCGATGACACAATCCTGGGTAGCTGTAGCGTGTTGCCGTCATTTTCATGCAGTGGAAAATCTTTAGTGAATGTCACAGCGTAAGAATCATGTGCACCATTCTAGCCAATCGTATAGACCGTCTGGGGACCCTCTGCATCTGCCGCGACTTGGGATGTCTCCATTAATCTTTGCTGGCTTTTGAGACACACCCGCAAGACAAGAAGCGGGGTAGTCCTTCTCGATCATTGGTTCGTAGTCGCAAGGTACTGAATAAGGTTCTTATTCTGCATGCGCCCGGCTGCGTTGCAAATAAACGATCAGAGGAACGAAAAGACACGAACCGGAAATGTGCTCCTGTATGCGTCTCTTTTTCTCCTCTCCAATGACAAGTCTGGGAAAACGAGCTAAAGACGGAGTGAATGGAGGTCGTGTTGCCCGTGGGAAAGGTACTTGTAATGCCGACATGGAGAGCTGCAGCTTGTAGATTGGGGTCCTCCGAGGCCGAGGTGGGAAGACGTCAGAGGGAGGACCGTAAATATCAAACCGGGGAAGAGAAGGATGTCAAGTTCTTGTATGCGTGTTCTTCGAAACGATGAACACGAATGGCTCGACCGTGCCAGTGAGGAGGGACAGTCACCTGTACTCTGATCGGGTCTGAGCTCGGTAGCGTGACATCGGGTATGATCATGATGTAAAGGACAAGGTCGGGGACATGCTGATTTCCAGAGTTAATATGCGAGAAGAGGAAAAGATGAGGGACGAGTCGTACGTTGGTTCCCACTGCATCTTCGAATTGGAACTAGAATATGATGGCGGGAGAGTCGCCTATGTAGACTCAGTGCGATCATTCGAGCCTGAGAGGAGTTAGCGGGTGAGAGGATGGTAGTAGTTATCCAGCACCATGTCGTCAACAAATCCACCTCGCAGAAGAGTTCTTATTACATAAGTGATTCAGTATTACCGATCACTCATTCCGCTGTACCTGTTGACCACCGGATACCGCGTCAAACTCACTTCGGACCTTACAGTAACTCATTTCCCCTTTTCAGGAGAGGCACCCGCGCCTCCCCTAGTTCTGTCTGAACGCCTCATGTCTAACCCGTGACTGCAGTTCGACATTAGTAACATTCCAAGATATGCCACCAAAAGGTGGGAAAGGCGGAGAGTCCAAAGCTGGCGAGGCTCCCACAACCGAGGTCAAAGGCTTCCAGACCCGCAGCGCGAAAGCCGGCCTTCAACTCTGCCACCTTCCTTCACCTTGCTCGTTGGCCGTATCCACAGATATCTGAAATAGCGCACTCAGAACAACGTTCGCATCGGCGCGAAGGCTGCCGTTTACACCTCGGCTATCCTTGAATATCTCACTGCCGAGGTCTTGGAACTAGCAGGTCCGTCGCGTGCTCTCCTCTCTTCTCTTCTCCGTGTACTTACGCATCTCGTGATCAAGGCAATGCATCAAAAGATCTTCGCGTCAAGCGTATCACACCACGGCATTTACAACTCGCTATACGGGGAGATGAGGAGCTCGACACACTCGTGCGAGCGACGATCGCTGGTGGTGGCGTTATGCCATTCATTCATAAGAGCCTGACTGCTGGCAAGATGATTAAGAAGCCAGAAGGGGCACCGGCGGCGTAATGTGCGCAACGGTGATTTTGTGCTTCGATGTGGAACATTAGGTTACTTTTCAATGCGACTCGGACGCCTTGAGGATACCGTTGTATCTCTATATTTACATTTTGTGTTTTCTTGTCTTTGTCCTAGGCTCGTAGACGTGTCGCGTTCGCTCTTTTGCGTGGAATCAATTCCAATCCAAAGCGAAGCGCCAAAGTCTGGCAATTGCGGCGGCGCTAAAACCACTTACAATAAGCGGGTCACTGCTTGTTCATTATCCGAATCAGGGCTCCACGAGTGGGAACCACCAACGCCCCGTGGGACTGGGCCGACTGGCAATCGGTTGGATCGGAGCGCGGTTGTGCTGCAGTTCTTTCAAAGGCGCAACTTGGCTTTCAGTGCAGCAAGCTTCACTGCTGCTCTCAAGGGGAGGTCTTGTCCTTTAATTATTAAGTGATGAGAGAAGTCGATCGAAATGCCTGATCATGAAGACAGTTCCACGAATCACTGTAACACCCGCCACTCTCCAGCAACTTGAGGTCTGATCGCTGCATGTTGCGACGGTGTTCTCGACTTTGACAATGAAGCACTGTACTGTAATTAAAACGACAACATGGGGACAGTTATACGGGTATCGACAAGAATTCGGAAGGACTACACAGTATTCTACACCCGATTTCGCTACAAAAATAAGGACTAATGAGTTCCGGTGAATCGCTGTAGAAAGGGTCGATATACCGTAAACAAGCAGGGTAATCGTCACTTACATAGTCGACAAGCCAACTATAACCCCGTCTCGTTCGTTCGTCGCCCAGCGTGCTGGGAGAGCAATCGTACAATTTCCTGCCGTTTTGGGTCATTGGCTACATCGGATGCAGTCTTTCCACTGAGGTCGCACAGCTACGCATCAGCGCCGTGGTCTAGCAAGAGCTGTACAATGTCCAGGTTTGCTCGCCTTGACGCTACATGTAATGGGGTCAATCCATCGTTATTCTGGGGATTGACCTCCGCATTGCGCTCGAGCAGTATCCGAGAAGCCTCAAGATGACCGAACCGCGCTGCAATATGCAGCGCAGTGTCTCCCTCGTTGTTGTGGACATCCGCATCCGCATTGTGGTCCAGCAAAAACCGCGTCATAGTATCGTTTCCATTAGTCGATGTCAACATAAGTGGGGTATGTCCGTCGACCTCTCGGGCGTTGACATCCGCATTGTGCTCGAGTAGTATCCGAGCGACCTCGAGGTGCCCGCGTGAGGCTGCGATGAGCAGTGGGGTTTGGCCGTACTTGTCCCGGGAGTTCGCGTCCGCACCACAGTCGAGCAGCCACTTTGCGGCAGCGAGGCGTCCGTTTTGCGACACAAGGTGAAGTGGGGTCATCTCGTCCTCATTGAGGGCATTCACGTCAGCACCGCGCTCTCTAAGCAGCTGGGCGACCTCGATGTGGCCGTTGAACAGCGTCGCATGAAGCGGAGTCCCACGGTGGCCGACCTGAGCATTTACGTGCTGTGGATGTTTGTCGATGAGGTGTTTTACGAGACCGTGGAATCCACAGAGTGCAGCATAGTATAAGGGAGATAGTGGAGTCAGTGTGGCATTACTCCGCCGGGGCGACCGGGACTTGTCTATGTCATATATTTGGACCCATGCTTGAAAATATGGCTTGTCCATGTCGAAGAAATGATCAATCGCGTCCTTTATGCGTATTTCCACATTCCCGACCTTGGCATGCCCAACCCAATATTCGGCAGCATACCGAACAAGAGGAGTTTTCTTGACGCTGTCTTCCTCTTCAGTGTGGTCAGCCAGCCTGAGTAGGGCGCCGAGACATGCCTGAGCAAGAATTATGTGCGAAGGTTCAGGGGCAATATGAAACCGGGACACCTCTTCCGTGCAACACGCGAGGCGATCCGATGTCAGAAATTCCTTTACGGAGAAATGCGAGAACTGAACAACCCGCGAGCCATCGTCGATGATCACCGACACCAAACTGGAACACGCTGACAGTACCGCCTCCTCTTGGTCCTCCCACCGCAAATCCACGTTCAACTTCGGGATCCCTCCGGCATTCAGCTCAATTGCTAGCAGCTCCGAAAGCTCCTCGACCAGAAGTGGTCGAGAAGCCACGGTGAGACATTGCAAAAGTCGATACGAATGCTCCCGGTTCGCGTTGTTGATCTCCTTCAGGATCCGCTCGTAGGTCTCGTCCAGTGATTTGGGTAATTCCTCCAGGGCGCGACGCACATTGGCCGGAAAGCAGCACCGAAGGACCTCCAATTGGCAATAAACCCACCGAAACCTGTGTGAGAGGATGAGAACGTGAGACGGCCATGAACACTCAAAGATACCCTTACATGCCATCCGCTTTCTCTGCGAGTCTCTCAATCACCATATCCTTTTCTTCATCTCGCCATCTCTTCATCCTTCTGTCTGACCGAACAACATCCGTAATGTATTTCTTAATGTCCTGCGTCTGTCCGCTGTCGTCGTGGAGAGATACCTGTTGAGTCGCCAAAGGCTTGAGCGCGGTACGGATGTCAAACTCGGGACGACTTGTGATACACAGCCGCAGAGTTGGAAGGCGAAGCTTGACAAGTTCATCCACGAGGTCTAGTAACATTTCACGTGGCGACGGCAATCCAGTACCGTATGGACACTCATCGAGAGCGTCCAGGACAAGATATATTGGCACCGGTCCTGAGGTCGTTAGCATATGTTTGAGGCATTGTGAAAGTGAGTCGGTAGTTGGTTGTTCTGATCCTCGTTTGTGCGCAGAGTACAAGGAGAAAAGAGTGTCACAAAATATATCTGATTGATCGGAGAGTTGGACAAGAAGAGAGGATAATAGAGCGCGGGAATCCTGCTTTGCTTTGTCCTTGAAATCGAAATAAAAGTAGGCCAAGAAAGCCGATCCGGCGTTGGACATGGGCTTGATGTCGCGGATGATCGCGGAGCTTGTTAATCATATAGTAAGTTCAACCAGATCGCAACTCAACGGGGGGTAGCGCACCTGAGAATACTCTTCCCAGAGCCAGCTAAAGAGTCGTTAGTGGTAACTAGGCCTCAGATCGTGGCAGAATATGTACGTTTTCCGTGAATCCATAATAAAGAACCATATGTCTTCCAATTTGCGAGGGTGTCCCCTTTGGTGCACCACGCTGCGGTACCCTCATGATGAGCATCGGAGGCAGTGTTATAATTGACAGATGGATCGGGGGGAGCGATCCATTTTCTAAGATCCTTGCGTAACTCATTCCCTAGAAGATAGGTCAGGGTTTCGTGATCGGCTGAGGTTAGAAAATGACTGAACGGTTTAGGTCGCTGACTTGATTGACCACTTGTTGAATCGCTACTCCATTCTCCTTTATACCTAAGGAGTAAGGTCAGATTGTGGGCCGGTTAAAGCAGGTATAGCTCACCATGAGTGACCGAATCAACCTTGTTGTCGACGCTCCGCGCGATCACCAGGGCTTCTACTCCGGCCATCCGAGCCTCCTCTTGCGTCAATTTGTCCAACCGCTGAAGTGCGTCCTCGACATCCTTCCTCCCAATCAACTTCTTAAGATACCTCACTACATGGTGATCAGTATTTGGGGATATACCAAACGAGAAGGACGTACTTGTTCGTCCCTGCCTAATCTCTTTAGTCACGATCCCAAGGATCGAGATTACCTCAACCATAATCTTTACGATAATGTCTGTCATAGCTGCCGTCGGCCGAATATCGATATATTTTTCAAGCCGCATAAAAAAGTATTCCATGCGGCTAAACAGGTCTACAAGAGCATCTTGGCTAGCGCGGACGTCCTTGACGGCCTGAATATCAACAGGGCACAAACGTCGGGTCAAGGGAGATACTCACTTGGAGGAGGACACCAATCCCAGCAAAAATGGCTTTCGCGGGTGGGAACGCCTGTAGCCATACACGTCAGAGGGTAGATCTCAAGTTGCTGAACGTATCGCCACTCACCAGCCCAACACCCTCACCGAGGGTCGCAGAGAAAGCGTACAATACATTTACAGTGGGATCCAGCCACTTTGTCAACTTTTCATCTGCGATTTGAGATTGATCGAACGCCTGTACTTGAGCCCTTAGCACGGCGAGAATGGCACTGGGAGAGTCGCAGGATCGGAGCTGGATGGCTAGGGGATGTGAGATAATGTCCTTCTTCGTCTGCTTGTTGTACCCTTCTAAAGCAGCTCCGAAGATGGTCTCAAAGTTTGTAGAAGACGTGGAGGTACTAGACGGAATGTGGGACATGGTGCTAGTCGAAGGAGCCTGGATGCTTAGGGGATAACAGGAAGATTGTGCCGGGAAGGGCAGGTGAAGGGCGCTAGCCTGGGTCCGCACAGCACCTGAATTCAATTACGGCTGGCACGCCTTGTGTGCAAACGGATAGCCGCCCTGATATTCCCAGGAGGCCAGCCACCACAAACTTACAGTGGACGCGCATACTGGCACACAATAACGTTCACTGCGGCCAGCTCGAGGTGCAATAGACCAATAAGACCTAGATTCGCTCATCGCTCCGAGTCTAGGACAGGTGCGAGTGTGAATACTCGAACCGCGGCCTTTACGAAAACCTTTCTTGCCAGTGGTGCCCGTCTTCAAGTTGGTGCGCCAGTTTGGGAGCCGTGAGGACAGTCTAGCCTAAGGGCTGGTTCAAGTCATTCTTGCGAGATCATTAGTGCGTCATAGTGGCGGGACCACGCAGACTAGCATCGGTTTATTACATGATGACCTCGGAGTCGGAGGTTCATATAACGTTCGTACGGTACCGATTGTACTCCTCAGGCTCACATGGCAGGAGTTTATATTGCCTATGGGACAATGACAGCTGACAATCTATGCCCCTAATACACGACGCAACTAATTTAGAGGGGCGAATGAGTAAAAGAATCTGTGTTAGAAATTCTGGCTCGAGGTGTGAGTGAGGATGTGCGTCCGCGAGGTGATGCCTATCGTTGATGGTGCCTTCCAACTCGAAAGTAAACAGGGGATTATATCGACGTACTACTCATCGCCAACGCGAACCATTAATAGTCCCCTACGTCGTTACCCCGACGAACAACAGCCCATCCACGTTCAGGCAACCTGCCCCCTCGAGCATCCAATCATCCGTTGTGCTCAAGCGTGGCGCACTGCTGCCAGCTTCCGCGACTTTCCGAGAGCTACTTTGGTTCCCGTGTTGCTGATTCTAGCATGTTTGGTACTGCGCCCGGCGCCCGGCGTTTGCGCAGGTCGCTATTCCCCGAGAAAAGGAGCGGCGCCGTCACAATGCACGGTGAGAGAGCTAGGTGTAGCACGGTCAGGTTTGCATTCAGGTTCGTCATGGCTGCAAACCGGATGTTGCCATTGCAATCTCAGCGACGGCGGTGTTTCCGCGTTTTCTGTCTTCGTCTTCGTCTCCGCTGCTCCAGTCCGGTTTTTTCGTTCTGTATTTTCTGCGCCAGGAAGATCCGCGCCAGCCTTGGGCATGGTCCTTGTGAAGAACTGATTGACCACCGATGATATAGGATGGGACGGTTGAGAAAGAGGGCTCACGCATACCCGAGGGCATCTGCCAACCCCATCAGTCGCCCCAAATACCAACTCGTGTCGGCTAGGCGCTCCTAGCAGCTTGTCAAGAACCTCCGCGTTGTTCGCACAAGCGACATTCATGTCGGGGCGGTCGCCGATGTACCGTCCCAGGCGCCGGGGATGCCTGGGTAGACGATCACCGTGCGTGCCCATTTGACCCGCGATTGCGCGGTGCGCGCCATGATCGGCTCATAATCCGCCCAGAGCCCCCCGAACCTGGGCCCTTAACCGGAGACACCGTCAACTTGGTCGCAGCGGGACAAGCAAGCGAAGAGGGACGTACTATTCTTTGAGTAGATCTATGCACGCACATGAGTCCTCTTCGGGATTGTGCCCGCCATACCTGTGATCCTGTATATTGCGGCCGAGCCACTCGCGTGTAAGTCATGTCAGTCCCGGCTTAAGAGGTCGACCGCGTGGGTGGTAGAAGAGTATCGCAGTGCCGATGCAACGTAGGTACGAAAGTTGTAAGGCATATAGGTCTGATTCGAGCAACTGGCCCAGCAGGATTGTCGAAGAGTTTGTGAGCACGTGAAGATGCGTCTGCACGTCAGAGAGTGTCATTGTTACAGGATCAAGCGCTGCTGCTGGAAAACTTGGATTGCGGTCAGATACGGGAATCACAGATCACTGGCAAACTTACCAGGTGAGATAGTCGGTGATCGGACTCGGTGGCTTAACAACGATCATATACGACCGTCCCCGAGTCAAAGTCGATAACACAATCCTGGGTAACTGTAGCGCCTTGCTGTCATTTTTCGTGCAGTGGAAAATCTTTAGTGAATGGCACGGCGTAAGAATGTGCACCATTCTAGCCAATCGTATAGACCGTCTGGGGACCGTCTGCATCTGTCGTGACTTGGGATGTCTCCATTAATCCTTGCTGGCTTTGAGACACATCCGCAAGACAAGAAGCGGGGTAGTCATTCTCGATCATTGGTTCGTAGTCGCAAGGTACTGAATAAGGTTCTTATTCTGCATGCGCCTGGCCACGTTGCAAATAAACGATCAGAGAGGAACGAGGAAAAGACACGAACCGGAAATGTGCTCCTGTATGCGTCTCTTTTTCTCCTCTCCACTGACAGGTCTGGGAAAACGAGTTAAGGACGGAGTGAATGGAGGTCGTGTTGCCCGTGGGAAAGGTGCTTGTGATGAACCTATTGCCGACATGGAGAGCAGCCGCTTGTAGATTGCGGTCCTTCGAGGCCGAGGTGGGAAGACGTCAGAGAGAGGACGTAGATGTCAAACCGGGGAAGAGAAGGACGTCAAGTTCTTGTATGCGTGTTCTTCGAAACGATGAACACGAATGGCTCGACCGTGCCAGTGGGGAGGGACAGTCACCTGTACTCTGATCGAGCCTGAGCTCGGTAGCGTGACATCGGGTATGATCACGATGTGAAGGACAAGGTCGGAGACATGCTGATTTCCAGAGTTAATACGCGAGAAGAGGAAAAGATGAGAGACGAGTCGTACGTTGATTCATTCCCACTGCATCTTCGAATTGGAATTGGAATATGATGGCGGGAGAGTCGCCTATGTAGACTCAGTGCGATCATTCGAGCCTGAGAGGAGTCAGCGGGTGAGAGGATAGTAGTAGTTATCCAGCACCATGTCGTCAACAAATCCACCTCGCAGAAGAGTTCTTTGTCTACCTTCCGTGGCTCAAACGCATAAAGTCTACCGACGCGGTGTTTACCCGATCCGGGGGGGGTGATTACATAAGTAATTCCTTTGGGCAAGTCCTACTGTATTATCGAACACTCATCATCTTTCCTTCAGTTCGCGTTCCCGGCGTGTCCGTCGCACCGCTGGTTGATCCTATTTACTCACCGGACACCGCACCAAACTCACATCGCACCTTTCTATATTTCCCCGTGTCGGGCGAGGCACCCACGCCTCCCAGTTCCGTCCGAATGTCTCATGTGTAATCCCTGACTGCAGCCCGGCATCAGTAACATTCCAAGCCATGCCACTGGACGGGCGAAAGACGGGAAGCCCAAAGTTGGCAAGGCTCCCACAACCGAGCAGTGGCAGCGCGAAAGCCGGACTTCGGTCTGCCTCTTTTTCACCTTCACCCAGTTCTCGCACTCTCCGCACCAGCTGCTGATCGCGCGGTTGTCGTTCTTCTGGTTCCCCGTTGGTCGTATCCACAGATACCTGAAACAGCGCACTCAGAACAACGTTCGCATCGGCGAGATGGCCGCCGTTTGCACCTCGGCTATCCTTGAATACCTCACTGCCGAGATCTTGGAACTAGCAGGTCCGTCGCGTGCTCTCTTCTCTTCTCCGTGTACTTACACATCTTGGGATCAAGGCAACGCATCAGAAGATCTCCGCGTCAAGCGTCATTCAAGTTTACAACTCGCTATCCGGGGAGACGAGGAGCCCGACACAGTCGTGCGAGCGACGGTCGCTAGTGGTGGCGTCATGCCGTTCATTCACAAGAGCCTGTCTGCTGGAAAGATTAAGAAGCTGGAAGGGGCACCGGCAGCGTAATGTGCGCAACGGTGATTTCGTGCTCAGATGTGGAAACGCTCTCAGATGTGGGAACGCTGGAACATCGGGTTACTTTTCAATGCAACTCGGACGCCTTGGGTACCGTTGTATCTCTATATTTATATTTTGTGTTTTCTTGTCTTTATCCTAGGCTCATAGACTTGTTGTGTTCGCTCCTCTGCGTGGGATCCATCCCAATTCCAACGCGAAGCGCCCGTCTGGCAATTGCGGCAGTGCCAACACTACTTACAATAGGCGGGTCAGGGTTTTCGTTGCACATTTGTTCACCGTCGCACAGGGTGGTTTTATCTGAATCTGGGCTCTACGAGTGAGAACCACCAACGCCCCATGGGGCTGGCAATCGGTTGGATCGGGGCGTGGCTGTGCTGCAGTTCTTTTAAAGGGGCGATTTTCCGCAACTTGGCTTTCAGTGTAGCAAGCTTCTTCACTGCTGCCGTAAAGGGGATGTCCTGTCCTTATTAAGTGGTATTAAGTGGTGAGGGACGTCGATCGAAATGCCTGAAGACTGTTCCTGTAACGCCGTGACACGATGAGCTCTTGGATGAGCTCTTGGATGAGCTGGCACTTACGTGTCCCTAGTAAAATAGCACAGAAAGTCCCAGTCTTGTATGATATAAGAACGACTGGTAGTTACACTGTAGTCTCCGTCTGAGTCTTTAACAATATAGCCCACTGTCTGTTCCCTCTCCTTTGCTCTGCAAAGTCACTGCTCTCCCACTTAGCTAAGCGACATGACCCGCCGGCCCGACTCCCTGAAATGATCCGAGTGATTGCCAGTGTATGTAACATACTGGTTTGCACGCAAGATTGGACTGGCGAAGCCAGTCTTCGCATTCAAGTTGTCGGTACCGTTCTCTCAGAATGTCGTCGACCTCCACCCAGGTTTGTCCATGCGCGAAGATGATGCCATCGTCTACGTACATTCCCAGTGTGGAGTCGTTGTGGGGAGGGGGTAGTTCAAGTTTGAGGAGCGTCGAGGTGTATAGTGCTGACAGAATGGGTGAGACCGGGGAGCCCTGTGGAGTGCCCGCAGGTTTTTCCCTCTGCTGGGCTGCTCCGTTAAACGAGAGGGAGACCCGACGGTCCGTTAGGAACGTGTTGACCCACTCCGCGATCGACTCGGGGTAACCGAGGATCCGCAGGGTGTTCACCATCCGTTCCCGATGGACATGATCGAAGAAGCCTTTGATGTCGAAGAGTAGCGCGGCGCACTTGCGTTTGAGCCTGAAGGCGCACTGAATGTCGTGGGTGAGAGTGAGGCCCACATCGAGCGTTGACGAGAAAGCTCGAGC
Organism: Lactarius sanguifluus; assembly: GCA_021527775.1. NCBI lineage: Eukaryota > Fungi > Basidiomycota > Agaricomycetes > Russulales > Russulaceae > Lactarius > Lactarius sanguifluus. The sequence continues at coordinate 789,952 of JAKEYF010000006.1, forward strand.
GCCGTACTGGTTGGTAGGCAGGAGGATATACCGGTCCGCATCAAAGAGAAGGCGCTTGGCTACGATCTTCTCAAGTAGTTTGCTGATGCATTCGATCAGTGATATGGGTTGGTACGCTTTGGGGGCAAGGTAATCGTCTTTCCCGGGTTTAGGAATGACGACGACGATAGCATGCTGCCACACTTCTGGGTGATGTCCAATCAAGAGGCAGGCGTTGTACAAGTGGATGAGGTGCTTGTCCACCGCAGGCCATGACTACACAGTATTCTACACACGATTTCGCTACAAAAATAAGGACTAATGGGTTCCAGTGAATCGCTATAGAAAGGGTGAATGTACCGTAAACAAGCAGGATAATCGTCACTTACATAGGTCGACAAGTCAACTATAACCCCGTCTCGTTCATTCGTCGCGCAGCATGCTGGGAGAGCAATCGTACAACGTTGGGGCCACCGGCTACATCGGACGCAGTCTTTCCACTGAGGTCGCACAGCTGCGCATCCGCGCCGTGGTCTAGCAAGAGCTGTACAATGTCCAGGTTTGCTCGCTCTGACGCTAGATGTAATGGGGTCAATCCATCGTCATTCTGGGGATTGACCTCCGCATTGCGCTCGAGTAGTATCCGAGAAGCCTCAAGATGACCGAACCACGCTGCGAAATGCAGCGCAGTGTCTCCCTTGTTGTTGCGGACATCCGCATCCGCATTGTGCCAGTGGTCCAGCAAACACCGCACGACATGGGAGTATCCACTTGCCAATGCCGACATGAGTGGAGTATATCCGTCGAGATGCCTGCCGTTGACCTCCGCATTGTGCTCGAGTAGTATCCGAGCAACTTCGAGGTGGTCGCATACGGTTGCCAAGAACAGTGGGCTCAAGTAAAACTCGTTCCGGGAGTTCACGTCCGCACCACAGTCGAGCAGCCACTTTACGGCAGCGAGGCGTCCGTTTGGCGATACAAGGTGAAGTGGAGTGTTCTTGTTCTGATTGAGGGCATTCACGTCAGCACCGCGTTCTCTAAGCAGCTGGGCGACCTCAATGTGACCGTTGAAGAGCGTCGCATGAAGCGGAGTCCCACAGCGGCCGACCTGAGAATTTACGTGCTGTGGATGTTTGTCAATGAGGCGTGTTACGAGACCGTGGAATCCACAGAGTGCAGCATAGTATAACGGAGATGCTGAGGTCAGCGGGGCATCCGTCGATGACTGGTACTCGTCAACGTCGTGTATTCGGACCCACGCTCGAAAATATGGCTTGTCCATGTCGAAGAAATAATCCATTGCATCCCTTATGCGTATTTCAACATTCCCGACCTGGGCATGCCCGACCCAAAATTCGGCAGCATATCGAGCAAGAGGAGCCTTCGTGACGCTGTCCTTGGTGTGACCATCCGGGCAGAGTAGGACGCCGAGACACGCCTGGGCAAGAATCATGTGCGAAGGTTCGATGGGAATATGAAACCGGGACAGGTCTTCCGTACAACACGCGAGGCGAGGCGATGTCAAAAATTCCTTTACGGAGAAATGCGAGAACTGGACAACCCGCGAGCCATTGTCGATGATCACGGTAACCAAACTGGAACAAGCTGACAGTACCGCCTCTTCTTGGTCCTCCCACCGCAAATCCACGTTCAACTCCGGGATCCCTCCGGCATTCAGCTCAATTGCTAGCAGCTCAGCAAGTTCCTCGACTCGAAGTGGTCGAGAAGCCACGGTGAGACATTGCAAAAGTCGATACGAATGGTCCCGGTTCGCATTGTTGATCTCCTTCAGGATCCGCTCGTACGTCTCGTCCAGTGATTTGGGTAATTCCTCGAGGGCGCGACGCACATTGGCCGGAAAGCAGCACCGAAGGACCTCCAATTGGCAATAAACCCACCGAAACCTGTGTAAGAGCGTGAGAACGTGAGACGACCGTGAACACTCAAAAATACCCTTACATGCCGTCCGCTTTCTCTGCGAGTCTCTCGATCACCATATCCTTTTCTTCATCTCGCCATCTCTTCATCCTTCTGTCCGACTGAACAACATCCGTAACGTAATTCCTAATGTCCTGCGTCTGTCCGCTTTCGTCGTGGAGGGATACTTGTTGAGTCGCCAAAGGCTTGAGCGCGGTACGGATGTCAAACTCGGGACGACTTGTGACACATAGCCGCAGAGTTGGAAGGCGAAGCCCGACAAGTTTATCCACGAGGTCCAGTAACGTTTCACGTGGCGATGGTAATCCAGAACCGTATGGACACTCATCGAGAGCGTCCAGGACAAGATATATTGGCACTAGTCTTGCGGTCGTTAGCATATGCTTGAGGCATTGTGAAAGTGAGTTGGTGGTTGGTTGTTCTGATCCTCGTTTGTGTGCGGAGTACAAGGAGAAAAGAGTGTCACAGAATATATGTGATTGATCGGAGAGTTGGACAAGAAGGGACGATAATAAAGCGCGGGAATCCTGCTTTGCCTTGTCTTTGAAGTCGAAGTAAAAATAGGCCAAGAAAGCCGATCCGGCGTTGGACATGGGTTTGATGTCGCGGATGATCGCGGAGCTTGTTAATCATATAGTAAGTTCAACCAGATCGCAACTCAACGGGATGTAGTGCACCTGAGAATACTCTTCCCAGAGCCAGCTAAAGAGTCGTTAGTGGTAACTAGGCCTGAGATCGTGACGGAATATGTACGTTTTCCGTGAATCCATAATAAAGAACCAGATCTCTTCCAATTTGCGAGGGTGTTCCCTTTGGTGCACCACGCTGCGGTACCCTCGTGATGAGCATCGGAGGCAGTGTTATAGTTGACAGACGGATCGGGGGGAGCGATCCAGTTTCGAAGATCCTTGCGTAATTCATTCCCTAAAAGATGTCGAGGTTTCGTGATCGGCTAAGGTTAGAAAATGACGAACAGTTTAGGTCGCTGACTTGATTGACCACTTGTTGAATCGCTACTCCGTTCTGCTTTATACCTAACGGAGCAAATGGCTGAGGCTAGATTGGGGGTCAGTTGGCGCGGGTATAACTCACTATGCGTGATTGAATCGACTTTGTCGTCGACACTCTGCACCCTCTCATCGATGCCATCCACCTTGTTATCAATGCCACGAGTGATTGTCAGGGCTTCTACTCCGGCCATCCGAGCCTCCTCCTGCGTCAATGTGTCCAGCCGCTGAAGGGCGTCCTCGACATCCTTCCTCCCAATCAACTTCTTAAGATACCTCACTACGTGGTGATCGGTATTTGGAGATATATCAAACGAGAAGGACGTACTCGTTCGTCCCTGCTTGATCTCTTTAGTCACGATCCCAAGGATTGAGATTACCTCAACCATGATCTTCACGATAATGTCTGTCATAGCTGCGGTTGGCCGAACATCGATGTATTTTTCAAGCCGCATAAAAAAGTATTCCATGCGGCTAAACAGGTCTACAAGAGCGTCTTGGCTCGCGCGGACGTCCTTGACGGCCTAAGAGATAGAGAAGTCAACAGGACACAAACGCCGGGCCAAGTGAGATGCTCACTTGGAGGAGGATACCAATCCCAGCAAAAATGGCTTTCGCGGGTGGGAATGTCTGTGTCATACACGTCAGAGGGTAGATCTCAAGTGGCCGAACGTATCGCCATTCACCAGCCCAACACCCTCACCAAGGGTCGCAGAGAAAGCGTACAATACATTTACAGTGGGATCCAGCCACTTTGTCAACTTTTCATATGCGATTTGAGATTGATCGAACGCCTGTATTTGGGCCCGAAGAATGGAGAGAATTGCACTGGGAGAGTCGCAGGATTTCAGCTGGGTGGCTAGGGGGTGGGAGGTGATGTCTTTCTTCGTCTGGTTCTTGTACGCTTCCAAAGCCGCTGCGAAGATTGTATCAAAGTTTGTAGAAGACGCCTTGGAAGACGTGGCGGTAGACGGAATTTGAGACATAGTGCTAGTTGAAGGAGCTTGGGCCTGGGTGGATACTTAAAGGATAACAAGAAGATTGTCCTGGGCAGGGAGGGTATAACTGTAAAGGGTACTGAGTCGCACAGCACTTGAATTCGATTACGGCTGGGATGTCTCGTGCAACAGATAGTCGATAGCCGCCCAGCCTGCCACCACGATACGTTAGGCGCGCACACAAATGCGTACACACAATACGTTGTGCCTTGCAATAGACCCGCTGGAAGACCCGCAGGAATGAACTTGAACGTCCCCGGGCCGCCACACTGAAGTCCGCGCTCCCGGGCCTACTATATCACTGCTACCACCTCCATGGACGTGTACATCTTCTCATTGCATTGGCTCGGGCCCGTGACTCTCGAGGCCAAGCTCGAGGCTGTCAGGCACACCCAACCACCAAGTTAGATCCAGGTACCAAAGTCTCCCTAAGGCGCATGTACAGTACATCATTACAGTAGAACCCAACCACGTCCGGTTGCGATCCCCACACTATGGCCGCAATTTCAGCGTGCGGCACGAGAAACATATTCACGGTTCGATTGAATACCGAGGAACCCAGACAAAGTAATACAATATCATTGTATATCAATCAGCATCTATCGTTCAGATTGTTCTGCCACCTGGCAACCGTGCCTTCATAAGCGCCTTCATACCAGAGATCGATTGGGATTCTAGAAACTTGCCTTCGGCGCGAGGGTCCCGCCTTGATTGTCAAACACGATCACATTGCTGGATGCGTTGACCTGTCGGGTGTAGGTATTACCCTTGGTATCGATATAGTAGAATGTGTTGTTGCTAGTTCCATCCCAACCCTTCTGCCTGGCTTGCACCGTACCCGCCGCGACCTGATGTTCGATGATGGCGGTGCCCATGATGAACGGCGCAGGGAGGAGCACGCGGTTGTACGCGTGGTCAACTTGCGCCGAGTTGACTAGAAGAAGGGGTTAGCAAGCGGAGGAGACACAAGGAGAGATAATACCGTCTGTCCTGCCCGGAATCGTAAAGTCGACGTTAAGAGGATATGTGAAGGTATCATGCAGCGCTTTCTTGCCATTGTGTGTCGAGAGGGTTTCACCAGCGGCGATCTGGAAAACATTCTAAAAAGTCTGAAATGAGTGCGAATCGTCACAGATGATCTTTTCACACAAACAAACCTGCGGTTGGTGGTTTGGAAAGTTGTTCACGTTCCCATATTCCAGATTCTGTGTGAATACCACTTTAGTTTGCTCCCCGCTCCCAGCTATGATCTCCGCCTCGATATGTATACTACGCGATGCGTTAACAATGATGTTTATATCGTTGTTATTATGTCCCGAGGCAGTCGACGTAGCATAGTCGGACGCCTGATATAGCGTAATATTTCCCGTAGTGGGTAAAGTCGACGAGTCGAGGTTCACTTGTAGCAAGCCGGAAAGATACCACTTCTTGTTGATTTGGTGATCTGGCTCGGCAGAGGCCACATCAAGGGTGATTGTGTGCGGCTGGCCATTGGTGAGAATAGGTATGAAGGTGTGAGGTCAAGATGGTAGGTGGGTATATCTAGGGCACCGTATGAGATGATTGGCCTGGGGGATTCCTAAGGCTGGCTGAGGCACGATGGAACAACGGCAGGACATACCTCCATGCGGCAGGTACTGCACTTCCTGCAGAATCCTGCTGATAAAAAGGCATAGGGAAATGCAACGCCAGCAACTTGGCCATCCACCAGGACACGGACCTCGCGGAACGGTCCTTCACCTACTGTCCCAGCAGGAAAATAGTTAAGGAACTGGTTGGGAATGTTGGTATACTAGCACGACAGCGCAAGCGACAGTGCAACAATCAGAGCCGGGAGGGAGGCTTCCGACAGACGGCGAACACACCCAGAATCTGTCCTCGTCGTTTGCCGAGGCTTGCAACTCGGCAAATGCCGTTACAGCATTTCGAGGGAGTGTGACTTCGACCTAAAAAAAGTACAATTTTGCATTTGTTCGGGGGGATACAGAGGTCCTGATGGCTCACCGAAAAGCCGGGAGGGACGGATGCTCCGCCGCCTGTATTATTAGCGCGAGTCGTCAGCGGAATAATCAAGTCCGCGCGCTGTGCGGGCGGGAATCGCGACGAGCCCGAGAAGATTGTCGCTTCGAGTGTCACTGCATAATATTTCTGAGTACTCCTGGCGGAATCGTAAGCGTAAATAAGATTCACCGGCGAATTCGCCGTCAAGTCCGAACTGGACGACGTTGTCGAGCTGCAAAATGAATGTGCCGGGTTTGGAGAAAAGGGGGATGAAGCGCGTCACGTCTTTGACGTACGTCCAGACGATGCCGTCGTCTCCCGAGTCGTTTGGAGTAGGTGTCGAAGATCGCCAAACTATTCGACCGGTCTTGTTTGAAAACATCGAACTTCATAACAGTAGGAAATCGACAAACTTTCGACATTCTGGAAGTTAAAAAATGCGAGACGGGGGTACTGCGTTCCGTTGGTTGTGGCGGTTAAAGTAAGGGTGACACCAGCCCATGTGTTGGGGGTACCGCAATTGGCTGGTGGTCTGAAAGTGAGGCATCAACGGGGACGACAGGGAGGTACAATAACGGTTCACAGACGTGTAGTGGACGATCTCGGGACTGGAATTCACAAGCATCAGCATATAGACGGTAAAAGTACCAAGTGTGAGTTGCATACTCTCCAATGGAGGATCCAAATGTGCGCCTAAGAGCCAATCGAGGTGAGTGAGCACGCACTGAGATGAGCGAGGTAACGAGACTGACTGAAGAATGGTAGTATTGCACTGGAGTGATTTCGAGTCGAGAATGAAGGGCGGCGGCTGTGCGACTTGAAAGTTGACTAGAGGATCACAGAAAGCGTAGTTCGTACACAAGAGTAACAAGAGGAGAGAAAGTAAAGATTCCAGACAAGGGATCGACTGGGACATGCTGGTAAACTTTGCTTGGTACAGGACGAAATCCAGGGCTAACGGCGTGGACTGACACCATCCCGGCGCACAGCCGCTATAAATATGAGGGGAAAAAATGGAATTAACAGTAGATCCACGGAAATGAAGGAGAAACGACGTTGCGAGGGTGTCTCCATCCGTGCCGTATGCGGTCACATGACTCAATTGGCCTTGTCACTGGCAGCCGGTGACTGGCTCGTCGCACAGTAAACTACCTTTTTTTTTTTTCAGACATGACAGCAATAACCAAGGCAATAGCCTAGTACATGGCACACGGCGCGACTAATTTATTAACCTCCTTGGGCGAACTTGAATGAGCGCAATAATTCGGAAATTCTGGCTCGAGGCTTGGCTCGAGCTGTGAGGGAGGATGCAAGGGAGGATGTGCATGCCCTTGTCCATGCCTATCGTTGGTGGTGCCTTCTGGTTTGAAAGTAAATAGGGGATATAATTGGGTGCCTTCCCATAAGCCTACGTCCTACATTTTCCTATCTTAAACCATTGTAATCGGCGGATTAATCTCGACAAATTGTGCTCCAACCTCAACTCGACAAGGATCCTAGACGACTGGTGTTTCCTACACCACGTCGGAGTACAAAATTTATGCCAAATCGAGGCAAAAATCTCGGAAAGCTGAGCAATAAATATGTGAACTCTCGGGCCCTCGGTTTTGGCCTTGTGCTGCCAGTAGCCCGAAAGTGCGGCGGTATATGCGGTATACAGGTCGCTCTACAACCAGTAATAGACTTTCCCCTTCAGATATTGAACTTCAGAGCTCAGTGTAGCTCATCCCTCGTGTTCCCCAGTTGCCGCACTCGCATGCGTCCTTCACAACTTGAACCCGATGCGACCCCAACCCTGGCGGCTATCTCTCGAAGTTTCGCACCGCGCTGAAGCATCTACGACCATTTGCGACTACTCTCATTCCCAGCGGGGTTCTGTGTAGCCCACCATTTCTATTCCCGACCTCGCTGTCCCCCACGCCCTATATCAACGCACGCGCGTTCGCCACACGCCCGCATACAACATCTCGCGCCCCGCAGAGCCTGCGCGACTGCTAACGAGGCCTCACACCCCCAAAATCCTGCGCGCTCTCAGACTGTTTCCCAGCGTTCAGGGGCAGTGATATCACCGCTCCATGCGAATTGTGTTGGAATCAGCCCGATAAGCAGAGTTTATAACTTCAAGAACATGATTTTTCGTGACATTCGCAGGCGGGATCGAGTAGGCACGTATTATCATGTAAAGCTGTTTGACTTATCCAGCTTCTTCACTTTACCTCGGGACCCATGTACGACAGCAAGCGTGCTCTTGACCTCAAAGCGTCGACATGTGCTATTGTCTCTCGGGTCTCAATGAAAAGGCCATCGCGATTCCCGTATCTAGGTGCAGTTGGCGATGATCGCATCGGGAGTCGGGCATAACTTTGGTTTGAGGGTCTTACTGTATGGTTAGCACCCAATCCTATCCTAACCTAGGCGGATCCTAAATAACTCCGAATACATGTAGGATAGGAAAATATAGGATTTAGGCTTATGGGAAGTAGTCACCCAATCTCGACATACTCATCGCCAACGTGAACCGTTAATAGCCCCCTACGTCGCTACCCTGACTAACAGCCCCATCCGTGCTCGGGAGACCGCCCGCTCGAGTACCAGGTCATCCACTGTGCTCCAGCGTGGTGCGCCGCTGCCAGCTTCCGCCGCCGGCGCCGAGCTGCTCTGGTTCCCGTCCCGCGGATTCTGGCTAGTGTGGTACTCCGCCTGGCGTACGGCGTGCGTGGACATTGAGCGCGGGTCTCTATGCCCCCGAGAAAAGGCGCGGGGCCGTGCAATGTGGAAGAGCTTAGGTGTAGCGCGGTCAGGTTCGCATTCAGGTTTGTATCGGCTGCGAACGGGATGTTGCCGTTGCAGTCCCAGCAAAGGTGTTTCCTTCTTCTTTGGATAAATCTCATCCGGATCAGAATATAGCACCCTAGCGACGGTGTTTCCACGTTTTCCGTCTTCGTCTTCGTCTCCGCTGCGCCGGTCCGGTTTTTCTTTCGACATTTTCTGCGCCAGGGTTCATGGACAGAACCCCCTCAACCTGGGCCGTTAGCCGGAAAAACTGAGGAGGGACGTACTATTCCGAGTAGATCTATGCTCCTCTTCGGGATTGTACCCTCCATACCGGTGATACAGTACGGTGTGGCCGAGCCACTTGCGTGTAAGCTATGCCAGTCCTGGTTTTAGAGGTCGACCGCGCGGGTGGCGGAAGAGTATCCCAGTGTCGACGCAACGTGGGTGCACAGGTTCCAGGGCATGCAGATCTGATTCGAGCGAACGACCCAGCAGAACCACCGAAGGTTTATGAGCGTGCGAAGATCCATGTGTGCGTCAGCGAGCGTCGTTCAAGTTGTTACAGGGTCAAGTGTGACTGTGAGAGAAAGACAGACTACTTGCAAACTTACCGGGCGAGGTAGTCGGTGATCGGACTCGGCGGCTTAACCATATACGACGGTTCCCGGCTACGGTACAAATAAACGACCAGAGGGAGGAACGAGGAAAGACACGAACCAAGAAATGTGCTCCTGTATGCGTCCCTTTTTCTCCTCTCCACTAACAGGAAAACGAATTAAGGACGAGTGAATGGAGGTCGTGTTGCCCGTGGGAAAGGTTCTTGTGATGAACCCAATACTACCGACATAGAGAGCTGCAGCTCGTAGATTGGGGTCCTTCGTGGCCGAGGTGGGAAGATGTTAGAGGCGGGACGTAGATGTCAAACCCGGGAAGACAAGGATGATAAGTTCTTGCGTGCGTGTTCTTCGACCCGATGAGGACGAATGGCGCGATCGTGCCAGTGGGGGAGGGACACTCACCTGTACGCTGATCTAGACCGTTACTACTGTAAGCTCGGTAATGTAACATCGGGTATGATCGCGATGCAGTGAACTACAAGGTGGGGGACATGCTGATTTCCAGAGTTAGTAATAAGCGAGAAGAGGAATAGATGAGAGACTCGTACGCTGATTCCCACTGCATCTTCGAATTAGAGTATCGATATGATGGCAGGAGAACCGCCTGTGTAGATTCAGTGCGATCATTCGAGGTCTTGTTCGAGGTAGCAGCGTAGTAGTTATGCAGCACAACGTCGTCAACATCTCGCGGAAGAGTTCTTTGTCTACCTTCCGTTCTCGGTTGGGCAACTTGCACTCTGCTTTTTGGTTCAAACGCATGGAACCATCCTCCAGACGTTTGGACGAAAGTCCGGTGTGTCAGGCAACGAGATCATATCGACGGGTGTTTACCCGATCTGGAATGTGTTGGCTGCCGCAACACAGAGGAGCGAATTCGTTTTGTTCCTATTGCCGAACACCCATCATCTGTCCTTCGCGTTCCCGGCGTGTCCGTCGCATCGGTTGATCCTATTGACTCACCGGACACCTCAGACTCACATCGTACCTTTCTACATTTCCCCGTGTCGGGCGACTCGGAGGCACCCATGCCTTCCCAGTTCCGTCCGAATGCCTCACTTGTAATCCCTAGCTGCAGCTCGGCATCAGTAACATTTCAAGCCATGCCACCAGAAGGCGCGAACTGAAAGGCGGAAAGTCCAAAGCTGGCAAGGCTCCCACAACCGAGGTCAAAGGCTTCCAGAAGCGCGAAAGCCGGCCTTCGGGTCTGCCTCTTTTTCACCTTCCTTCGCCTTGCTCTCGCGCGCTCCGCACCAGGTGCTGATCGTGCGCTCGTCGTGCTTCTGGTTTCCCGTTGGCCGTATCTACAGACACCTGAAACAGCGCACTCAGAACAACATTCGCATCGACGCGCAGGCCGCCGTTTACACCTCGGCTATCCTTGAATACCTCACTGTCGAGGTCTTGGAGCTAGCAGGTCCGTCACGTGCTCTCCTCTCTTCTGTGTGTACTTAGGCATTTCGTGATCAAGGCTAATGCATCAAAAGATCTCCGCGTCAAATGTATCACACCACGGCATTTACAACTCGCTATTCGGGGAGACGAAGAGACGAAGAGCTCGACACACTCGCGGTGACGTCATGCCGTTCATTCATAAGAGCTTGACTGCTGGAAAGATGATTAAGAAGCCGGAAGGGGCACTGGCGGCGTAATGTGCGCAACGGTGATTTCGTGGTTAGATGTGGGAATGCCGGAACACTAGGTTACTTTTCAAAGCGACTCCGAGTCGGACGCCTTGAGGATACCGTTGTATCTCTATATTACATTTTGTGTTTTCTTGTCTTTGTCCTAGGCTCGTAGACGTGTCGTGTTCGCTCTTTTGCGTGGAATCAGTTTCAATCCAAGGCGAAACGCCAAAGTCTGGCAATAGCGGCGGCGCTAAAAACCACTTACAAAAGCAGGTTAGGGGTTTCGCTGCACGTTTCACCCAATTTCGATTATATCCGAATCAGGGCTCTGTGAGACCAACGCCCAGTGGGACTGGAAATCGGTTGGAACTTGGATCGGAGCGCGGTTGTGCTGCAGTTCTTTCAAAACGGTGATTTTCCGCAATCTGGCTTTCAGTGTAGCGAGCTTCACTGCTGCTCTCAAGTGGATGTCCTGCCCATATTACTGTAACACCCGCCACTCTCGAGGTCTGATCGATCTGATCGCTGCATGTTGCGACGGTGTTCTCGACTTTGATGATGAAGTACTGCACTGTAATTAAAATGACGATTTGGGGACAGTTATACGGGGTACTATTGACAAGAATTCGGAAGGACTACACAGTATTCTTCACACGATTTCGCTACAAAAATAAGGACTAATGGGTTCCAGTGAATCGCTGTAGAAAGGGTCAATGTACTAAACAAGCGGGATAATCGTCACTTACATAGGTCGACAAGTCAACTATAACCCCGTCTCGTTCGTTCGTCACGCAGCGTGCTGGGAGAGTAATCGTACAACGTTCGGGCCACCGGCTACATTGGATGCAGTCTTTCCACTGAGGTCCCGCAGCTGCGCATCCGCGCCGTGGTCTAGCAAGAGCTGTACAATGACCGGGTTTGCTCCCCTTGACGCTAGATGTAATGGGGTCGATCCATCGTTATTCTGGGGATTGACCTCCGCATTACACTTGAGTAGTATCCGAGAAGCCTCAAGCTTACCGTACCGCGCTGCAAAATGCAGCGCAGTGTCTCCCTCGTTGTTGCGGACATGCGTATCCGCATTGTGGTCCAGCAAAAACCGCACCAAAGCATCGTTTCCAATAATCGATGGCAACATAAGTGGGGTATGTCCGCTGACAGATCGGGCGTTGACATCCGCATTGTGCTCGAGCAGCATCCGAGCGACCTCGAGGTGCCCGCTTAAGGCTGCCCAGAGCAGTGGGGTCTGGCGGAGCTTGTCCTGGGAGTTCGCGTCTGCACCAGAGTTGAGCAGCCACTTTGCGCCAGCGAGGCGTCCGTTTCGCGACACAAGGTGAAGTGGAGTCATCTCGTTCTTATTGAGGGCATTCACGTCAGCACCGCCCTCTCTAAGCAGCTGGGCGACCTCGATGTGACCGTTGAACAGCGTCGCATGAAGCGGAGTCCCATAGGAGCCGGCCTGAGAATTTACGTGCTGTGGATGTTTGTCAATGAGGCGTTTTACGAGACCGTGGAATCCACAGAGTGCAGCATAGTATAACGGAGATGCTGAGGTTAGCGGGGCATTCGTCGACGACTGGTACTCGTCTACGTCGTGTATTCGGACCCACGCTCGAAAATATGGCTTGTCCATGTCGAACAAATAATCCATTGCATCCTTTATGCGTATTTCCACTTTCCCGACTTGGGCATGCCCGACCCAAAATTTGGCAGCATATCGAGTAAGAGGAGCCTTCTTGACGCTGTCCTCGGTGTGACCATCCGGGCAGAGTAGGACGCCAAGACACGCCTGGGCAAGAATCATGTGCGAAGATTCAATGGGAATATGAAACTGGGACACTTCTTCCGTGCAACCCGCGAGGCGATCCGATGTCAGAAATTCCTTTACGGAGAAATGCGAGAACTGGACAACCCGCGCGCCATTGTCGATGACCACCATAACCAGACTGGAACACGCAGATAGCACCGCCTCCTCTTGGTCCTCCCACCGCAAATCCACGTTCAACTTCGGGATCCCTCCAGCATTCAGCTCAATTGCTAGCAGCTCCGCAAGTTCCTCGACTCGAAGTGGTCGAGAAGCCACGGTGAGACATTGCAAAAGTCGATACGAATGCTCTCGGTTCGCGTTGTTGATCTCCCTCAGGATCCGCTCGTACGTCTCGTCCAGCGATTTGGGTAATTCCTCCAGGGCACGACGCACATTGGCCGGAAAGCAGTACCGGAGAACCTCCAATTGGCAATACACCCACCGAAACCTGTGTGAGGGCATGAGAACGTGAGACGACCGTGATCACTCAAAGATACCCTTACATGCCGTCCGCTTTCTCTGCGAGTTTCTCGATCACCATATCCTTTTCTTCATCTCGCCATCTCTTCATCCTTCTGTCTGACCGAACAACATCCGTAATATATTTCTTAATGTCCTGCGTCTGTCCGCTTTCGTCGTGGAGAGATACTTGTTGAGTCGCCAAAGGCTTGAGCGCGGTACGGATGTCAAACTCGGGACGACTCGTAACACATAGCCGCAGAGTTGGAACGCGAAGCTTGATAAGTTCATCCACGAGGTCCAGTAACGTTTCACGCGGCGACGGCAATCCAGATCCGTACGGACACTCGTCAAGAGCGTCCAGGATGAGATAGATTGGCACTGGTCCTGCGGTCGTCAGCATATACTTGAGGCATTGTGAAAGTGATTCATCGGTCGGTTGTTCCGAGCCTTGTTTGTGTGCGGAGTACAAGGAGAAAAGAGCGTCACAGAATATATCTGATTGATCGGAGAGTTGGACTAGAAGGGAAGATAGTAGAGCGCGGGAGTCCTGCTTTGCTTTGTCCTTGAAATCGAAGTAAAAATACGCCAAGAAAGCCGATCCGGCGTTGGACAAGGGTTTGATGTCGCGGATGATCGCGGAGCTAGTTGATGATATAAGTTCAATTAAGACGCAACTCGGCGGGGGGTAGCACACCTGAGAATACTCTTTCCAGCACCGGCTATCAATCCAGGAGTCGTTAGTTGCAATTAAGACTCAGATGGTGACGGAAATGTACGTTTTCCGTGAATCCATAACAAAGATCCAGATGCTCTCCAATTCGCGAGGGTGTTCCCTTTGGTGCACCATTCCGCGGTACCCTCGTGATGAGCACCGGAAGCAGTGTTGTAATTGACAGATGGATCAGGGGGAGCGGTCCATTTTCGAAGGTCCTTGCGTAACTCGTTCCCTGTGAGAGAGGTCAAGGTTTCGTGATCGGTTGAGGTTAGAAGTGACGAACGGTTTAGGTTGCTGACTTGATTGACCACTTGTTGAATCGTTACTCCGTTCTCCTTTATACCTAACGGAGTAAAAGGCTGAGGACAGGTTCGGGGGTCGGGTAATAGTAATACAGGTATAACTCACGTTGAATAACTGAACCGACTTTGCGGTCAACACCCTGTACGTTGCGGTCGACACCTTGTACGTTGCGGTCGATGTCCTGTACCTTGCTGTCTATGCCCTGTACTTTGCTGTCGAGACTCTGCACCTTGTCGTCGATACCGTCTACTTTCATGTCAACACTCTGTACCCGCTTATCGACGCCCTCCAGCCTTTCACCCACGGCCTTCACCTTGTCATCAACGCCGCGAGTGATCGTCAGGACTTCCGCTGCTGCCATCCGAGCCTCCTCTTGCGTCAATTTGTCTAGCCGCTGAAGAGCGCCTTCGACGTCCTTCCTCCCAATCAGCTCATTGAGATACCTCACTGCATAAAGGTCAACAATTAGGGATATATCAACCGAGAAGAACATACCCGTTCGTCCCTGCCTGACCTCCTTCGTCACGATCCCAACGATCGAGAGTACCTCAACCATGATCTTAACGATGATATCCGTCATGGCTGCAGTCGGTCGGACCTTTATATACGCCTCGAGACGTTTAAAAAAGTATTCCAAGCGACCAAACAGGTCCACAAGAGCATTTTGGCTAGCGCGGACACCCTTGATGGCCTAAGAGATAGAGTTGTCACCAAGGCACACGCGCCGGTCAAGAAACATGAAATTACTTACTTGGAGGAGGACACCAATCCCAGCAAAAACCGCATTCGAAGGTGGGAACACCTGCAGTCACACACGTTAGAAAATAGATATTGAGTAGCCTAACGTCTTGGAATTTACCAGCCCGACACTGTTACCAAGGGTCGCAGAGAATGCGTACAGGACATGTACAGTGGGATCCAGCCACTTTGTAAACTTTCCGTCTGCACTTTGAGGGTTATCTAACGCCTGGAACTGTGCTCGAAGCACGTCGAGAATGGTACTGGGAGTGTCGCAGGACTGCAGCTGTCCGACTAGGGAATGAGAGGCAATGTCTTTCTTTGTCCGCTTCTGGTACGCTTCCAAAGCAGACCTGAAGGTCGTCTCAAGGTCTGTAGAAGGGGTGGTAGCAGACGGGACTTTGGACATAGTACTAGTTGAAAAGGACTGGTTAGATACTAGAGAAGGTCGCAATGGGGGAAGGAGGCACTGATTCACGCCAGCATGCATCATGATGCATGATAGTTGGGCCGCCTCGTGTAACTTGCATCGGATAGCCGCCCTACGGTAATTCCCGGGCCAGGGACACCACCCGGTAACATTCGGCCCGGACTGCTTCGAGATTGCAAGAATTCGCTCACCGCTGTAGCGCAGACTCGGATGCGAGTACGACGACCGAACCGCATCCATGAGGAACCTCAGAGGACAGAGAAGCGGTCGACCTCACAAAGCGTGTGTTCTCTGAACGCCCTTGCTCCACCTACGAGACACCCAGCAGATGATATTCTATCGGATTGACGGCCAAGACGTCTGAGCCCAGGGCATCGCCTAACCCTACGTAGTATGGCCACACGTCCAACCGCTTGCCGACGGTGACTCGAACTGCGTCCATCCGAGCCTAATGGGATGCGGTCACCCTTAACAACGTCTTGCCTGTCATCGTGATAGAAAGCGCAGGGGATAAACGGGCGGGGGATGAGGGATGTTGAATTGGACGCTCGGATACGAGGTTTCTACTGGTTTGCGGGATCGGCGGCGTAGTGCTAGTCTCCCATTGGAATGGTAGGGTTATTCTCTTTTTCAGTTTAAGATAAACAACTTGCGGCCTCATAGTGACGAATCACGCAGACGAGCATCAATTTACAGGGTGTGACCTTGAAAACTCGAAGTACACGCAGCACACGATGCGACCCCGGGAAAAAACAATCTGTATTTGGAAGTTCTGGAGGTGTGAGTGAGGATGTGCGCCCGAGAGCCGAGGAGATTGAGCACGTGCCGCCCTATCCGCTCGTTCCGTACCGAATACTCGCCTTTCCTTCACGCCCTGTCCCCTGTGTACATTGCAGCTGTTAGCCCTATCTACTCACCAAACAGCATCAAACTCACATCGCACATTACTACAGTTCCCCGTGTCGGGTGAGGTACTCAAGCCTCCCCTAGTTTCGTCCAAATGCCTCATGTATAGTCACTGACTGTAGTTCGGCATCAGTAAGACCCCGGGGTATGCCACCGAAAAAGGGCGAGGCCCTCACTGAGGTCGAAGGCTGCTAGACCCGCAGCACGAAAGCCGGTCTCCAGGTCTCCCTTTTTTTCACGTCCACTTTACTCTCGTGCGCTCCGCACCAGGTGCTGATCGCGCGGTCGTCGTGCTTATAGTTCCCCGTTGGCCGTGTCCACAGATACCTGAAACTACTCGGAACCACGTTCACATCGGCGTGAAGGCAGCCATTTACGCCTCGGCTACCTCACCGCCGAGGACTTAGAACGAGCAGGTCGGTCGCGTGCTCTCCTTTCCCCACCGTGTATTTACGCATCTCGCGATCAAGGGAATGCATCAAGAGATCTCCGCGTCAAATGTATCACACCACGGCATTTACAACGCTATTCGGGGAGACGAGGAGCTTGACACACTCGTGCGAGCGACGATCGCTGGTGGTGGCGTTATGCCATTCATTCATAAGAGTCTGACCGCTGGCAAGATTAAGTGCCAGTAGCGTAATGTGCGCAACGCTGATTTCGTGCTCAGATGTGGGAACGCCGGGAAATTAGGTTACTGTTTAATGCGACTCGGACGCCTTGAGAATACCGTTGTATCTCTATAATTACATTTTGTGTTTTCTTGTCTTTATCATAGGCCCGTAGATTTGTCGCGTTCGCTCTTCTGCATGGTTTTCACGAATCACATGCGTCATTCTCCAGGCTCCAGCAAATCAGATCGTTGCATGTTGTTCTCGAGTAGCATAAATAAGACATAGGTGAACAGTTACACGCGTATGACAGGAAATCAGAAGGATTACTACACGTATTCCGAGTCTACACACGATTTCGCTACATAAATAGCACTAATGGTTCCGGTGAATCGCGGTAGTACGAGTCAATATAGCGTAAACAAGCAGGGAAATCGTCACATACATAGGTCGACCAGTCAATTATACCCCGTCTCGTTAGTTCATTGCGCAGTGTGCTGGGAGAGCAATCGTACAATTTCCCGCTGTTTTGGGCCACGGCGTACTACCTCAGATGCGGTCTGTCCTCTGAGGTTGCACAGCTGCGCATCCGCACCGTGGTCTAGCAAGAGCTGTACAACTTCTGGGCGTTCTCCGTTGAGACACGCTGATGCTTGGTGTAATGGGGTCGATCCCTTGTCATTCTGGGTATTGACCTCCGCATTGCGCTCGAGCAGTATCCGACAAACCTCGAGATGACCGTATTCCGCTGCCAGATTCAATGCAGTGTCTCCGTTGTAGTCGCGGACAGACACATCCGCATTGTGGTCCAGCAACAACCGCACGACGTCGAGGTGTCCATTTATCGATGCAAATATCAGTGGAGTATATCCTTTGACACCCCGGGTGTTGACCTCCGCATTGTGCTCGAAGAGTATCCTAGCAACTTCGAGGTGGCCGTATACGGCTGCGAAGTGCAGTGGGGTCGAGTTGAGCTCGTCCTGGGAGTTCGCGTCCGCACCACAGTCGAGCAGCCACTTTGCAGCAGCGAGGAGTCCGCCTCCCGACATTTCGTGGAGTGGAGTGTCCCTGTTCCGGCCGGGGAAATTCAGGTCAGCACCGCGCTCTCTAAGGAGCTGGGCGACCTCGATGTGACCGTTGAACAGCGTCGCATGAAGCGGAGTCCCACAGTCGCCGACCTGAGCATTTACGTACTGTGGATGTTTGTCAATGAGGCGATTTACGAGACTGTGGAATCCACAGAGTGCAGCATAGTATAAGGGAGATGCTGGGGCCAGTGTAGCCTTCCGCCTGGGCTCATCTATGTCATGTATCCGGACCCACGCCCGAAAATACGGCCGATCCATGTCGAAGAAGTAATCCATTGAATCTTTTATGTGCATTTCCACATTCCCGACCTTGGCATGCCCAACCCAATATTTGGCAGCATATCGAACAAAAGGAGCCTTGTTGGCGCTGTCTTTGTCATTGGCCTTGTCTTCATCTTCATCTTCCTCTTCATCTCCGTATTCGTCTTCATCTTCATATTCGTCATCGCTTTCACCTTCATCACCTTGCTCATCTCCGTCTTCTTCTTCATCTTCGGTGTGGTCATCCACTTGCAGGCAGAGCAAGGCGCCGAGACATGCCTGGGCGATAATCGTGTGCGAAGGTTCGACGGGAATATGAAACCGGGACACCTCTTCTGTACAACCCGCAAGCCGATCCGATGTCAGGAATTCCTTTACGGAGAAATGCGAGAACTGAACGACCCGCGAGCCACCGTCGAAGATCACGGTGACCAAACTGGAACACGCTGACAGCACCGCCTCTTCTTGGTCCTCCCACCGCCAATCCGTGTTCAACTTTGGGATCCCTCCAGCATTGAGGTCAATCGCTAGCAGCTCTGCGAGCTCTTCGACCCGAAGCGGTCGGAAAGCCACGGTGAGACACTGCAAAAGTCGATACGAGTGCTCCCGGTTCGCGTTGCTGATCCCCTCCAGGATCCGCTTGTAGGTCTCGTCCAGTGATTTGGGTAATTCCTCGAGCACGCGACGCACGTCGGTTGGAAAGCAGTACCGAAGAACCTCCAATTGGCAATAGACCCACCGAAACCTGTGTGAGAGCATGAGAATCTGAGATGAGCGCGAGCGTTCAAAGATATCCTTACATGCCGTCCGCTTTCTCTGCGAGCTTCTCGATTACCATATCCTTTTCCTCCTCTCTCCATCTCTTCATCCTTCTGTCCGAGCGAACAACATCCGTAACATAATTATTGATGTCCTGCTTTTGTCCGCTTTCATTGTGAAGAGACACTTGTTGAGTTGCCAAAGGCTCGAGCACGGTACGGATGTCGAACTCGGGACGACTCGTGACACATAGTCGCAGAGTTGGATGGCGAAGCTTGACAAGCTCATCCAGAAGGTCCAGTAACTTTTCACGTGGCGACGGCAATCCAGTACCGTACGGACACTCGTCAAGAGCGTCCAGGATAAGATAGATTGGCACTGGTCTTGCGGTGGTTAGCATATATTTGAGGCATTGGGAGAGTGAGTCGTTAGTTGGTTGTTCCGATCCATGTTTGTGTGCGGAATACAAGGAATAAAGAGCGTCACAGAATATATCTGATTGATCGGAGAGTTGGACTAGAATGGAGGATAATAAAGCGCGGGTGTCCTGTTTTGCTTTGTCCTTGAAATCGAAGTAGAAATACGCCAAGATGGCCGACCCAGCATCGGCCAAGGATTTGATATCGCGGATGATCACAGTACTGGTTGATCATCATATAAGTTCGATCAGGACGCAACTCAGTAGCGGAGGCCCGAGGGTAGCGCACCTGAGAATACTCTTCCCAGAGCCGGCTATCGGTCCAGGAGTCGTTAGTGGCAATTAAGACTCAGATGGTGACGGAAAAGTACGTTTTCCGTGGATCCATATTAAAGAGCCAGATGTTTTCCAATTTGCGAGGGTGTTCCCTTTGGTGCACCACGCTGCGGTACCTTCGTGATGAGCATCGGAAGCAGTGTTGTAATTGACAGACGGATTGGGGGGAGCGATCCATTTCCGAAGGTTCTGGCGTAACTCATTCCCTGTAAGAGGGGTCAAGGGTTCGTGGTCGGCTGAGGTAAGAAGACGACGGACGCTGTAGGTCACTGACTTGATTGACCACTTGTTGAATCACTACTCCGTTCTCCTTTACATCTAACGGAGTCTGAGGATAGGTTCGGGGGCCGGCCAATGCATTTATAACTCACCTTGAGTGACTGAACCTACTTTGTTGTCGACGCTCTGGACCCTGTCGTCGATACCCTCGACTTTCGTATTGACGCTCTGTACTCCCTCACCGACGCCGTCCACCTTGTCATCAATGCCACGAACGATCGTTAAGGCTTCTACTGCTGCCATACTAGCCTCCTCTTGCGTCAATCGGTCCAGTCGCCGAAGCGCATCCTCGACATCATTTCTTCCAATCAGCTTCTTGAGATACTTCTCTGCAAGATGTTCGATATTTGGGGGTTATCAGACGAGAAGTACATACTCGTTCGTCCCTGCCTGATCTCTTTCGTCACCATCCCAAGAATTGAGATTACCTCAATCATGATCTTTACGATAATGTCGGTCATAGCTGCCGTCGGCCTGACATCTATATATCTTTCAAGTCGCTTAAAAAAGTATTCCATGCGGCCAAACAGATCTACAAGAGCATTTTGGCTAGCACGGACGTCCTTAACCGCCTAGGAGATATCAGTGTCACCAAAGCACACGCCGGGTCAAGAAAGACACTTACCTGGAGGAGGACACCAATCCCAGTGAAGATCGTCTTCGCGGGCGGGAACGCCTATAGTCATGCACGTCAGATGGGGTCTCAAGTAGCCAAACGTCTCGCTATTTACCAGCCCAACACCCTCACCAAGGGTCGCAGAGAAAGCGTACAAGACATTTACAGTGGGATCCAGCCACTTTGTCAACCTTTCGTCGGCGCTTTGAGATTGCTCGAACGTCTGTACTTGGGCCCGAAGAATGGCGAGAATGGCACCGGGAGAGTCGCAGGACTGCAGCTGGGTGGCTAGGGGATGGGAGGCGATATCATTCTTCGTCTGCTTCTTGTACGCTTGCAAAGCAGATCCGAAGATCTTCCCAAAGTCCATGGAAGACGTTGCAGTAGGCGGAACTCGGGACATAGGAGCCTGGGGGATACTTAGGGGATACAGGAAGATCGTGCAGGGAGGGGTGAAGCCCGAGGATACCAGTTCGCACAGTACCTGAATTACATAACTATGGTAGGATGCGTTCAACAGATAGCCGCCCTGATATTCCCAGGATGCCCGGGCCGCCATAGATAGACGCGCACCCGAGATGCCAGTGCAAAAGCGTAGGAGAGTGTCACACCTATATCCGTTCAACTTTGCCGCTATCGGATCTTCGGATGGCAGAGGGGTCCCACAGCGATATGACCTCGCTGATGGGGACCACATGGGGTCGAAAAAGAGCAGCCGGGGCCTTGAAAGGGGCTACCCGTTTTGGCTGCCCGGAGTGCGTGTGGGAGCGCAGTGCCAATGCCGTGCTGGCTGGCTGGCTATATACGCCGAGCAGGAAGCCTCCCTCCTCCCCACTCACGCTCACCCCAATTGCAACCAGTCCACCAGGGGTCGCGCCGTGCCGTGCTATGCCAGCCAACTCCCCTGGTAGGTCGTAAGACTGGTAGGCTCCCTAAATGGTCTCGGAAGGCGCAGCGGTCGGGGTAGCGGTAGCCCCCTGACGAGAACTTTCGCAGGTTCGAAACCGCTACTGACTGCCTGGCCTTGCCCACCTCTGGGCATACTGTACTGACCCTTATCCTCGGAGACGGGTGGCAGACGGATGTCCCATGTCGGATCTGACAGCCCGAGCGCCCCTCTGCACAAAGTCATTGCCCTTTGCCCTAGCAGGCAGAGGCCGCGCGTCACTCTAGGACAGCTGTGGGTATGAGAAGTTAAGAACCGAACGGCAACCTCCGAGCCTGCTTCAATTTGGTCTTGGCGCGTCGAGTTCAAGTTGGCGAGGACAGTCTGGGCTGGTTCTCCCCCTTTTCTCGTTTACGAAAAATTACTCATGGAACCATGCGGACAAGCATCAGTTTACATGATGACATTGAACGCTCGGAAGCCCATGCGACACACGACTAATTTCGACCTCTTATGGGGTGAACGAACCAAAGAATCTGTATTTGAGAATTCTGGTTCAGGGTGTGAATGAAAATATGGGTTCGCAGGGGAGTGATGCCCGCCGCCTTCTAGCTTGAGAGTAAAGAGGGTATGTAATATCACATACTCATCGAGTCTCCTACGTCTCGGCCCCAACGATCAACAGCCCCATCCGCGACTGATTGTCTGCCGTGCTCCAAAGCACCGCACCGTCCCCAGTTCTCGTGGCACCCCCAAGAGCTGCCCTGGTTCCCGTGCTGCCGATTCAGGCTTGCTAGTCCTCAGCTTTTCATGCGGCGAGCGTGGACATCGAGCGCGGGTCGCTGTGCCCCGAGAAGAGGAGCTGTGCCGTGCGCGGTGGGAGAGCCGCGTGTATCGTGTCAGGTGCGCATTCAGGTTTGTCACGGTTGCGAACACGATGTTGTCGTTTCCGCCTGGCGGCGGCGATGGGGTCTCGCGCTTTCGTCATCTGCACTGTGCCGGTCCGGTTTTGGTTTTCTGCATTTTCTGCAACAGCGAGGCTGTCCGTGCCTGCCTTGGGCGTGGTCCTTGTAATGATCTGATTGACCACTAACGATATAAAACTAGAGGGCCAGCGGGAGGATTGAGAGGGCCTACGCACACCTAAGGGTATCCGCCAATCCCATCGGTCGCCCGAATACAAACTCGTGGGAGTCCAGCACTCCTAGCAGCTCGTCGACACCTCCGCATCGTTCGCACAGATTCGCACAGGCGACGGTCATTGCAGGCGCAATCGCCGACATACCGTGCCAGACACCGGGGTCGACAATCACCGTGCGTGCCCATTTGACCCGCGAGTGCGAACGCGCGATGCGCGCCAGGATCGTAATCCGCCCCGAACCCGGGCTCTTAGCCGGAAACTTCGTCAACTTGGTCGCAGCGGGATGCACTGAATCTTCGCTTTGGGTAGATCTACACACGCACGTGCGCCCTCTTCGGGATCGTACCCACCAGGCCCGCGATCCTGCATAGGGTGTCCGGGCCACATGCGTGTAAGCCATGCCAGTCCCGGCTTGAGCGGTCGACTGCGTGGGTGGTGGAAGAGTATCGCAGTGCCGATGCAACGTAGGTACGAAATTTGTAGAGCATGTAGATCTGATTCGAGCGTACGGCCTAGCAAGATTGTCGAATAGTTTATGAGCGCGGGAAGATGCGTCTGCACGTCGGAGAGCGTCATTGTTACAGGGTCAAGCGCCGCCGGGAAAACTTGGATTGCGGTCAAGTACGAGAATCACAGATCACTGGCAAACTTACCAGGTGAGATTGGCGGTGATCGGACGCGGGGGCTCAACAAGTTGACCGTATACAATTGCCCAAGTCGAAGTCGATAATACCAACCCGGGTTTGCACCTTGTCGTCATGCACTGGGAAAAATACGTAGTTATATAATGAATGGCACAGCGTAATGTGCACAGTTTCACCAGTCAATTGCTCAGGCCGTGTGGGAGCCGCTTGCATCGGCCAAAACTTGGGACATCTCTATCCACCCCTTCTAGATTGTTAAATACACCCGCAAGTCATTCTCGATCATTTGCTCTTCAGAGGTACTGCGAGGTGCCCTTACCCTACGCACGCTTCGACGCGGTGCAAGTAAATGACCAGAGAGAGGAAAAAAGTAGACACGAACCAGAACTGCGCTGTATGCGTCTCATTTTCTCCTCGCCACTGACACAGGCCCGAAAAAATGCGTTGAGGACGGAGTGTATGCGTGTTGCAATTTCCCGGTGCGCGAGTAGGACTTGCATGGGAAGGCGGGGGGGCGATGAACAGAATGCTGCCGCAGAGTGCCGTAGCTTCTCCCGAGTGGATGTCGACGGAAGAGGAGAGGTGTGGGGGTTCGGAACTTCGGATGGGGACGGGTGGATCGGGACTTCGCTGAAAGGGAAGAGGGGGTAGAGAAAGGACGTATGTGGGATGCGTTTGATCTGCGAATCGATGAGTATGAATGGCTCGAAGGTGGGTAAGAGAGACTGACTTGCACTGTGATCCAGCTCGGTGGATTAGAATCAGCTATGATGTGGTCACAGACATCCTAATGCAAGTGCCATTGTGGACGCGTCGAGAGCCACCCGGATCTGCTTATTATGTAATTACCTCATCCCATCCTGTAGGTCTTTGTTTCCTCCTCCGGCCATGCCTCCGGCGCATGATTTTCTGGGATCACAGACTGTCTGTGTACTATCCATTCCAATCGACAAATTCATGTCTGGTATGGTGCCTCGCGTTCGGTCTTCTGCGCGGAATCTGTTCCGATGCCAACCCGAAGCACCCAAGTCTGGCATTATTGTGGCGGCGCCACCATCACTTGCAATCGGCGAGTTACTATCATAGTAGGGGTTTCGTTGGACGTTTATTCATACAGTCGCACACGGTTGTTGTATCCGAGTCAGGGTTCTATGCTTGTACCTCCTACGACCGGATCTTCACTGTTGCTCTCAATGGGGACGTCCTGTCTCTCATTGAATGGTGATAGGCGTCGATCGAAATGCCTGAAGACAGCTTCCACGAATCACTCTAACACCCGCCGCTCTCCAGCAAGTCTGGTCGCTGTATGTTGCGATGGCGGTGATAACGGCGGAGTACTGTACCGTCAGTTACACATGACAGGAATTCGGAAAGACTGCAGGTATTCTACACATGATTTCCCTACGTAAATAGTACTAATCGGTTCCGGTGAATCGCTGTGGAAAGAGTCTTTGCGAGTCGCTTACCTTGGCTTTCCGCGGGAGCATGCCCGTGTGGCGCCGGTCGAAGGTGGCGTGGCGTGGGCGGTGAAGGGGTCCGGCGCGTGGACACGGGGAGAAGGTGGAAAGTGAGAAAACAAACGTGTGGTATTAAAGATCGACGGGGGTGCTCGAAGGCAGCGGGGAGGCAGAACATGTACATGCGGGAAAGTGATTAAGTAGGTACGCGGCGGGCTAGTAGAGACTGGGCGGAGGCACAAAGTGCCTCTCGATCGAAAAAACTGGGATTTTGTGTCCGAGGCGAGGTCGCGACACCTAGTGATGGTAAAGTTCAGTTCAGTTCGGTTCAGCACCCTTTTGGCTGAACCGTGAACTGAACTGAGGGTTCAGTTCGGGTGTTTGGCCGAACCTTGAACTGAACCCTCGGTTCGGGTTCACATCGGTTCAGTCCGGTTCAGGGAGGGTCTGAACCCGAACTGAACCCAAATAACAACAGATTTCGGGCCTTACCCGTACCCGCACCCGCGTGAAACCCGTACCTGTGCTCACAGGTATGGGTACGGACAGATCGGCACCGCGGGTCAGTATGTTCAATATAAATTCTAGTACACTACTGTAAGCTACTATACAAAGGATACTGTACTACAAAGCCTGCCGTCGCCACCGCCGTCTGTCGCGTTGTCACCGTCGTTGTCGCCGTCTTCGCTACAGTTGTTGCCGTCGTTGTCGCTGCTGTCGTTGCTCGTTGCCGTCGTTGTCGCCATTGTCGCTGCCGTTACAGTTGTCGTCGTCGAGTTGGAGTGGCAGCAAGGGCGCCGCCTCGCCATCACTCCTGCCGCGGCTGTCATGGGTGCCGCCGCCGTTGCGTTTGGGACTTGCGTTGCGATGATTCTGGTGGTTGGTCGTTCGGCTGGGGCTGGTGAAGTTGTCGTTATGAGTCGTCGTCTGCGTAAGTCGTCTGCGTAAGTGGCAGGCGGGGTTTGCCGTTGATGCTTGACCCAATTCATTCCCAGGCCGGGTGATGCCGGTTTTGTTCTCTTCGCCTTGCTTAGTCAGTTTATCGATTGTGCACTTCAAGTTCCCCGATGCGCAGCGCGCGCAACCCCGAGCTGCTACCAACCCCCACCGCCGCCCTGCCGTCGACAACAGCAAGATGGTGTCGACGACAACGACAACGACGACAACGAAGATGACAACGAAGACGACAACAATAGCGACATCGACGACAGCGACAAGGCGACACGACGAGTTGGACGGCCACCAACCGCCGCCGCCGCCAGGATCTTGCCATCGACAATGGCAAGGCAATATCAACAACAGCAACAATGCCGCCGCCGCCGACAACAACAACAATGGCAGCGACGACAACGATGACGACACCAACAACAACGACAAGACGATGACAACGGGACACGAAATCAACTGGACACGACGACTCGGACGCGACGGCGAGTTCTGCCACGGGCATTCTCATGGAGACCAGAAGTAGTAGTGACTAGTATAATAATACTTCATGTACAAGTGTAGCAATATCTAGGGCGGAAATAGAGGTTGTAATGTTCTCAAAAAAAACCCGCCAAACCCGTCATACGGGTGTGATGGGCACTACACACAAGGTCCCATGGTTTCAGACTTGTGAATCCGACACCTTGCACACACTTTTGCACTTTTGGAATGGGCTGAACTGTAATATACTTCATTTCAGAGATTTCAAAAGTTGTAAATTTGCCAGCTTCAGTATCAACAGTTCGGTTCGAACCCTGTTCAAACGCGGTTCACGAATATCAGGGTTTTGCCGAACCCCGAATGGAACCATCGGTCCGGTTCGGGTCAATGGCCGAACCTGAACCCTGAACCAGGGTTCGGTTCAGGTGGGTTCGGGTTCGCACCAAAGTTTGGACTGAACTTTACCATCACTAGCGACACCCGACCTGATAGGAATGACGATGACGCGTCGAGTGAGACTCGGCACCCCCAAAATTAGGAAGAGGCAGTGGCTGTGGCTTACCCTGGGTATAAGGCGTCTGCTGGAGAGAAAGCGACGGTGGCGGTATCAGGCGGTTTAATGCACTGGAGGCATGGAGTAACGAATGAAGGCGTCGTGAACGTTGGGCGAGGCTTGGATGTATGGGGCAATGATGACTGCGTGTTTCCGCAGATATAGCAGGAAAGAATCCCCGGCCCATCGGCCTTTGGCCTTCATCACGTTGAACGGCATGCCGCGGAGGAGATACTCCAGCGTTGACCCGATCCGGATGCCGTGGCCCTGCAGTGGTTCGAGACTGGCGGCACGGGCGGCCTTCCCCACCCTTTCGAGGAATTTCGCTTTGGTGAGCGGTCGTCTCGCGTTCTTGACCTGGTAAGCAAAGAGATGTGAGGTTTCGGGTGGTTCGTTGATGAGGAGATGATTTAGGAGGGCAGCCGTGGGGTCCGAGCCGCCGGACTGCGTTGCCCAGAAGACGTCTTCGCCGTCGCAGGGGGCCGCCTTTGTAGAGGGGAGGTGAAGGACTGTGACTTTGAGCCCGTTGCGGTCCTGGTCATACGACAGGTTGCGGGGAGTGGCGTGCGCGCTGGGACGGAAACTGTCAATGGTGCGGACGGTGAATTCGCCCAATCGGGCGGAGGCGTAGAAGCACGATGTGAGGCAGGCGAAGACGGCTGCGTCCAGGGGATCTTCTGGGTTTAAGTGCTTCCCCACCTCAACTATAAATTCGGGTGTGTACGGAAGGCGTTGTTTGGCCTTCGAGGTGCTGGGGGTGAGTTTGCAGGCAGCGCGCAGCATGGTGTCCATCTCGGTTTTCTCCAGGGCCCAGGGCACGGAGTGTAGGACGTGCCATGCTCGGATGCCGCTCAGGTATCCCGAGATCGTCTTGCCCAAGTATGCAGTCGCCATGTGGGCCACGAAGGCTGATAAAAGGCCCTGGCCCGCGGGCGCCCTCTCCCTCTCGGGAACCTGTTTCTCGTCGCAGAAGCAGTGCCACATCAGCAAGCCAGCGCCGTATGCCGTGCGTGTGTCCTCCTCCCACGCGTGTAGCATCGTGTCTTTCACTCGCTGCCGCTCTGTTTCGTCCAGTGTGTGGGCGTCGGTAGGGGTGGCGCGGTCGTACACCGGGGTCCACAACCTGATGCGGTCCTTGGCGAGGCAGTGCGGGCGTAGGATGGAGGGAGCGGGGGTGAGGCCCTGCTGGTAAGGGGCCGGGGTTTTATGTGGACTTGTGGCCTGCGGGATGGGGAGTTGGCGTGGCCTCGTGTCGTGGCGTTTGGGCCGTTTTATGTCTCTCGGCTCAGTGTCTGCGGATGGGAGTTGGCCGCGCGCTTGGATGAGGCGCCTAACGGCCGCCTCCTTTGCCCAGCCATGGGGCTCAGACGTCGATAAGGAAGGGCCGGACCTCTTCCGGGACGGCAATGTGATGGAGGAGGAGGTTGCGAGGGGGGTAGACACCCCTGGAAGGGGCATCGGCGGGGTTGTCGGCACTTGGGATGTACTTGGTGTGAATTGCCCGCTCGCGAGCCTCCGATAATTGGAGTATGCGGCGAAAGATGCGGTTGGTGGGCCTGTTAGCGCTGGACCTCTTCCACCACCCTTCGACGACGCCCCTGTTGTCCCTGTAGACCAAGAGGTGCTCGCCTTCGTGAGACAGTTCGCAAAGGCCGAGGATAAGAAGCTCGAAGCCGACTGCCTCGGCCCACTGGATATCCCAACCCTGGGAATTCCACCCAGGGACGAGCTGCCATGCGCGCCACCGTGGGCCGATGGTAATGGCAACACCGAAGCCGGAGCTGGCGTCGGAGTACGCGTCGTAGTCCGCGAGGGGCCGGGGCTTGGGTATGGGGCTGGCGATCTCAGGCTTACTGAGCTGGGCCTTCCACCAGTCGAGGTCGCCTTGGGTGTCTCGTGGTGGGGTACGCGGGATGAAAGGACTATCGTGAAAGGAGCCCAGCATGGCCTCCAGGCCGGTGAGGTAAGCACGTCCTGCTGGTAAGACCAGCGATGTGTGGAGTAACTTGCCGTATAACTTTTGCGTCTCGATGAGGTTATGCGTTCGCTTGCCTTCCCAGTCAACAATGGCTGCCAAATATCTGATTCTCTTTTTCTCCAGTAGTTGTACGACAAGTGTGCACAGGTTCCAGCTGAATCCGAGATAGGGAACTTCTGTCCCAAATGAAATGGATTTGGTGGGTTCCCAGCGAATTCCGAGGCGCGCCGAGACAGCGTCAATGTCTGCGTCGGTGTAGGCAAAAACCTCGTCCTCCGAGGAGCGGGAGGAGACGTTGGCCAAGTCCTGCAGCGCTGTGCTGCAATCCTCGCTGAACTCCTCTGAGGATCCGTCCGGGAGGTCCTTGCCACCATACCATAGTCGGCTACCGCTCTGCCTGCGGCCCCCGTGGGCGAGGATCTCATGGCTCCACTCGGCGCGTCTGGCATTGTATGCTTCAAGATGCCGACGTGGAATCCTGAAAAAGATATGGTCGTCGACCCACTTCGCAAGCGGGCCGATGCTGTTGCCACGAAATATGTCTGCGCCGGCATCGGCGACCATGCCGTAGACCCCTCCGGTGGACGTGAGACCGAAGTTGTTGCATACGTTGACGGTGAAGGCGTCATCCACTTGGAGACGAATGACCAGGCCCGGCCACTGGGTGGGGGCGGCGGGAACGGTCCTGTAAGCCTTGGCAACGTCGCGTACGGAGGCTTGAGAGCCTGGGGGGAGGCGAGCAATGAGGAGGGCGACGGCAGAAAAGGTGCCCCATGTACAGGGGAAATCCTCGCTGTCGATGCGCGAGTTGATCGAGGAGGTCTCAGGTAGGGGGTTGTGTGGGTGTGAGAAGTCATGGACCGCTCGGTACTTGCCCGGGTTGGAAGTCTTCGGGACAAGGGAGAGAGGAGAGGATTGGAAGGGGCCCAACTCGGCCTCCATTTGCGTTTGGGTGAAGGGACCGATGTATCGGCCGGCCGTGAATTCGCGCTTAATGATCTCGTTATATACATCAGGTAAGAGGCCGAGCGAGCTATGGTTTCG
Organism: Lactarius sanguifluus; assembly: GCA_021527775.1. Classification (NCBI taxonomy): domain Eukaryota; kingdom Fungi; phylum Basidiomycota; class Agaricomycetes; order Russulales; family Russulaceae; genus Lactarius; species Lactarius sanguifluus. The sequence continues at coordinate 819,752 of JAKEYF010000006.1, forward strand.
CGGGGTATAGGTGGTCTGGATCTCTGGGACGCCAAGGTGGAAACCGTTGGCCAGGCCTGGGAGGAGCAGGGGGTATTTGTCAAGCAGGCCGAAGCGCGCGAGGTCGGCGGCCCAGGCGACGCGGTCATAGGAGGAGAGAGGCTTAAGCCTTCTCTGCTCGAGGGCACGCTTGAGCTCCGTGCCCGGGCTTTCCACATCCGGAGCATTTGTGCCGATCGGAATGGCTGGAGGAGGCGCACCCTCTTGGGACCTGCCAGTCGAAGCAGAGTGGGTAGCCGTCTGTTGCGACCAGTTTCCCCTGCTCGTTTTTCCTGGCACCAGCTGCAGATCCGTCCCATAGTTTGGGCCCTTCGCATCTGGCAAAAACATGTTCGTGGCGGCCAAGGCAGATGGCGCAGACGCCCCCACGCGGGCCTGCGCCAGACGGAAAAAACTCCGATTTTCCACGCCTGGAGCGCCCGGGGCTGCCCCTGGAACGCTTCTCGGGGCGATCAGAAGAGGCATTTGGCGGTGACTGAGAGCGGTAGCGCTTTCTCGACGATTCCCCTTGGCGTGGTGATGGGGAGTGGGCACGGCCGTGTGTCCTGCGGTCACGGTCGCGATGATGCCTGGAGGGGGTGCGTCTATCGGGAGAGTCCATCTCGATGCGTACCGATTTGCGGAACTGGATGGGGTGCGATAGGGAGGTGCGGGAGGGAAAAGGGGCAGGGCAGGCGATGGCATGGCGTGGCATTTAGGCAGGCGGCAGAAGAAGGGGCATGGCAAGAAAAGTACGGCACGATTGGCGGCAACGAGGCAACATGGCGGTGATAGCGGTTCAGCATAGCAGACAGGACATTGGCAGAGTGTGGGAGAGTTTTCGAGTTTTTTTTTTTTTTTTTTTTTTTTTGGAAAGGGTGGACGGATGGGGAAAAGGAGGGCGAGGTCAGCGAGTGTATAAAGCCGATGAAGCGCAGGTTCGTACCTGTTCGAACTCCTCTCTTTGGACGTCTCGGTCGACCTCATCCGCGGCGGTGCGGAGAAGGCCTTCCCCAATGTGTTCAATATTAAAACCCTCATTGCGCTTGAGGGCTGCAAACCACTCGCGTCTGGCTCGGCTTTGGTAAAGTAGGAGGGCGCGTTTGCCATTCCTCTGCGCGGTTCTTGGGTGCAGTTCCAGGGCGACAAAAAAGGTCGCGAGCGATTGAGCGTGGGCTTGTGGCCACGTTGAGGATTTCGCCATAAAGCGGAGCATCACATTTTTACCCTGCAGCATCTCTTCCCAGCTGAGGTCCTCGTCGTTCCTGATGTTCTTTGACGACCTGATCGCGGCTAGCGGACACACCGATATGGTGCCGTCGAGCTGGGTGAAGGCGAGGGTGTCCAAGTTGGCTGCCCCGCCAGTGTCAGCGCCCGCCTCGTTGCAACCCTTTGTGGTGAAGTAATCAAGCTCGACATATTCGAGGTTGTTGAGTTTGTTGACGGCGTATGGGGCCGGTCTTGGCTCAATCCAGTCGCCGATTACTCGGTCGGGATCAAAGTCGTTCAGCTTGGGCTTTTTCTTCTCGGCTTCTCGAAGTTGGTCATCTGCCTCTTTCTGGTGTTGCGCCAACTGAGCGTCAGCCTCCTCCTGAGCAAGCCTGTCTAGTTCCACCTGGTCGGCACGGTCTTGCTCGACTTGAGCGTTCCATGCGGCAACTTTGGCGCCGTTTTCACGGGCCCAGGCATCTTTGAGAGTCTGGGTAGCATCCTCGGGGGTTAGAGGAGCGGGCCCTTGGTGAGCGTCGATCATTGACTGCCGTAGGAAATTCCATCCGGCGCTTTCAAAGCTCGGGCAGATAGCCTGGGTTGGGTCTTCAAGGATGCGCGGCATGTTCTGAGGGTTGAAAGATAGAGGAGAAAATTATCGTGTGGTTGAGAAGGTAGCTAATGGCTATCGGAAGGTAATAATATTTCGAAAAATAAAAGACACGGTTCTTTGAACCGGCTGGGAATATGGGTGGACAGGTGGCGGCACGGAGGAAAGGAATAGGCACGTGCCGCCCTGTCCGCTCGCGCAAAGACTATGTTCTACGCCTTCGCTCGTTCCTCGCTTCGCCTCAGAACGGCTATTAATATACCATAAAAAAACAGGGCAATCCGTCACTCACATATCTCGTTCGTTCATCGCGTAGCGTGCTGAGAGAGCAGTCGTACAATTTCCTGTCGTTTTGGGCCATGGGCTACCTCAAACGCGGTCTTTCCATTGAGATTTCGCAGCTGTGCGTCCGCGCCATGGTCTAGCAAGAGCTGTACAACGTCTGCACATCCCGGCCTACCACCCTTTGATGCGAGGTGTAACGGGGTCGATTCCTCGTCATTCCGGGGATTGACCTCCCCATTGCGCTCGAGTAGCATCCGACAAACTTCGTGATGACCGTACCGCGCTGCCAAATGCAGCGCAGTGTTTCTGTTGTCGTCGCGGACAGACGCGTCCGCACTGTGGTCCAGCAACAACCGCACGACACCGGGTTTTCCTAGCGTCGATGCCGAGATAAGTGAAGTATATCCGTCGACTCTCCGGGCGTTGACCTCCACATTGTGCTCGAGTAGTATCCGAGCAACCTCGAGGTGCCCGCGGAGGACTGCCAAGTGCAGTGGGGTCCAGCCGCCGATGTCCTGGGAGTTCACGTCCGCACCACAGTCGAGCAGCCACTTTGCGGCGGCGGGGCGTCCGCATTCCGACACAAGGTGAAGCGGGGTCCTTTTGTGCACATTGGGGGCATTCACGTCAGCACCGCGCTCCCTAAGGAACTGGGCGACCTTGATGTGACCGTAGAACAGCGTCGCATGAAGCGAAGTCCCATAGCGGCCAACATGAGCGTTCACGTACTGTGGATGTTTGTCAATCAGGCGTTTTATGGGACCGTAGAATCCACAGATCGCAGTATAGTATAAGGGAGATGGTGGGGTCAGTGTGGCATTCTCCCGCGGACGGGACCATGACCTGGGCTGGTCTATGTCATGTATTCGGACCCACGCTCGAAAATATGGCTTGTCTGCGTCGAAGAAATAATCGATCGCGTCCTTTATGCGTATTTCCACATTCCCGACCTTGGCATGCCCTACCCAATATTCGGCAGCATACCGAACGAGAGGAGTTTTCTTGACGTTGTCTTCGTCTTCGGCGTGGTCATCTAGGGAGAGTAAGGCGCCGAGACACGCCTGGGCAAGAATCATGTGGGAGGGTTCGATGGGAATATGAAACCGGGACACATCTTCTGTGCAACCCGCGAGCCGATCCGATGTCAGGAATTCCTTTACGGAGAAATGAGAGAACTGAACAACCCGCGAGCCTTTGTCGATGATCACGGTGACCAAACTGGAACACGCTGATAACACCGCCTCTTCTTGGTCGTCCCAGCGTAAATCCACGTTCAACCTCGGGATCCCTCCGGCATTAAGGTCAATTGCTAGCAGCTCCGCAAGCTCCTCGACACGAAGTGGCCGCGAAGCCACGGTGAGACATTGCAAAAGTCGATACGAATGCTCCCGGTTCGTGTTATTGATCTCCTTCAGGATCCGCTCGTAGGTCTCGTCCAGTGATCTGGGTAATTCCTCGAGGGCGCGACGCACATTGGCTGGAAAGCAGTACCGAAGAACCTCCAATTGGCAATAAACCCACCGAAACCTGAGGGAGCATGAGACCGTGAGACGACTGTGAGCGTTCAAAGATACGCTTACATGCCATCTGCCTTCTCTGCGAGGTTCTCGATCACCATATCCTTTTCCTCGTCTCGCCATCTCTTCATCCTTCTGTCCGACCGAACAACATCCGTAACGTAATTCTTAATGTCCCGCGTCTGTCCGCTTTCGTCGTGGAGGGATACTTGTTGAGTTGCCAAAGGCTGGAGCGCGGTACGGATGTCGAATTCAGGACGACTTGTTACACATAATCGCAGAGCTTGATGGCGAAGCTTGACGAGATCGTCTAAAAGGTCGAGCAACTTTTCACGTGGCGACGGCAGTCCGGATCCGTATGGGCTTTCGTCAAGAGCGTCGAGGATAAGATAGACTGGCACTGGTCCGGAGGTCGTTAGCATAGACTTGAGGCATTGTGAAAGTGAGTCGTTGGTCGGCTGTTCCGATCCTCGTTTGTGTGCGGAGTACAAGGAGAAAAGAGCGTCGCAGAATATATCTGATTGATCCGAGAGTTGGACAAGAAGGGAGGATAATAAAGCGCGGGTGTCCTGTTTTGCTTTGTCCTTGAAATCGAAGTAGAAATACGCCAAGAAGGCCGACCCAGCATCGGCCAAGGATTTGATATCGCGGATGATCACAGTACTGGTTGATCACATAAGTTCGATCAGGACGCGACTCAGCAGCGGTGGTAGAGCACCTGAGAATACTCTTCCCAGAGCCGGCTATCGGTCCAGGAGTTGTTAGCGGCAATTAAGACTCAGATGATGACGGGATATGTACGTTTTCCGTGAATCCATATTAAAGAGCCAGACGTCTTCCAATCTGCAAGGGTGTTCCCTTTGGTGCACCACGCTGCGGTACCCTCGTGATGAGCATCGGAAGCAGTGTTGTAATTGACAGACGGATCGGGGGGGGCGATCCACTTTCGAAGCTTCATGCGTAACTCATTCCCTGTAAGAGAGGGTCAAGGTTACATGATCGGCTGAGGTTAGAAGATGACGAACTGTTTAGGTCGCTAACTTGATTGACGACTTGTTGAATCGCTACTCCGTTCTCCTTTATATCTAACGGAGGTCTGAGGATAGTTCGGGGGCTGGTTAATGCACTGCGCCAGCTGTTACTCACCTTTGGTGACTGAACCGACTTTGTTTTCGATGCTCCGGACCCGTTCATCAATGCCGCGAGTGATTGTCAGGGCTTCTACTGCTGCCATGCGAGCCTCCTCTTGTGTCAATTGGTCTAGTCGCTGAAGCGCGTCCTCGACATCCTTCCTTCCAATCAACTTCTTGAGATACCTCACTACACGATGATCGGTATCTGGAATATATCAAACGGGAAGGGCATACTTGTTCGTCCCTGTCTGATCTCTTTCGTCACCATCCCAAGGATCGAGATTAACTCAACCATGATCTTTACGATAATGTCTGTCATAGCTGCCGTCGGCCTGACATCTATATATCTTTCAAGCCGCTTAAAAAAGTATTCCATGCGGCCAAACAGATCCACAAGAGCATTTTGGCTGGCGCGGACATCCTTAACCGCCTAAGAGATATTGGTGTCACCAAGACACACGCGCCGGGTCAGTCAAGAAAGACACCTACCTGGAGGAGGACACCAATCCCAGCAAAAATCATCTTCGCAGGTGGAAATGTCTGTAGTCATACACGTCCGAGTCAGAGGGTAGATCTCAAGTGGCCTAATGTCTCGGCATTTACCAACCCAACACCCTCACCGAGGGTCGCAGAGAAAGCGTACAAGACATTTACAGTGGGATCCAGCCACTTCGTCAACTTTTCATCCGCACTTTGAGATTGATCGAACGCCTGGACTTGGACTCGAAGAATGGCGAGAATGGAACCGGGAGAGTCACAGGACTGCAGCTGGGTGGCTAGGGGGTGGGAGGCGATATCTTTCTTCGTCTGCTTCTTGTACGCTTCTAAAGCAGCTCCAAAGATTGTCCCAAAGTCCGTAGAAGACGTGGCAGTAGACAGAACTTGAGACATAGTACTGGTTGAAGGAGCGGGTGGATACTTAGGGATGACAGGAAGATCGCGCTGGGAAAGGGAGAAAGCGCACGGCACCTGACTTATGGCTAGGGCGCCTCGTGTTCAATCAACCAGCAGATAGCCGCCTTACAGTAATATTCTTGATGGCGGAGCCAGCCACCATAACTTAGGCGCGCATACACAGTATCGTTTACTGCGGCCATCCCGAGGTGCAATAGACTCGCAGGAACCGTCAGACTCGTTCATCGCTCTAGGACAGATATGAGAAAGGGTATCAGCCTGGCATGATGAGTATGAGAATTTAACCGCCTTCATAAAGCCTGTCTTGGCGTCCGTCTCGGCGCGCCAGTTTGCGAGCAGTCTCGCCTAAGGCGTGAGCGCCTCATAGTGACGAAACTACGCGGACAAGCATTAATTTACTGTATACGGTGACCTCGCTGTAAAGTCTCGGGAGCTCATGCACCCATACTAATTTCGATCTCCGGGTCGAATACATTAAATATTGAAGAATCTACATTTGGAAATTCTGGCCCAATGTGTAAGTGTCACTGAGTGAGAATGTGCACCCGCGGGGGAGTGATACCCGTCTTCGGTGGTGCCCCTCCTACGTCTTGACCCAACGTACAATAGCCCTATCCGCGCCCGATCGTCCGTGCTCAAAGCACCGCACCGTCCCCAGTTCCCGACCCAACCCCGTCCCAGAGCTGCTCTGTTTCCCATGTCGCTAATTCTGGCTAAATTGGTACTCCACCCGGCGTGCGGAGGGTGTGGTTATCGGGCCATGCCCCAAGAAGAAGAGTAACGCCGCGCGCGGTGGGAGCGCTGCGTGTAGCGCTGTCGGGTATGCCTTTAGGTTCGTCACAGCTGCGAATAGGGTGTTGCCGTTGCCGTCTGGGGGCGGCGTCGATGGCGGGGTCTGCGTGTTTTCCGTCTTCGTATCTGCCATGCCGGTCAGGTTTTGGTTTCTGCATTTTCCTGCAACAGGGGCTGTCCGCGCCTGCATTTGACGTGATCTGTAACGAAGTAATTGACCATCGATGATATAGGCTCAGCGGGAGGATTGAGAGAGGGGCCATGCACACCCAAGGGCAACCGCCGAAATCCAAAAGTCGCTGCCCGAGTACTAACCCGTGTAAGTCCAGTGATCCTAGTAGCCCGTCGAGAACATCCGCGTCATTCATACAGGCGACGGTCGTGGCGGGCGCAGTTGCCGACGAAACGTGCCAAGCACCGAGGTCGCCGCGGTCAACGATAGCAATGCCGTGCGCGTGCATGTGCCATTCGGCCCGCGATGCGCGCAAGGGTCGGCTCATAATTCGCCCGGAACTCCCCAAACCCGCGCCCTTAGCCGGAAGAATCGTCAACTTGGTCGCATCGGGACGAACAAATGAAGGACGCACCGCTCTTAATATTGGCCTGAGACCTGAATAGATCTATGCACGCACGTGCGTCCTCTTTGGGATTGTGTACGCCAGGTCGGTTCCGGTTTGAGCGGTCGACCGCGTGGGAGGTGGAGCTGCGCAAGATGTAGGGCACGTAGATCCGATTCAAGCGAATGGCCCAACAGGATCGTCGAAGGGTTTATAGGTGAGCGAAGATGCTTCTGCATGTCGGTGAGCGTCATTGTTACAGGGAACGCTACAGTGGTTATTACCGAAAAACTTGATTACGTGCGAGAAAGACAGTTCACTTGCAAATTATCGGTGATCGGGTTTTGCAGCTTAATAGGTTGATAATATACTGTACTGTACACTCTTTCCCGAGTCAAACTCGATAACACAAACTCGGGTTAGTGCCTCGTCGTCACTGGTCGCACACTGGAAAAGAAAGGGGCTGTGCGGGGCTCTTGTTCTGCATGCGCTCCGCTGCAGTACAAATAAACGACCGAAGAAAGGAACAAAGCAGAGACACGAACGAGAGGCGCTCCTGTATGCGTCTCTTCTTCTCCTTACCACTGACACGGGCCCGAACAAGTGTGTTGAGGACGGAGTGCATGCGTGTTGCATCGTTTGGCGCACGAATGGGACGAGCGTGCGATAGACAGAAAAGCGAGCGCCGCAGCTTCTCCCAAGTGGGGGTCGATGGAAGAGGGAGGTGTGACGGTTGGGATGGTGGAGAGAGTGGGATGGGTATGGGTAGATTGGGGTTCTCCGTGGCCGAGCGGGAAGAGGGGTAAAGAAAGCATATAGGGACAAGATATGGCTTGATGGCGGGTGAGGGAGACTGACAAGGCTATGATTACATCCTAATTGCAGGATGCAGCCTTCTCGCCGCGGCTGGCCGGTTGCCGAAAACGGGAGATTGCTTACGTCGACATGAAATTACGGTTATTCACCCGCATCTTCGCTCGGGCGTGTTATTATATTCGAATTACTTTCCGCATTTGTGGACCCCCTGCGCCTCGTGGGACTGACAATCGGTTGGTTTCAAAGCTCTTTTTCGGTTCCCGCACTGCTCTCAAGGGGACGTCCGCCCTCATTGAATGGTGATAGACGCGGTCGAAATGTCTGAAGACATGTATCAAACCTGCCACTCTCCAGCGAGTCTGAACCGCTGTATTGTGTTGCGACGGCGTTCAATTTCTCGATTCTGATGAAGCACTGCACTGTAAATAAAATGACGACGCGGGGACAGTTACACCGAAATTCGGGAGGACCACACAGATTCTACACACGACTCAGATTTCGCTACATAAATAGTACCAAAGGGTTCCAGTGAATTGCCGTGTATACCGCAAACAAGCAGGACAATCGTCACTTGCAAGTTAGCTACACACGTCTTGTTCGTTTATTGCGCCGGGTGCGGGGAGAGCAACCGTACAATTGTCCGTTCTCTTGAGCCATAGACTACCTCAGATGGGGTCTTTCCACTGAGGTCGCGCAGCTGCGCATCCGCACCGTGGTCTAGCAAGAGCTGTACAACGTCTGGGTTTCCTCCCAAAAGAAAACCCTTAGATGCTAAATGTAATGGGGTCGATCCATCGTTATTCTGGGGATTGACCTCCACATCGCAGCGCTCGAGTAGTATCCGAGAAACCTCGAGAGAACCGATCCGCGCTGCCCGATGAAGCACAGTGTATCCGTAGTTATCGCGGACATACGCATCCGCATTGTGGTCCAACAAAAGCCGCACAACGTCAGGTTCTCCATTTCCCGATGCCAAGATAAGCGGAGTATCTCCGTCGATATTCCGGGTGTTGACCTCCGCATTGTGCTCGAGTAGTATCCGAGCAACCTCGAGGTGCCCGAAGGCGGCTGCAAAGTGCAGTGGGGTCCAGCCGATCTTGTCCTGGGAGTTCACGTCCGCACCACAGTCGAGCAGCCACTTTGCGGCAGCGGGGCGTCCGCGTTTCGACACAAAATGAAGTGGAGTCTTCATGTCCACGTCGAGGGCATTCACGTCAGCACCGCGCTCTCTAAGCAGCTGGGCGACCTCGATGTGACCGTTGAAGAGTGTCGCATGAAGCGGCGTCCCATGGCCGCCGGCCTGAGCGCTTATGTGGTGTGGATGTTTGTCAATGAGGCGTTTTACGAGACCGTGGAATCCACAGAATGCGGCATAGTATAAGGGAGATGCTGAGGTCAGCGTGGCATTCTGCCTCCCATCTATGTTATGAATTCTGACCCACGCTGGAAAATACGGCTTGTCTATGTCGAAGAAATAATCCATTGCATCATTTATGCGCATTTCCACATTCCCAACATTGGCGTGCCCAACCCAATATTCGGCAGCATATCGAACAAGAGGAAACTTGATGCTGTCACTGGTGTAGTCGTCCAGGCAAAGTAGGGTGCCGAGACACGCTTGGGCAAGAATCATGTGCGAAGGTTCGATGGGAATATGGAACTGGGATAACTCTCCGGTGGAACCCGCAAGGCGAGTCGATGTCAGGAATTCCTTTACGGAGAAATGCGAGAACTGAACAACCCGCGAGCCATTGTCGATGACCACGATGACCAAACTGGAACATGCTGACAACACCGCCTCTTCTTGGTCCTCCCACCGCAAATCTGCATTCAACTTCGGGATCCCTTCAACATTGAGCTCAATTGCTAGCAGCTCCGCGAGTTCCTCGACCCGAAGCGGTCGCGAAGCCACGGTGAGACATTGCAAAAGTCGATACGAATGCTCCCGGTTCGCGTTGTTGATCTCCTTCAGGATCCGCTCGTATGTCTCGTCCAGTGATTTGGGTAATTCCTCGAGGGCGCGACGCACATTGGCCGGAAAGCAGCACCGAAGAACCTCCAATTGGCAATAAACCCACCGAAACCTGTGAGAGAGCATGAGAACGTGAGACGACCGTAAGCACTCAAAGATACCCTTACATCCCGTCTGCTTTCTCTGCGAGTTTCTCGATCACCATATCCTTTTCTTCATCTCGCCATCTCTTCATCCTTCTGTCTGAGCGAACAACATCCGCAACGTAATTCTTAATGTCCCGCGTCTGTCCACTTTCGTCGTGGAGAGACACTTGTTGAGTTGCCAAGGGCTTGAGCGCCGTACGGATGTCAAACTCGGGACGACTTGTGACACATAGCCGCAAAGTTGGAAGGCGAAGCTCGACAAGTTCATCCACGAGGTCCAGTAACGTTTCACGTGGCGACGGCAATCCAGCACCGTACGGACACTCGTCGAGAGCGTCCAGGACAAGATATATTGGCACTGGTCCTGCGGTGGTTAGCATACGCTTGAGGCATTGTGAAAGTGAGTCGGTAGTTGGTTGTTCCGATCCTCGTTTGTGTACGGAGTACAGGGAGAAAAGAGCGTCATAGAATATATCTGATTGATCAGAGAGTTGGACAAGAAGGGAGGATAATAGAGCGCGGGAGTCCTGCTTTGCTTTGTCCTTGAAATCGAAGTAAAAATAGGCCAGGAATGCCAATCCAGCATTGGCCAAGGATTTAATATCGCGGATGATCACGGAGCTTGTTGATTATATAGGTTCAATTAGGACACAACTCGGCGGGGGGTAGCGCACCTGAGGATACTCTTCCCGGAGCCAGCTATCAATCCAGGAGTCGTTAGTGGCAAGTAAGACTCATACGGTGACGGGATATGTACGTTTTCCGTGGATCCATAACAAAGAGCCTGACGTCTTCCAATCTGCGAGGGTGTTCCCTTCGGTACACCATGCTGCGGTACCCTCGTGATGAGCATCGGAAGCAGTGTTGTAATTGACAGACGGATCGGGGGGCGCGATCCATTTCCGGAGGTCCTTGCGCAACTCATTCTCTGCAAATGAGGTCAAGGTTTGGTGATCGGCCGAGGTTAGAAGATGACGAACGGTTTAGGCTGCTGACTTGATCGACCACTTGTTGAATCGCTACTCCGTTCTCTTTTACACCTAACGGAAAAGTCTGAGGTCAGACTCGGGGGCCAGCGAACAGACATTACTCACCTTGAGTGACTGAACCGACCTTGTTGTCGACGCTCCGCACCCTGTCGTCGATACCCTCTACTTTCGTATCGACACGCTGTACCCTCTCATCGACGCCGTCCACCTTGTCATCAATGCCACGAGTGATCGTCAGGGCCTCTACTGCTGCCATGCGAGCCTCCTCTTGTGTCAATCGGTCCAGTCGCTGAAGCGCGTCCTCGACATCATTTCTTCCAACCAGCTTCTTGAGGTACTTCTCTGCATGATGGTCGATATTTGGGGGTATATCGAACGGGAAGGACATACTGGTTCGTCCTTGCCTGACCTCTTTCGTCACCATCCCAAGAATCGAGAGCACCTCAGCCATGATATTTACTATAATGTCAGTCATGGCTGCCGTCGGCCGGACCTCTATATATTTTTCGAGTCGCTTAAAAAAGTATTCCATGCGGCCAAACAGGTCCACGAGAGCATTTTGGCTGGCGCGGACATCTTTAGCGGCCTAAGAGATAGAGTTGTCGACAAGTCACGAATGCCTAGTCAAGAAAGATGCTTACTTGAAGGAGGACACCAATCCCAGCGAAGATGGCTTTCGCAGGTGGGAACGTCTGTAGTCATACAAGTTAGAAGGTTGATCTCAATTGGGTTAATGTCTCGACATTTACCAGCCCAACACCCTCACCGAGGACCGTAGAGAAAGCGTACAAGACATTTACAGTGGGATCCAGCCACTTTGTCAACTTCTCGTCTGTGCTTTGAGATCGATCGAACGCCTGGACTTGGGTTCGAAGAATAGATAGAATAGCACCGGGAGAGTCGCAGGATTGCAGCTGGGTGGCCAGAGGATGGGAGGCGAGGTCCTTCTTGGTCTGCTTGTTGTACGCTTGCAAAGCAGCTCCGAAGATTGTCTCAAAGTCCGTAGAAGACGTGGCGGTAGGCGGAACTTGGGACATAGTGCTGGTTGAAGGAGCCTTGGTGGATGCTTAGGGGCCCGGGATAGCAAGAAGATCGCACTGGGAAGGGGGGAAAGCGCACAGCACCCGAATTACGGCTGTGCGCCTCTTGTTCACCAGATAGCCGCCCTGTTATTCCCAGTGAACCAGCCACCAGCCACTGGCACAATACAGTAACTTACACCTGCACATTCACTTTGGCCAGCCCTTGACGCAATAGCGCAGCAAAGCGTCACACTTGGATACCTTTGTTATTCTAGGACAGGTGCGAGCATGAGAATCGAACCACCTCCACGAGACCGTTTTGGCACTCGGTGTCTGTGGGCCCGAGTCGGCAAGTTTTTCCAGTTTGAGATAAATTATTCTTGTGAGACCATGAGTCTGAGTGCATGAGTGCTCATATAGACATAGCGTTCATACGGTACAGCCCGAAGACTCGGAGGCACATACGGCACACAGCGCGACTAATTTCGACCTCCTATGAGGCAAATCAGTAAAAAGAATCTGTATTTGAAAATTATGGCTCGAGGAGTGTGCGTCCACGGGGGAGTGGAGTAATGCTCGTTGGTAGTGCCTTCTAGCCTGAAAGCAAACAGGGGACATAATACTGACATGCTCATCGCCAACGTGAACCATCGTAGCCTCCTACAGCTTGACCCCAACGAACAATAACCCCATTCGCGCTCGGGCGACCGCCTCCTCGAGCGCCCGATTGTCCGCCGTGGTCGTAAGGGCCACCTCTCGAACCCCAGCTTACATTCATCATCAAATCTGCTCCAGCGCGCTGTGCTCCAGTTCCCGTAGCCGTCCCAGAGTTTCTCTGGTTCCAATGACGCTGATTCTGGCAAGGTTGATACACCGCCCGGCGTGCAGCGTGCGAGGAGATCGAGGACGGGTCGCTGTGCATCGAGGAGATGAGTAGCGCAGTGTGCTGTTGGAGCGATGCGTATAACGCTGTCAGGCGTGCGTTCAGGCTCGTCACGGTTACGAACGGGGTGTTGCTGCCGCCGTCTGATGGTGGGGAAACCCGTGTTTCGCGTCTTCGTCTCTGCAGCGCCCGTCAAGTTTGGGTTTGTGTTGTCTGAGCCAGGGAGGCTGTCCGCGCCCACCTTGGGTGTGATCTCAATGACAAGTCGATCTCCACCGACGATATGGGGATTTGAGTAAGAGGAGCCACACAAACTTCAGGCACCAGCCAACCCCATCAGCCGCCTGAAACTTGTAGGAGTCTAGAGCTCCAAGCAACCCATCGAGATCCTCCCCGTCATTCGCACAGCAGGCGACGATCGTGGCGGGGACAGTCGTCGTCATGCCGTGCCGGGCGTCGGGGTTGTCGGGATCGACGATCGCCATTCACCATAATCGGGTCATAATCTGTCCGGAACTTCCCATACCCCAACCCCAGCCCACTAAGATCGTTAGCCCTGCTGCCAAGGAGAGGAAGGAAGTAAGAAGGAAGCACCGTTCTTGATTTTGGGTTGAGTAAGTTAGATGTATGCACCAACGCGTATCCTCTTCAGGATGGTCCCGCCGGGTCCGTGATCCGTCCGGGCCACTTGCGCGTAAGCCATACCAACCCCCGCTTGAGATGTTGACTGCGCGGGTGGTGGGAGAGAAGCAGTGTCGATGCAGCGTGAGTACACAAACTGCAGGGCGTGTAGATCCGATTCGAGCGAATGGCTCAGCAAATTGTCGAAGGCTTTATGAGTGCTCCTCACGTCAGCGAGAGTCATTGTTACGGGGTCAGGCGCTGCGGTTGTCATTAAGAACTTGGATTGCGAGGAAAAAGACAAATTACTTTCAAACTTACCGGGTGAGGTAGTCGGTGATCGGGCTCGGCGGCTCAACCAGCTGATCGCACAATGTTTCCCGTGTCGAAGTCGATAAGGTAAACCAAGTCAGCGCTGCCATCTTCTGTCATGCGCCAGGGGAAAAATATTATAGCGATTTTAGTGAATGGTATGGAGTATGGATGCGCACCATCTCGCATAGAACGTGTAAGAACCATCTGCATCGCCGCAACTTGAGGACTCTCTATCCATCCTTCTGGCTTTTGATGTACATCCGCGAAACATGAAAGGACGGGGTAGTCACTCCCGACCATTGCTTCTATCGTTGAGTGATACTGACGGGTTTCTTGTTCTGCGTGAGCTCTGCTGCGGCTCAGATCAACGACTAGAAAAAGGATGAAGTAAAGACAGGAACCAACAGCACACTCCTGTCTGTCTCTTTACTCCTTCCTACTGACAGGGGTCAGGAAAAACGTACGTGTCATGTGCATGCGGGCTGTATCGCCAGGTGCGCGAGTGGGACATGCATGGGCGAGCGTGCATGTGATGAAGGGAACTCAACCATAGTGACGCACGACGCAACTTCCTCGGAGCAGGGACCAACGGAGGAGGGGAAGTTTGGGGGTTAGATGGGGTAGGTAGGGGGTCTGGTGGAAGCGGGACGGGTATAGTTGAGGTGTGAAGTGGCGACAGAGAGGGGACGGTATATGTCTAACCTGAGGCGACAAGCTTTCTGCGTGCTTTACGTGTCTTGCGAACCGTTGAGGTCGAGTATGGATGGTACGGTTGCAGGTGAGGGACACATACCGGTACTCAAACCCGGCTCGGTCACGGGAATTCGGGTATGATGTGGAGTGAAGGTCACGGACAACCAGGGTGAGAACAGGAAAAAGTGACCTGGTACTTTGCCTTCGTATAGAAAATGTCGGGGAGTCGTGGTGTAGACTCTCGGTGCAATGGCGCAGTTGCCTTTTTCAGCGCGCCGCTGGCTGTTTGCGGACAAATTTGTCCGCAAATGGGGACTTGCTTACCGTGTGCACTTGCCATGTTCCCAAACACCTTCATCCTCAAGCTTTCGTGCCTGTCTTCTGACAAGTTTGGGGATGCACTGTCGACTTGGATTTCTCGAGGCGGTTACTATGACTTCAGAGTACCGACAGTCTCAATTCCTGATGCGATCGCTATTTGCCTTGGGACCACATTAGATGAAATTTAGACGACGACAACTTCCATTGTTTGACGTTGCTCGAATGGACGTTCATCAACGTTCATCATCAAGAAGCCACTACAGGAAGTACGAACACCGAATGGATCAAGACACTCCTGTTGAATGGAACATATCCGTTTCAAACGTCTCGCTTGGTCTTTTTAACAACGCAGAATCGAGTGTCGTGATTAGTGAGGCCATTTCTACGATGGAGCCTCCCGCTGCCTTCAATCGCCTCAGTTCTCGTAAATGTTCCACATGTTCACGACGCTTGGAACCGATACACCATACACCTTGTCCTCCCCTCGGTGAATCCTTCTTCGACCCGAACCTCAGCTTCTTTCCCCGCACCGCATTGGCGGCTTTCGCCTCCAGATGTATGCTGAACTCTGAACTGCGCTGACTAGCTGCCACCGGGATCCATGCAGGACCGGATCGGGCCGGTTCTCGAGAGGATCTTTAGCGCGAACCCTAATTTTTCGGCCCCACTTCCATCCGTGCCTCAATAACTATTCTACCTTACCTTTGTTGTGTCCAGGATACGTTTCGGATCAAGCGCGAGCACGCCGAGCCCGACGTCACGAGGGCAAGGCTACCATACCATTCCCCTCCTCGCAGTCTCAATTCCTCTCCATCACCTTCGCCCTCGCTTTCGGTCTCAACTACCATACGATCTTACGACTTGCTGTTATGACCTTCACCTCGATTCGTGCCCATATGACCCAGTTACCTCGCGACACGGTGGTGCTCAGTTTGATGCCTTGTGATTCTTTGCGACTAGTATTTACAAATAACCAGAAAAGCCAGTAGTATAAAGTGTATGCCTTTGGACCCAAGTTATTCTCGAATCCGTCCGACCGCGAGTTCTGACTCGCGCTCCCAAAAACTTCGTCTTTAACTCGACTTCCCCATCAAGCTTCTCGTTCTCAATTCGCTCGACACTAGTGGTTTACACGGTACTCAACACATTTCGACGTCGATCGTTGACCCCCCGCTAGCCAGCCTCAGTTTTTCTCCCCAACTCACGCTGACCCTGGCTCTCTCCCTCATTCCGAAAGTTTGGGAGCTTCCGCTTATTTCTCTCAATGGGGCTTAGCGCCGTTATGGAAGGCGGCGTTCAAAGAAGAAGCAGGCTTCCGTGTACGGGTTTGTCGGGCTGATTATGAATCATGTTATAGGTACTGACGTGGAATGGCGGCGAGCAACTCTCTTATGAACGAACTTCGCCAGGGAGAAGCACTCATCAATACCATCATTTCTATATTAAACAAGGGAAAAACACCCTGAAATGTTTTCGTAAAGGTGGGACTTGCATTAATTAGACGGGCCATCATACATAAATGCGCAGCTAGTATGCGTTAGCCTCTCTTTCGGGTGGGGAAAAGTCTGATTGGGCAGGAAAATCATAATTAGAGGGTAAACCGCTTAGTACCAGTTACGAGATATACTCAAAGCGCTATACAGGGTCCGATACTCCAAGTCGCACAGAAGTGGCGAGTGCGTACTGATATTTGCTAGGAAAGCTTCCCATTGATGAGCTCTACCTTAAAGGGAGACCTCAGCCGTTTATGGTAGCCTCGTGTGAGCTGTGGCACTCATTGAGTTGATTTAGCGGCGCTCGCATCAGAAACCATGTCGTTGGGGGGCTCCTTGAACCGCAACCACCATCATGGGCGGTTTTTCCCACGGCAAAAAGCTGGGGCAAGGATGGATGTCTAGCACATCCTCGGTCATCAACGGCCTCCTAAGACACTTTAATCAGTTGAACCATAGTAAACCCACCCAGCATTGGGACCCCTTCACCAATGCAACGCACCAACGCCCAGCGTGTATGGGCCACCAGCCCTCAAGAAACCAGCACCCAAGCGCAACCAGCCCCCTCCTTTCACATGAATACGTCGATGTCGACGTATACCAGTACAACTCCCTGACCCTATCAGAGCACAGTAAGATCATACTTGAACACCATGGCACATAGCAGTCGCACGGCAAAAGTACCCAGTTTTCAACCGTCACCAAACACGAACACAACTTGGCCAAATAGTCACCAAATAAGAAAACCGTACCACGCAAGCCCAAACAAAAAACAAATACATGAAAATAAACCAACACACGCTCCAGTTCCGCAAATGGGAACTACCTTGGGAACTACGGCCTGGTTGGCTACGAGCGATCAACGAAGAGACAATGACAAAATAATTACACCAAGAAGTGACGCCATGATGCAGTCGGTCGACAGCACATGGAAGGTAGCCCTCAGCCGGGAATGGGAACTACCGCCCAATTGGATGATCTACAGTGAGGTTTTAGTGGGTAGGAGAGCACGTAGTGCGTCAGGACCTTGGATGAACACGTGCACTGAGTCCCACACATCCCCAAACACCATGGGCCGTGCGTAAAGGCATTTTCCCTCACATCTGGGCTTCGGCCCGGCTACATGCGGGCTAGATAGGGCTGATGGTAAATCTCCTGCTATCTAGCACTTATTTTCGGTAATTAGGCTAAGTAGTTATCGAAAATAAAACGCTCTCCAAAAAAAAAAAAGAAACCATGTCGTTGTGGGTTTCATATTCGTACTGCATACAGCCGATAAATCGAGGGTGGTTAGGCTCAGCCGACCATGTTATCCACCGATGGACGGGCGACACATATGGGGCACCATGCAGCGTACATAACATATGCGTTATAGCTGGCGTTCGAACCGTTCAGTTCCATTCTCGGCTCAGCTCGTCGCTAGGAGACAGGGAGGATGAAACACTGAAGCTTGCTGAAGCGCTGAAGCTCGGTTTGCACCCTCCTCGGGGTATACGATTTCTCTTAGCGCCACTATCAGGCTTCCAGACCTCAATGGTGGATCTTCGCATTGCGCGGTCAACACTGGGAGTCGCGAATAGCGAGTACCTCGGGCGCGTCGGGCCTGGAACGTCTATGGTCACGGTCGGGCATGTATACATACGTCCGGTTGCGTGGTCCATTCCCCTTGTTCCGAGTTCACACGGTAGAACACTTCTTCGTGATGCATGGGTTTTAGACAATTAAGCCCAGCACTGTGGAAATGAACTGTAATTTCCGCTCTGAAGACATATCGTGTCAGGCTCAGCGCAGCAACGTAACGATCATGGGGATCACCTGGGGTGTAAACATACGCTTATTATCAGGTTGCGAGGGAGACAAGAGAAAGAAGCTCGACCGTCAAGACTGAGATGGAGAAGTATTGTGAGAGCAACGCTGTTGATGGGAAAACACTTCCTTGACCGAATGGGCGTGAGAAAAGCGTGAAGCTGTTTAGTTGGAGTGTAGTGCGGCGGACAAAGAGCCGTGGTTCCGACGTTCAGGCCGTCAGGTTGCGTTGTCCCCTTATGGCACGTCTTTGAGAAGCGAAACCAATGTTACGTGCCTCTCTCAAGTTTCTGTGGGACTGAGAAAATTATGATTTTGGGGCACTATTTTAGTATTTAGTCACAGCAGCACCACAGACTATGCCTTACGTTGCCGAGAACATTCTTGCGTGCGCCACACTACTGTAGGATATCGTTTCTAGCACGTGCTTTACCCGCATTCGTTCACACGTTGACGTTGGGGCGCCGCTGCGGTCCAGCATATTTTTTTTTACGTGAGCCGGGACTATTTGAGTTGGTCAATGCTCGAGAAAGGCCGTGAGCAAGGCCGTGAAGTTCTATTGGACCCGATCAGGTGATACGATCGCGGGGGACTTTGAGTAGACCCGAATTGGAAATGGAAGCTTCTCTCGCTTTGCCAACAAATGGGTACGCCGCTGTGGCAATCTCGAAGAACAATCGCTTTTTTTCATTACTACTTCTCACCCTCGTTTTCTTCTGACTATTCTATTCCTGGGTCCCAGGTAATAAGATGGATCTCGTTGGGAACCTCGTACCGAAATTGGCTATTCGGTTTTCTTTAGTGTCCTTGTGACCTGAGTGCCGTCCCCGTGGGTAGCGACCTGGGCAACCCATGTGAACAATTTTATAAACCGCGAGTCCAGATCCGTCCCGACATACTTTCCCTTTCCCCGCACTTCTGAGCTTATACTGTGACTGTGCCGCCCTGCACTTTGACGCCTTATAAACCCATTCCCGTCCTCACCTTCAATGGACATCACGCCACCGTCTCCCATGCAGCGTTTTATGATCCGCGTCGGTCTCGGCAAGAAGAGGAAAGTACAGCGACAATCAAGCCTCCGTCATGGTAGGAGCCCATCACGTCCCAGGAGCGGGTGGGTAGCAGGTGCATATACGGCGGATCTCTGTCATGTCTCGGAATCAGTGTTGACGTTGCGGACGTAGGCAGACCCATCAGTTCAGTTACAGCCGAGGGGAGTGTCAAGTCCGCCCGTTATGAAGGCACTCTTGCGAAAAGGTACGACGTTGTGACTTACTCACCCTAACTCCACTCTCCCTGTTATATACCAAGGGGACACGAGTCCCTCTATGCGTTGCATCTTTCTCGTCCTCGATGCTCATTTCTGTCTTTACGGTCTTCAGGTCAACATCTAAAGTTGTGGCATCGGAAATTGATGCGTCCTCTCTGTAAGTGACGCACCCTTCGCTTTCTCCTTTTCGATGGTCTCATCTTGTGCTATAGCGGCGCACGAGTTACTTTACCCCAGTTAGTCACCCAGCTTTTTTTGCCCTCCTTTGTTTTGTTTTTGTCTAATAAGTGTTTAGGTCTTCCTCTAATGCCTCGGAGCGACCAAACTTGGCTCGGACTCCCCAACCAAAGCGCGCAAAGACCTTCTTTGGGACGCTGACCAATAAACTCCGAGTACGGACGCCTGCACCAAGGCATACTCTTGAATGCATCCTTGACGAACCCGAGCGCGCGGAGGTACAAAGTCATCTCCATGAGAGGACCTCCCGAGCTCAGGCAGTGTCGATTGCTCTTCCGAACGATATCGCATCGAAGGAGCGCCGCACAGAAGCGCTACGCGCTCGAGGTCTTCTTCCGCCAAGGTCGCAGGCCCTATCGGCCATTGAAGCGGAAGAAGACAGGCGTATTGATGCACACCAAGTCAATGGCCTGTCATTCCCAGGCCCTGACAGCGCACACAGTGACGCGAGGGAAATCGTACAATCGTGGCGCACTGATAACTCAATGTGGTTGTCCCTGAGTCCGACGACAGCTGACGCGCCTGTGAACTCTGTGCCTGAAGGTTTGTAGGCGCGAGAAAATGTCCCGAACTCCCACATTTGGCTGATTCTTTTCATTCAGTAATTTCGCCGATCGATGTGTCAGATGACAGCCTGGAATTACGGGCAGAGGTCGATCTACTCATGTCAGGTCCACGCGATAGTCCGTCTTCTGTTTCCAAACATCTGCCTTCAGACGCTCCAGTGCCATCACTCCGAGCTGCTTCTTCCGCGGGGTTCGATGATGAACAGGACGTTCTACAATCGCGACCAGCTTCTTTCAGATCACCAAGCTCAGAGGGATTGACGGGACTGGCGCCACAGTCTGTACTCGCCTCTTCCCACTCAGAGGAGAATTTACCTGTCGTAAATCTGCAAATGGACATAGTCACAGATGCCTCGTCCCTACCAACACCTCCTTCGCCCGCCCCTTCTGAAAGGTCGTCCGTGGAACAATCATCTACCACCGAAGAGCCACAAGTTCTCCTTCCTACGTCTTCTTCACAGAGGTCTGCGTCGCCCTCTCCTGGATCAGGGGACGTTCCAACACCGCACTCCCCTCAATTACCCCCCAGTCCACGCTCTGTGCTGAGTGCGCGAGCTGCGTCTTCGAGCTCTCTCCCCGTTCCTCTTGACTTGTCTGCGTCACCACGAATCGCTTTTCCTGATGCTTCCCCGTCACGTCTTCGTCCGTCTGAATTAGATACGTCGATGGCGTCACCTACGAGTCCGACCGTGCCCTCGCTGTTTTGTTCTTCATCCTCGGAGCTCTCACACAGCACCGTTTTCACGGACAATGGAGAAACCCCCGCTTCGCCTACGTCATATACCATGCCCGTCAAGGGCCGACGAGCCAATCTCTCACCCATCGCGGTCAAGAACAGCGATGGCGGTTTTCTTTGCGAAGAAATCATCATCGAGACTACTGAGTCTTTTCCGGAGGACGACATCGACCCCTTCGCTGCCAGTGGTTCGCAGAGCACTGCTCCAGCAGTCAACCTGAAGGTGGATGTCTCTGCAGCGAATGCGCCGCGACGCAAGCCCCTCGCTTTCTTAGGGATGGCGAAGAAACGTGCATCAACGCTTGACCCCTCCCCAGCTGCAGGGATTTCGAAATCTACCTCGATGGCCAGCTTACGCCGTTCGATGACCACTGCCCTGCAGGCACGTGCTCGCCCACGCTCGACACTCTCGCCCGTGGATGTTCCGCCTCACTCGCCGCCTCACTCGCCACTGAATGTCACGATGCACAACGGCGCCAGTATCCTTGCACAAGCTTCTCTGATTGATGACGACGAGACTCGACGGCTGAGCGAACTCGCGTTCATGTGAGCCGTTGGTTGGAAGGCCCCTTTTATTGTTATTTTTTTTTCCTCCTTATTTACGGCGTTATCGTATGATAGAACCTAAAGATTCCCCTCTTTTATTGGTCGCTCTTAATCTCACGTTCTTTTAGCCATCGCTCCCTCGAACTATTCCACCTTGTGATATCTATCTCCCGTAGCCACCTGGATTCCCATGCATCCCTCACACTCATTGAAAGTGCCTGGCCAGCACCACACATCTAGGTCACCTTCCTTTCGCATACACTCTCGTTTCGGTTATTTCCATAGCCCTTGGCATGTTTACCTCAATAATTGAATATCGCCGCACTTTGTATACATCTGGCAGTTGTTCCGCAAGCATTGCGGCATGTTATGAATTTCCGACATTTCCGGTCGGGACAAGCGCGCTCCGGTGGATGATGATGACTCGTATCAAAGTGTCATCACGTTCTGTGATCTCACGCTCGATGGTTCCTCTTTTACGCTTATGTCTTGCCATTGGGGGGTACTGCGGAAGATAGATTCAAACACTGTCTACGTGCCAGAGCCGGGTTAACATTCTTACGCGAGAGAGCCGGTCGCAATTACGGCTGAAAACTCGTGAGCATAATTCTAGCGGTCTTGTCGGACGTGCCCTCAAAAGGGGATTGACCATGATCAGGTACAAGAAAAGTCCGTCAAACCAAACATTCTGTGAAAGAGAATCAAATAGCGAACACGACGACCAAACTTCGCAATAGAACAACCCATTCGGGGTGGCGTTGTTAAATCGTTCTTCCTATGATGACCGTCGACCGACGGGTACCATGACCACAAGACAGGAACGACAGCAACTCCGACGCGCAAGACCGAGCCTGCTTACGGTACGTAGTGACTTACGGTACAACTGCCACTGCTGCAGTGTCATGCTCTTCACCGGCCACCTGCGATTTTACGACCGATCGGGAAAACTCAAATTGGAAGGGGCGCTTATGTAATTAACGCCACCAGGGTGGGTTGTCGTACACCAATCCCAGCAAAAATTGGCTGTCGCAGGTGGGAACGTCTGTAGTCGTACACAGAGGATAGGTCTCAGGTGGATGTCTCGCCATTTACCAGCCCAACATCCTCACCGAGGATCCCCAGAGAGAAAAGTGTACAAAACATGGACAGTGGGATCCAGCCACTTTGTCAACTTTTCATTTGCGCTTTGGGATCGACCGAACGCCGCCTGTAAGTTACTTGGGCTCGAAGAATGGCGAGGATGGCACTGGCGGAATCGCAGGACTGCAGCTGCACAGCTAGGGGATGGGAGGCGATGTCTTTGTTTGTTCGCTCCTTGTACGCTTCCAAAGCAGTTCCGAAGATTGTCTCAAAGTCTGTGGGAGATGTGGCAATAGACGGAATTTGAGACAATAGGTGGACGCTCAGGGGATGACAGGAAAATCGCACCCGGAAGGGGACAAAGCGTATAGCACCTGGATTACGGCTTGTGATGCATGTGATGCCTCGTGTTCAAAAGATACCCGCTCTCCCAGGGAGCCTGCCACCATAACGCGCACGCACAATTCACCGCAGCCAGCCCGACTCGGAGACGCCGCCGGAAATCGTCATACAGTAGCCTTTTTTTTCATTGCTCTAGTACAGGAGCTTGCCTGCACTCGGTGTCTGTGTCCGTCTTGGCGCGCCAGCTGCCAGTGAGGAGGTCGAAGGGCTGGTTCTCCTTTGTTTCTAGTTGGACGAATCATTCTTATATTGATCCGACCCTGCCGGTCCGCCAGTGACTAATTCTGACTTTCCTTTTTTACTGTGTCACGCGTCACTTTATTTATTTTTTTGGCATCAACGTCGTCGTATCTCGTTCCAACCTAGGAACCCGAATTTTAAGCATGAGGTGGGTTCTGTCGTTTCGGGCAGCATGGCCGTAGCTTACTCTTGTGAAGAGCAAGCTCTCAGTGTCAAGCGTGCGAGGCTCTATCAAAGACTTGCTTGCAGAATCGCCTGGCGAGAAGCGCCGCAACTTTGTCGAGACGGTCGAGCTCCAGATCGGCCTGAAGAACTACGACCCCCAACGTGACAAGCGTTTCTCTGGCACCGTAAAGTTGGCTTTTTCACGTCTGCAGGTGGTGTGCTGCTGACGTGCCGATAGGCTTCCCAACGTGCCTCCCGCGCATGTCCATCTGCATTCTCGCCGATGCCGCCGACATCGATCGTGCGAAGCAGATAGATTTAGAGTACATGTCTGTAGACGATCTCAAGAAGTGTGTGGAAGATATCGCCGCGCTCAGACCGTTACTTACAGGATGGTGGTCACAGGCTGAACAAAAACAAGAAACTGGTCAAGAAGCTCGCGAAGAAGTACGATGCCTTCTTGTCCTCCGAGGCACTCATCAAGCAAATCCCGCGTCTCCTTGGTCCCGGTCTTTCCAAGGGTACGTCTATCATCGCTCCTTCAAATTTTTGTTTCGTCGAATATTGACAGAGCCACAGCTGGCAAGTTCCCAACGCCCGTATCGCCTGCTGAAGACTTGACCAACAAGCTCACTGAGGTGCGGTCGACTATCAAATTCCAACTGAAAAAGGTGTTGTGCTTGGGTGTCGCCGTTGGCCACGTTCCGATGTCGGACGACCAAGTCCTTGCTAATGTCATGCTGAGTATGCCTCGAATACTTTTTTACTTTTGTTTTCATACCAATCTCGCCCAAGGCATCAACTTCCTCGTCTCACTGCTCAAGAAACACTGGCAAAATGTCAAATCGTTACACATCAAGTCAACCATGGGCAAGCCCATCCGCATCTTCTAAGGTAGCCACTGGCCCAGTAAAAACGAAAAGTTGAAATGAGTCAGCGGCGGTCTATCCTCGTCAATTCTGTGTAGCTCATGCCTCCTTCAGCTCAAAGATACATTTCTCATCCGAGTCGGTGTTATACGGAGCCGAGTCCGAGTGATAAGGAGCGAACCAAGTTCCAAGCGATTCGCCATGGCGAAGGCCGGTGCGATCGCAAACGGTCGAGGGCGGGAGTGAGCTAGACAGGAGCAGAAATGAGTGACTAAAGACGAGAAGAAGTAATGTCCGTCGAGTGCCCGCGGCTGACTTCCGGGACGAACGCACAGCGAGGGGTAAAGGGGGAGAAACAACGATACATTGATGAGTCGAGAGTGACGGTTTATATGCAGGCAGAACTGT
Organism: Lactarius sanguifluus; assembly: GCA_021527775.1. NCBI lineage: Eukaryota > Fungi > Basidiomycota > Agaricomycetes > Russulales > Russulaceae > Lactarius > Lactarius sanguifluus. The sequence goes on from JAKEYF010000006.1 coordinate 844,384, forward strand.
AGCTACAGACGAACCAGTAAGAAGTAAGTAAGAGAGAATGTAGTGTAGGAGAAGCATAGGAGAGGAAACGAGACGAAACGCAGAGACGATCAAGACCGAGACGAGAAGGTAAAAAGTGGCAAGACGAGACAATGGAGCCAAATCGAGACAGCAAGATCACTATACTATAGGAGCCGGCGCAAAGGGATTATAAGGTAAATACGCGCCCTTGCCACAAAGGGGCGGCGTGGCCGGAGTGATCGAAGTAAAGAAGGGTCTTGCAGCTTCAATGGAAAGGTGGTGGGTGGCGAGGAAGGTGTGAGGATGGACAATGGGTGCACGAGGCGTGGGCTGTGGGCTGTCTTCGAGTCCCTATGATAGGAGCCATTTACGAGACTACGGGGGTTGGCACCCATTTGCGACGTGATGAGGGGATACAGACGGTGAACGAAAAATTTGCTGGATCACGGAGGGATGTGTCAACACCGTCATGGGAGATAGTGCTCGAGGGAAGGAGATGAAACCGTGACGGTCGAGGAACGGCCTGTGATAGAATAGCGGAGCAGGCTAGCAGCATCCCTCCACCAGAGAGAGGGAAAGACTCACATCCGTTGCGTCTGGGCTGCCCAACTGTACACTTCCTACATGTCCCTCCGACCATCGTTACCGTATCGTCTGTCGTCCTTGTCGCCTCCATTGATGTTGTTGGTGTCGTCTATACTGGTCGGCTGGGGGCGGCAAGAGTACTACGAGGATCCACATAGGAGCACTACGAAGATCTACAGAGGAGAGAAAAGGCGGAGAAACGAGAGGCCATCACAGAAATCCACATAGGAGAGAATGACAACGACGGTCAAGGCGATCAACAGGCCTCTACCAACCGCCATTATGGACAATGTCGCCTGGGATAGAATGTAGCCGATGTTCAAGCATGTCGAGGATTCTACGCTTGAAAGTGCCTCAGAATCCCAGATTTCCGAGAAGTCGAGATATTTGTGGAACAGGATTCGGACTCATAACGCGTAGTACTGTCCCGCTCGTCAGACTAGATAGATCTAGAGCCTCTCGGCCGAACCTCCCAACAGTCTCGTTCCCGCACGTTTCTCGTCTCTCCACAATGGTGAGGGACACACCTGCACTCTGATCCGGCTTGGTCACGGGAATTCGGGTATGATATGGAGTGAAGGACAACGTCGCGGACAACGTGTGAGAACAGGAAAAGGTGAGACCTGGTACTTTGACGTCGACGGCTAATAATTCGAGTATATAGAAAGTATCGTGGAGTCGTCGGTTTACAGTATCTCAATGTGATGACCCGGGAACTTGAACTTGCTCACGTCGAAAAATTTGACATCGTTCTATCATACCAGCTGGACAATCATCCTCGTTGTACTCACTTCATTCGAGGCTTTTCCGTACAAATGCGTGGATATACTCTCCTAGCCAACTCCTAGCATTTGGACGAAAGTCTTTGTTTTCCTCGGGCTGTACGCTTCTGTTCCTGCGTCCTCCAACACTCTCATTCGTGATTATTCTTTGAAGCTACTGCTGCGGGGACATTTACAAGGAATTCAGAAGGACTACACGTAATCTACGCACGATTTCGCTGTATAAATGATAATGGGTTGCGGTGAATCACTGCCTAAAGGGTCAATATACCGTAAACAAGCAGGGAATTCGTCACTAACATAGGTCGGCGACAAATCAATTCATCTCGTTCGTTCATGATTGTGCAGCGTGCTGGGAGAGCAATCGTACAATTTCCTGCCGTTTTTGGCCATGGGCTACCTCAGATGCGGTCTTTCCACTGAGGTTGCGCAGCCGCGCATTCGCACCGTGGTCTAGCAAGAGCTGTACAATGTCTGCGCATTCCGCCCAACCGCCCCTTGATGCAAGGTGTAATGGGGTCGATCCTTCGTCATTCTGGGGGTTTACTTCCGCATTGCGCTCGAGTAGCATCCGAGAAATCTCGTGACGACCGTACCGTGCTGCCCAATGCAGCGCAGTGTTTCTGTTGTTGTCGCGGATAGACGCGTCCGCATTGTGGTCCAGCAACAACCGCACAACATCGGATTTTCCGAGTGTCGATGCCGAGATGAGTGAAGTATATCCGTCGAGTCTCCGCGCGTTGACCTCCGCATTGTGCTCGAGAAGTATCTGGGCAACTTCGAGCTTGACTTCGAAATTCCCGTGATCGACTGCCAAGTGCAGTGGGGTCCAGCCGAACTCGTCCCGAGAGTTCACGTCCGCACCACAGTCGAGGAGCCACTTTTCGGCAGCAAGGCGTCCGTGTTCACACACAAGGTGAAGTGGAGTCCTCTTGTACTCACCGAGGGCGTTCAAGTCGGCACCGCACTCTCTAAGGAGCTGGGCGACCTCGATGTGACCGTTGAAGACTGTTGCATGAAGCGGAGTATTAAAGCGGCCAACCTGAGCATTTACGTGCTGTGGGTGTTTGTCAATGAGGCGTTTTACGAGACCTTGGAATCCACATAATGCGGCATAGTATAAGGGAGATGCTGGGGTCAGCGTGGCATCCCCCCACGACTTGTCTACGTCATGTATTCGGACCCACGCTCGAAAATACGGTTTGTCCATGTCGAAGAAATAATCCATTGCATCCTTTATGCGCATTTCCACATTCCTGACCCTGGCATGCCCCACCCAATATTCGGCAGCATATCGAATAAAAGGAACCTTTTTGGCGCTGTCTTCGTCTTCACCTTCGGTGTAGTCATTCAGGCAGAGTAAGGCGCCGAGACACGCCCGGGCAAGAACCATGTGGGAAAGTTCGATGGGAATATGAAACCGGGACACCTCTTCTGGGCAACCCGCGAGGCGAGCCGATGTCAGGAATTCTTTTACAGAGAAATGCGAGAACTGAACAACCCGCGAGCCTCTGTGGACGATGACGGTGACCAAACTTGAACACGCTGACAGCACCGCTTCTTCCCGGTCCTCCCACCGCCAATCCGCGATCACTTTTGGGATCCCTCCTGTACGCATGTCAAATGCAACCACTTCCGCAAGCTCCTCAACCAGGAGTGGACGACTGGCTACGGTGAGACATTGCAAAAGCCGATATGCATGCTCCCGGTTCGCATTATCAATATCCTTCAGGATACGCTTGTACGTCTCATCCAGTGATTTGGGCAATTCCTCGAGGGTACGACGCAGATTGGCTGGGAAACAATGCCGCAGAACTTCCAATTGGCAGAAAGCCCATCGGAACCTGTTTGAAAACATAAGACAACAGTACAGTCATGATGAATCGAAGACACCCTTACATTCCATCCACTTTCTCTGTCAGTTTCTCAATGACCATATTCTTATCGTCGTCTCGCCACCTCTTCATCTTCTTGTCAGAGCGAACAACAGAAGTGACATAATCAACAATGTCCTGCTTTTGTCCACTTTCGTCGTGGAGGGATAGTTGTTGAGTTGCCAAAGGATCAAGCGTGGTGCGAATGTCGAATTCAGGACGACTCGTGAGACATAGACGCAGATTTGGACGGCGGAGCTCGACAAGTTCTTTCACCAGCTCCAAGACCATTTCACGCGGCGTCGGAATGCCTGAATCATTAGGGCACTCGTCGAGAGCATCCATGATGAGATATATCGGCACTTGTCCGATCACGAGCATATGCTTGAGGCATCGTAAAAGAGAGTTGTCAGTTGGTTGTTTAGATCCATCTTCGTGTGATGAATATAATTCGAGAAGAACGTCATAGAATTGCTCAGATTGACTGGAGAGCTGGACCAGAAGGGACGACGATAATGCACGGGAGTCTTGTTTTCCTGTGTCTTTGAAATCGAAAAAGAAATAGGCGATGTAAGCTGAGCCGGTTTTGGACAGAGATTCGATATCCCGCATGAGCACGGAGCTTGTCGATTGTATAAGTTTGATAAGGATGTAACTTGGCGAGGGGCTACGCACCTGAGAATACTCTTCCCAGAGCCAGCTACCAATCAAGGAGTCGTTAGTGGCAATTAAGACTCCGAGTCATAGGGTGATGGAATATGTACGTTTTCCGTGAATCCATAACAAAGAGCCAGATGTTTTCCAATCTGCGAGGGTGTTCCCTTTGATGCACCACGCTGCGGTGCCCGCGTGGTGAGCACGCGATGCGGCGTTGTAATTGACAGATGGATCGGGGGGAGCGATCCATTTCCGAAGGTCCTTGCGTAACTCATGTCCTGCAGTGTAAGGAAGGTCAAGGTTTCGTATCCGCTGAGGTTAGAAGACGACGAACGGTTTAGGCCGCTAACTTGATTGACGACTCGTTGAATCGCTACTCCGTTCTCCTCTACACCTAACGGAGTCTGAGGATAAGTTCGGGCCGGCTAACGCGGGTATAACTCACCCTGAGTGACTGAACCAACTTTGTTGTCGATACCCTCAACTTTCGTATTGACACACTGTACCTTCTCATTGACGCCGTCCATCTTGTCATCAATGCCACGAGTGATCATCAGGGCTTCTACTGCTGCCATGCGAGCCTCCTCTTGTGTCAGTCGGTCCAGTCGCTGAAGCGCGTCCTCGACATCATTTCTTCCAACCAGCTTCTTGAGATACTTCTCTACACGATGTTCGATATTTGGGGATATATCGTGATCAAACGGGAAGGACATACTCGTTCGTCCCTGTCTGATTTCTTTCGTCATGATCCCAAGAATCGAAAGTACTTCAACCATGATCTTTACGATAATGTCCGTCATGGCTGCCGTTGGTCGGATATCCATATATTTTTCAAGCCGCTTAAAAAAGTATTCCATGCGGCCAAACAGGTCTACAAGAGTATTTTGGCTAGCGCGTACGTCCTTAACGGCCTATGAGATAGAGGTGTCGACGAAGACATATGCGCCGGGTCAAGGGAGACGCTTACTTGGAGGAGGACGCCAATCCCAGCGAAAATCGCTTTCGCAGGTGGGAACGTCTGTAGTCATACACATCAGAGGGTAGATCTCAAGTAACTCAACGTCTTTCCATTACCAGCCCAACACCCTCACCGAGGGTCACAGAGAAAGCGTACAAGACATTTACAGTGGGATCCAGCCACTTTGTCAACTTTTCATCCGCGATTTGAAATTGATCGAACGCCTGGACTTGAGCTCGAAGAATGGCGAGGATGGCACTGGGAGAGTCGCAGGATTGCAGCTGGACGGCCAGGGGGTGGGAGGCGATATCTTTCTTTGTCTGCTTGTTATACGCTTCCAAAGCAGCCCCAAAGATTGTCCCAAAGTCTGTAGAAGACGTGGAGGTAGATGGAACTTGGGACATAGTGGCGGTTAAAGGAGCCTGAATGGAAGCGGGGATGACAGGGTGACCGCGGCGCTGGGAAGGAGGCAAGCGCACAGCACTTGTATCACAGTACGCCACTTGTTCAACAGCCCGAGATAGGCGCCATGATATTCCCAGGAGCCGGCTATTAGACGCGCACACACATTCACTGCGGCCCAATGCTGCGGCCAGATCCAAAATAAATAAATAAATAAAAATGCGGCGGCCAGCCCGAGATGCAACAGACCCGGAAGAAAGTGTCGGACCTAGGTTCGTACATCGCTCTGAAACAGGTGCAAGTATGATAATCGAATCGCCTTCACGAGATGCCTGTCCTGGCGTGGTGTCTGTGTCCGTCGTGGCGCGCCAGCCTGAGTTAGTCTAAGGACTGGTTCTCCCCTTTTTTCTAGTTTGGAATAAATCACTCTTGCGGGATCATGAGTACCCGATGGTGATGGAACCATTGGACAAGCATCAGTGTACATGGTGGCCTTGATGACTCGGAAGCAAGCTCGGAAGCCTACTAGTATACGGCACGCTGGCACAACATTTCAAATTTCGACCTCTGGGTGTAGCCCCTGACTGCGGTTCGACATCAATAATATTCAAAGCTATACCACCGAAAAGCGGGGAGTAGATGCTCTCCCTCAGCTGAGATCAAAGGATTCCGGCGTGAAAGCTGGCCATCGTCTCTGGCTCCTTTTCAACTTCACCTTGCTCTCGCCCTCTCCGTCGCAGCTGCTGGTCAGTCGTCGTGCTTCTCTTCCCCTTTGGCCGTATCCACAGATATCTGAAATAGCGCCCTAAAACAACGTTCACATCGGCGAAGACTGCCGTGTACACCACGGCATTTACAACTTAGGGAGACGAGAAGCTTCGCTCGTGTGAGCGTCGATCGCTGGTGTTGGCGTCCCGTCGTCCATTCATAAGAACCTGACTACTGGAAAGGCTAGGAAGCCAGAAGGGGCACCAGCGTAAGGTGACCCCATATGCCCTCATGCTCAGAGGTGGGCTAACGCCTTGCATAAGGCGCTGGCTTGCTTTTCGATGATACTCGAACGCCTTGAGTGAACTACTGTATCTCATGGACATGTGGCGTTCGCTCTTCTGCGCGGAATTAGTTACAACCAAGCGCCAAATTCTAGCTATTGGCGGTAGCGCTAACATCACCTACAATAAGCGGGTTAGGGTTATCGCAGCAGGTACAAGGAGTTTCTAAGTTCTAACACACCAGCATAATTCTAAAGTACATCGTAAAGATAGTAAATACATGTGAAGTATCATAGATGGGCATCCACCCTCCGTACGTATCAACAGCTCATGGTCAACTCGGTAGAACTACGTGATTGTTCTGATCATGGTGAGTTGCTGCAGTCAGAGTTAACGTATTGTAAACAAGCAGGGAAATCCACTTACACAGGTCGACAGGTTAAACGTCTCGGTCGTTCATCCCGTGGCATACGGGAGAGTAATCGTACAATTTTGTCTCGTTCGGGGCCACGAGCTACCTCGGATGTGGTTTTGCCTGTATTGTTACGGATACGCGCATCCGCACCGTGGTCTAACAATAGTAGAACAACGTCTGCGGATCCTTCCTTCCGGCCTTCTGATGCCAGGTGTAATGGGGTAGATCCCGCATCATTCTGGGAATCGATCTCCGCATTGAGACCGAGAAGTACCCGAGCAACCTCGAGCTGGCCCGCGAGTGCCGCGCAATGCAGTGAAGTGTCTCCGTCGGCATCGCGCACATATGCGTCGGCATTGCGGTCCAGCAAAAGCTGCACAACATCAGGGTGTCCACATTCCGATGCGAGGAGAAGTGGGGTAGATCCGTGGTAATCCCGCGAATCGACTTCCGCATTGCGCTCAAGCAGTATTTGGGCAACCTCGAGGCAACCCTTAATCGCTGCAAAATGTAGTGGAGTTTTTCCTTTATTGTTACGCATGTGCGCATCCGCACCGCGGTCCAGCAGGAGCTGCACAACGACCGCACGTACTTCCTTCCGACCTTCTGACGCTAGGTGTAGTGGGGACGATCCCTCGTCATTCTGGGAATTGACCTCCGCATCAAGATTGAGAAGTATCCGAGCAACCTCGGGCTGACCCGCGAGCGCTGCGCAATGCAGTGCGGTGTCTCCGTCGTCATCGCGCACATACGCATTAGCCTTGTGGTCCAGCAATAATTGCACAACTTCGGAGTGACCACGTTCCGACGCAAGAAGAAGTGGGGTGGATCCATGGAAATCCCGGGAATTGACCTCCGCATTGCGCTCAAGCAGTATCAGGGCAACATGACAGTGGCCGTTAGCTGCTGCGTAATGCAGTGCGGTCAAACCGTCCTTGTCGCGGGCATGCACATCCGCGTTGTGGTCGAGCAATAATCGCACAAAATCGGGGTGTCCGTTCGACGATGCAATGAAAAGTGGGGTAGATTCGAGGTTATCACGGGCGTTGACATCAACATTGCGTTCGAGTAGTAACCGAGCAACGTCGAGGTGACCGTCGAACGCTGTAATATGCAGTGGATTGTTTCCACTTTTGTCGAGAACATGGGGATCCGCGTTATGGTCCAGCAATAACCGTATAGCATCGGGGTTTCCACGAGACGACGCACAGAGAAGTGGGGTGGACCCGTCATCATTCCGGCAATTGACCTCTGCATTGCGCTCAAGGAGCATCCGGCAAACCTCGAGGTGACCGCGGGCCGCTGCGAAATGCAGTGAAGTCCAGCCGTCCTTCATTGGAGAGTTCACGTCTGCACCAAGCTTCAGCAGCCACTTCCCGACATTGAGATGTCCCCCCCTCGAAGCGTGGTGTAGTGGAGTCCAACTGCCGGCAGACTGTGAATTTATGTCGGCGCCATGCGCGACTAGCAACTGCGCGACTTTGAGATTCCCGCTGAGCGCGGATGCGTGCAATGGTGTACCGCAAATTCCGCCCCAACCATTTACGTGCCGTGGATACTTGACTATTAGGCGTTCCGCTAGGCCATGGAGTCCATGCTCCGCGGCGAGGTATAAGGGAGTAGGTAGAGGTGGCAAAGTTCTCGGATTTTCAGACTTGGAAATTCTTGGGCGTGTACTTAATCCTTGTATTCGAGCCCATGCTGAAAAATGTGGCTTGTCCGTGTCAAAGAAATAATCGATTGCATCCTTTATTTGTGATTCCACGTCCCCGACTTGGGCATGGCGAAACCAATATTGAGCGGCATATCGATAAAGAGGAATCTTCCCTACACTGTCTTCGTCGGTGCGGTCATCTAGGCGGAGCAAAATGCCGAGACAAGCCTGGGAAAGCATCACGTGTGAAGCCTCGAAGGGAATATGAAACCGAGACACGTCTTGCGGGGAACTCGCGAGGCGACTCGACGTCAAAAAATCTTTTACGGAGGAGTGCGAGAACTGGACAACCCGGGAGCCATTCTCAATGATAACGGACACCAGACCGGCACAGGCTGACAGCACCGCTTCTTGGTCTTCCCAGCGCCAATTCGTGTTCAATTTTGGGATCCCGCCCACGTTGGGGTCCGTTGCGAGCAATTCCGCGAGCTCTTCGACCCGAAGTGGCCGAATGGCCACCGTGAGATATTGCAAAAGTCGATACGCTTGCTCCCGGTTCGTATCGTTGATCGCCTTCAGGATACGCTCGTATGTTTCATCAAGTGATTTGGGCAATTGTTCAAGGATACGACGTAGATTGGTAGGGACACAGTGCCGCAGAACCTCCAATTGACAGAAAACCCACCGAAACCTGTTTGAAAGCATAAGACAACGGCACGGCGTGATCAATCGAAGATCCCCTTACATTCCCTCTGCTTTCTGTGTTAGTTTCTCAATAACCGCATCCTTATCATCGTCTCGCCAACTCTTCATCTTTCGGTCAGTGTGAACGACAGAAGTAATGTAGTCGATAATGTCCTGCTGTTGTCCACTTTCGTCGTGGAGGGATAGTTGTTGAGTTGCCAAAGGCCCAAACACGGTGTGGATGTCGAACTCTGGACGACTCGTAATGCATATGCGGAGATTTGGACGGCGAAGCTCGACGAGTTCTTTCACCAGCCCCAAGACCATTTCACGTGGCGTCGGAATGCCCGAATCATTGGGACACTCGTCGAGAGCATCAATTACAAGATAGATCGGCATTTGTCCTGCGATCATAAGCATATCCTTGAGGCATTGCGCAAGTGAATCGTTAGTCGGTTGTTCTGATCCGTCTTCGTGTGCCGAAAATAACCCAAGAAGTACCTCACAGAATTGATCGGATTGATTGGAGAGCTGGATAAGAAGGGATGATAATAAAGCACGGGAGTCTTGTTTTCCTTTGTCCTTAAAGTCGAAAAAGAAATAGGCCATGCAAGCGGACCCAGAGACGGAAATGGTCTTGATATGCTGAATAATCACGGAGCTAGCCGAAAAATTAGTCCACGACGCCGCGCAGGCGCGGGGTAACGCACCTGAGAATACTCTTCCCAGAGCCAGCTACCAACCCAGGATGCTGTCAGTGACAAGTAAGGCTCAGATAGTGACGAGATATGCACGTTTTCCGTGAATCCATAAGAAAGAGCCAGATGTCTTCCAATTTGCGAAGGTGTCCCCTTTGGTGCACCACGCCGCGGTACCTTCGTGGTGAGTACTGGACGCGGCGTTGTAATTGATAGATGGATCTGGGGGAGCAACCCATTTTCGAAGGTCCTTGCGTAACTCATTCCCTGTGAGTTATGTCAAGCTTTGGTGATCAGCGGTGATGAGGTCAGAAGACGACGAACGGTTTAGGCTGCTGAATTGACCGACCACTTGTTGAATTGCTATCCCATTCTCCTTTACACCTAGCCGAGTAAAATGCTGAAGACAGATCCGAGGGCCGGTTAATGCAGGTATAACTCACCTCGAATGACCGAACCGACTTTGTGGTCTACACCCCGTACCTGTCTGTTGACGCACCGTACCTGGTCGTCGACGCCCTCTACCTTCCTACCGATACCCTGTACTCGCCCATCCACGCCCTCCACCTTTTCGTCCACGTTCTTGACCTTATCATCAATGCCACGAGAGATCGTCAGGGCTTCTACTGTCGCCATGCGAGCCTCCTCTTGTGTCAACTTATCTAGCCGCTGAAGCGCATCCTCGACGTCTTTCCTTCCAACCAGCTTCACGAGATACTTCTCTGCACAAGGTCAGATTCGGATATATATATAGTAACACTGGAGGACGTACTCATTTTTCCCTGCCTGATCTCCTTTGTCACGATCCCAAGGATCGAGAGGACCTCGACCATGATTTTGACGATGATGTCTATCATAGCAACAGTTGGTCGGATCTCTATATACGCCTCAAGGCGCTTAAAAAAGTATTCCATGCGGCCAAAGATGTCTCCAAGTGCATCTTGGCTAGCGCGGACATCCTTAATGGCCTAAGAGATATTGGTGTCACCAAGACATACGAGCCAGATCGAGGAAGATGCTCACTTGGAGGAGGATACCAATCCCAGAAAAAACCACATTCGAAGGCGCGAATATCTGTGATCAAACCGATCAGAGGGTGGGTCTCAACTTGAAGCGACTTTACCTCTCGTGACTTACCAACCCAACACCCGTGCCAAGGGTTGCAGAAGACGCATACAAAACATTTACAATGGGATCCAGCCACTTTGTCCACTCTTTACCTACACTTTGAGATTGGTCGAACGCCTGGACCTGGGCTCGAAGCACAGCGAGAATGGCAGTTGGGGAGTCGCAGGACTGCAGCTGGGCAGCTAGAGGATGGGAGGAAATGTCTGTCCTTGTCTGTTGCTTGTACGCTTCCAAAGCAGTTGTAAAGATTGTCTGAAAGTCTGTAGAAGACGTGGAGATAGATGGAACTTGAACCTGGGACATAGTGCTGGTTAAACTGTCGAAGGATGCTTTGCTGTAGAAAATAGCCGCTCTAATATTCCCAGTGCCACCATCATGGCAGTGGCATACGCGCCCACACTGGCGGTCCCGAAGAGGACGCACGAAAGCGGCAATCGAGTTCCGCCGGAGGTCCGAGCGGCGATTGTGTCCTGCCGCGCTCGTCCTCGGGCTTGTTTTGTACTCGCCCGCCCCAATTTTTGGAGTGCCTCTCATGGGCAATGTACGTTTCTGGTCTCGTTGTGTGCATCATTCGTGCCATCGGCACTGTTACTCGGCCGCCACTGTTCCCCTTTCCCATAAACCCTGTGCTATCTTTTACGGCCGTACAGAACACCGTACCGTGCCATCGAGGCTCGAACTTGAGTCTTACGGGAACGATTTATGGTATCCCTGTCACCGTACTAGTGCCATGTTCTACCACTAGTCCTCCACACTGCAATAAATACTACCCGTACCACACTCTGACAAGACCTCTGCGACCCTATGCTGTCCATATACCACCGCGCATTGTCTTGGAGTCCGCCCATAGGCGTTCCGAGCATCCACATCCGCGCCACGCTCTACTAAGAGAAGGGAAATATGGAGGTGCCCCTTCGCCGACCCGAGATGCAATGCGGTCTGCCGAGACCTCATTTTTGCGTTAACATCAGCACCATGGTCGAGTAATAATCGCGTAACTTCCAAATGTCCAAACATTGTCGCACGAAGCAGCGGGTTCCAGCCGTCTATGGTCCGCGAGTTCACGTTTGCACCACTCTCGATCAGCAATTTTGCCACCTCGAGTCTCCCCTTGGCCGATGCCGCTTGCAATGCGGTGCCGCGAGTGCTGTCCATTTCGTCGACATCCGAACCTCGGTCAAGTAATGACTGTACGACGTCCAGCTGTCCGTTTTCTGACGCAGTGTGCAACGAGGGTCGCTCTACGTCGAGGGGAGGTTCCACCGTTTTTCCACGGTTCCGTAGCGGCTGAACGGTACCAGGGGGTTGATTTCGTGGTCGGAGGAGTGGCACTGCATCCGCCATGTGTCCAGATAGGAAATTCGCCACCTCGAGCTTCCCGTCGTTGAATGCCAGGTGAAACGGCGTCTTATCGTCGTTGTCACATATGTTGAAATCAGCGCCAATCTCGAGAAGGAACTTCACGACGTCGAGTTGGCCGGTTCTTGCTGCTGAATGCAACGGTGTCCGGCCTTCGTCGTTGGGGGAATCCGGGTCTGCACCGTTGTCAATTAAGAGCCGAACGACATCCAAATGACCGTTATCCGATGCTATATTCAGTGGGGTCCAGCCGTCGAAGACTCGAGAGTTCACATCCGCCCCGTGCTGGATTAGTAGCCGTGATATCTCCACATCTCCGACAGAGGAAGCCGAGGCTAATGGAGTGCAATAATCTTCGCCTGCTGGAAGATCGACATCCGCGTTGTGCTCGAGTAACAACCGTACAATGTCAGCGTGTCCGCTTTGCGATGCCCTGTGCAGTGGGTTCTCCCCCGTAGAATCCAGGGCATTTACATCAGCGCCACACCGAAGAAGTGAACATGCGACATCGATGTCGCCAATGTCGAGTGCCGCAATAAATGAAGTCTTGTGATATCCTCCCCTGGCATCAATATCCCCTGGGTAGGTCGCAATCAGGTGCTCCACGAGCCAGCGGAGATGACAATGTATGGCGTAATATAATGGGGGCGCCTCTGGCCGCTCGGGGTGCTTCGTTGGCATAGATTCTCGCCAGGGGTCGTCGATATCGTATATCCAGACCCATGCCGAGAAGTGTGGATTATCTCGGCCAAAAAGGCGTTCCGTGGCCGCCCGGATCGTCAATGATACATCCTCGAACTGGCCGTGTTCGAACCAGTGTCGTGCGGCGTAATCGGCGAGCGGAAAGTTCCTAATGCTCTCTCTGTCGATGCGGTCGTCGAGCCGGAGTAAGACGCCGAGGGAGGCTTGCGCGAGAGTGGCGTGCGCCAGGTGAGGCACGATGTGATAGCAAGATAAATCCTCGCTCGCGCCGGCGGCGACAAGTCGATCCGATGTCAGGAACTCCCTGACCGAAAAGTGGGAAAACTGAACGATTCGAGATCCATTCACATTGACGACGGTGATGAGACTCGAGCACGCGGAAAGTACAGCTTCTTCCGCGTCGCCTAGTCGCCAGCCCGCGTTATACTGTGGGAGCGCTCCCGGACCGAACCGGACCGCCAGAATCTCTGCAAGCTCCTCAACGCGAAGTGGTCTGACAGATACGGCGAGACATTGGAGGAGTCGGTGTGCGAACTGCCGTTTCACTTTATCGATCCTGCGTAGCATGTGTTCGTATGTTTCGTCCAATGTCTCCGGCAATTGGTCCAAAATACCATGGATACTTGCGGGGAAACATCGGCGCAAGATATCCAACAAGCAGTAAACCCATCTGAACCTGCCGCATTTAATTAAGCGACAGTTCAGAAAACTATAGGAGGAATCGCTCACATGCCGTCTGCTTTCTCTGAGAGTGTATTGATGACCAGCTGCCTATTCTCTGCCTTCCATCTTCGCATATGTCGATCGGAGTGGACGACTGATTTGATGTATCCTAAGATGTCTGCCATTTGTCCACTCTCTTCGTGGAGTGAAATACGGAACGACGCCAAAGGTTCGAGAATGCACCGGATGTCGATCTCCGGCCGACTGGACACACATAGATGTACATTTGGAAGTTGCAAACTGACGAGATCTTCCAGGAACTGGAGTACATTTTCACGAGAGGTCGGCATCCCGGAGATGTTCGGAGATTCGTCGAGAGCATCTATGATGATATACGTCGCTGGTTGTCCTGGGATCTTGAGCATGTCCGTCAGACATTGCGAAAGTGCGTTGTCCGAAGGCTGCTGCGCTCCTTCATCGTAGTCCAAATAGAAGCGAGAGAAAATATCATGGCAGGCGTCAGACCTGGCACTGAGCTGGAAGAGGAGGGAGGAGAGTAGACCGCGGCGTTGTTGCTTGTGGGTGTCCCTGAAGTCGAAGAAAAAGTAGGCCATCAAAGCTAGTCCAGCCTTGCGCGTCCTGTCGATTTCTCGGACGATCGTAGACCTGGAAGTGTGCGTGAATATCCACATTCGGAGGGTGATGGTGCACCACACACATCAGAATAGTTTTCCCGGAGCCAGCTACAGAAAGGGAAGTGAATCAGAATCGTCGCAAGGCCAATATTAAAAGCTCACGCTTTCCATGGATCCACAACAGGGAGCCCTTCGCGTTCCACTCGGCGAAGACGCTTCCCTCGCATAACCACGATGCAGTTCCGTCTTGATGGATGTCACGCGCAATGTTGTAGTTGGACGACGGATCCGGAGGGGAGAGCCAAGTTCGGGACTCCCTTTGCAAGCGGTCACCTGCGACTAGCTTTAGCACCACACGAACACAAAGGTAGAATTTAATAATAACGGACGCTTCATCTTGTTTATATCGTTCGCAATCTGTTGCATCATATCTACCGCCATTATCAGCATCTGCGACGCCGGTTCATCATGATAAACGCAGCAAAAAACCCACCCAAAGCCTTCCAGATGCCGTCCACTGATACTTTGCCATCTATCAAGATAAGTCCTCACTAGACCGTTCATTTCCATCTGAGAAACATTGCGTACCATTGATAACCACCTTGACGTTGTTCACAAGTCCGCAGACAACTTCGAGCGTCTGGGCCATAGTCATCCGACCTTCCTCTTGAGTGAGACGGTCTAGCCTGCGTAGGACAGACTCTATCTCGCTTTCTCCCAACAGCTTCTTGGCGAATTTCTCTGCACAGCGTTGAGCCTTCGCGTATCAAAGAGATGGGACCACTTACTGAATCTACCCTGCCTAATTTGTTTGGTAGCGAGAGCAAGCACGGAAAGTAACTCGACCATTATTTTTACGCTTATCTCCGTCATGGAAGGAGTCAAGGGGAGATCGGTGTAAATTCGAAGACGTTTGAGGAAATTTCCGAGGCATTCGAACAAGTCAACGAGCGCGTCGTAGCTCGAGCTGACGCCACTTGCTGCCTGTGAGGTCAAAATATGACGAGGGGATCGAATCGGAGAATGTAATGGGATGCGCACTGCGATAAGGACATCCACGCCAGCAAAGACGGCCTTTGCTGGTTCGAACGGTACCTGGGGACGGGATTGGTGAAAAAAGGTAAATGGAAAGAATGAGGATATTTCAGCTCACTAAGGCAATGGACGAGCCAAGAACAGCAGATAACGTGTGGACGATCTGGACTACCGGGCTGAGCCAATTGAGCAACTTGCGATTTCCGTCACGAAAATCTTTGAATTTGTTAGCATTGTCTTCGAGTAGCTTAAGGACGTCATCGGGAGAACCGCAAGATTGAAGACTGTCGACAAGGGGGTGCGTTGCTAAGTCTATCCCAACCTGGTTAGTGTAGTCGGCGAGAGCCGCATCAAGGATCGGTTTAAATGACGTTGAAGGCATTCGTTCACGGTCTCTAGGCCCGCAGAGATGTGCTTGGGTAGTGAGTAAGTGGGGGGATTAAGCTCAGTCAGTACTTAAGCCGAGGAAAGCCCTAGACTCGATTTATGAGGGGTCGCAAGCGACTGGAGGACCCTCGATCGCCTGTCGAGGTTCTGCGAAGCCGACACCCCATAGAGGGAGTAGTCACCGGTCTAGGAAAGCCCCACCCTAACGTTAGCACTGCTTCTTGCATCATGATTCACCACCTGGATCGTGACGTGTACAGCAGTGGCGAGGAAATGATAGACCCAAATTTGAACGCACTCACACTCCACTTTTTTGTGTTTACTTTTGGCGTGGGACAAATAACGAGGCACGGAAAAGCGATTACTGTATTAGGCAGGAGAGTAATTACTGTAGAAACAATCAAGAAACAATTCTACTTAGGGCCTGTCCGGCACACCCGTTGCCCCGCGGCGCACCTGCCAAAAAAAAGAAGTTGCCCCTACTGCGCGCCAGGGGGCAAAGTTGCTGTTCGGTGCACGTTGCTCCGAGGGGTTGGCGATGAGGTTCCTTTGAGCAGCCCTATCAAATTGGAGCAACGAAAATACCCGTTTATCTCTCTTGATTCTCTGCTCCAACGCTGCCCGAATCGTGACTGTGACTACAAAACACCATCATGATGGTAGGTAGTAAGTCATAGGCACACTGTCT
This sequence comes from Lactarius sanguifluus, assembly GCA_021527775.1. Lineage (NCBI taxonomy): Eukaryota > Fungi > Basidiomycota > Agaricomycetes > Russulales > Russulaceae > Lactarius > Lactarius sanguifluus. The sequence goes on from JAKEYF010000006.1 coordinate 860,682, forward strand.
CATACCTTCGCATTTACCATGTGTCCCAGTTGTCCTGTGGTCCCCGGTTTAGCTAGTACATACACCTTTACTAGTATATATTTTATGTATTTACAACTGTAGACTCTTCCCTCAGGCTTCGCGTTTCAGACTCCAGAGAGAGTTCAGTGTAGTCCATGTCTGCGTTCCCGACTGTGCCGCACTCGTGCGCGGTCTTAACAAATCAAGCATGATGCGTCCCCGTCTGCAGCGGCCACCTATGCGAAATTACAGGTCGCGCGGAAGCATGCGTGCCCGCTTCTGCCTACTTTCAACTACCTGACCAAGTTAAGCTCTATGCGGCTCACCGTTTCTGTTACTGAGCTCACTGCACTTGCACGCAACCTGAGAAATCCGTCCCCAACATCCCCATGACTGCAGTGGACACACCTAGGACATCTCACATCGTGCAGAGGCCTGCACGACCATGTCCGATGCGTCACACTCATGTATTATGATACTGTTTATTACACTTGCTTCAATAACGGTCACACAACGTGACGCGTTGTCATCACATGAAATTGTCAAGGGGGTGGCGGGACCGGAATCCCGAACAGGACGTTGGGGGGGGGGGGGGGGATGCGGTGAAGGCCGGGAAAAAATTTGGACCTTCCTAATTAGGAATTGGTCCCCCAGCGGTGGATATCAATGAGTCACACTTTATAGATCCCATGTTTTGTCGCTTTCCCGCACTCTGTGCATTTGGCTTCCTCACTCTGAGACAATTCCATGTGTGTAATACAGTTATTGTACAAGTAAACTATGAAGGCCTCCCTATGCCTCTCTGAACCCCTCGCTGCCGTCAGTGTTAATCGGCGATGGTGTCATGGTGTTGCCGCGTCGGGTCAGTTGAAGTGTTGCCATGTTGTGTTGATGTCGTAGCGTGGCGGTGTTGTGTCAGTGTCGCAGCGCTGCGGCGCTGTGTCGGCGTCGTAACGTGTTACGGTTTCGCCTTCGACCGTCCCTCGTGCACCCCACGGGAAGACCCCGAACACCGCTAGGAGGAAAAGCGCAGAAGAATACGCGGAAGAAGAGGCTGAAGTAGCAAGAATTGTGGCTGCCCATGCCCAAGAAAGAGCTAAGTCTCCCACGCATTACCACTACGAACCCGGAAGCGCTCAGCGAAGTGATCCAGAATACTGGGAGTAGCGCACGTGATCTTAGCGCCCGCCCGTCACGTGACCCTGGCACGTGACCTGGCTAGACCCGCACCAGATGGGTCCAGATGAGCTTGTGCCTGGACCGGCCTAGAACGCCTCGTGTTTGTGACTCGTATCGATTGTGTCTGGACTGACCTAGATTGCCTCATGTTTGATGGCTGTATGCCTCATGTTTCCTTATCTCTGACTCGTGCCATGCGCGCCTTACGCCATTGGCTGACTCTTATCTCTGATGTAGTTGTGACTCATTCCTAGGACCCGTGTACTAGGGTTTCGGAGTTCCAAGCTGAGGTTCAAACCTCCTTGGATGTGTATAAGTAGAGAGGCTTATGGTCGCTGAAGACCTAAGCTTGACTTCTTGGATTGTCCACCCATTTGTACTGCCATTCGTTGGCTGTTGGTTCATTTGGCTCTGCATTGCAATAGACGGCTGTCTGCCTCTTTGCCTATCCTAGTCCTTAGCTGTGCTCCAGTGTGCTGTCTTTGCCGCTGCCTGCTATCCCTTCCTTTCCCGCTTATACTCGTCGCTGGCTGTCTGTCGCGACTCCTCTCCTCTACATCATTGGCCGGTTGTCTATCGCCTTTGATCGTCTTTTACTCTTTCTGGCCATTACCGCCGTCCATATCCTTTGGGCAACGCTATTACGTCTTACTTGTGAGCGTATAGCCGACCGAGTACGTGAAGTCGACATCCTCTGTGATCGTTAGGTCCCGCTAGTAGCCTTGCGCAGTCCGCAAGAAGGAACGTCCGGTGGAACGTTACATAACGTCACTGCAGGGCTTGCGCAGGCCGCGCGGCGTATGGGTGTCGTAGTGTTGCCGTGCTGTGTCGATATCGTAGCACTGCGGTGCTGCATCAGTGTCATAGCGCTGCCGTGCTATGTCGGTGTCATAACACTGCAGCACTACATCAGCATCATGGTGTCGGCATAGGGCTCTCATGGCATATGGGTGCCATAGTGTAGCCGTGGTGTTGATGCCATGCGGCACTACGTTGGTGTCGTAGAGCTGTGGCGCTGTTGGAGCATTGCGGGCTACGTTGGTGTCGTAATGCTGCGGCGCTGTTGTAGCGTTGCCGCAGGGTTTGCACGGCGTGTCGGTCCCATGTCGCAGCAGCCTAGCGTCATGGCTGGGTTATGACGACTCTTGCGTGCCATAACGAGGCAGAAACGGAACGGCGAGGTTCTAAGTGGAGGTGGCAGCTATGGGCTTGCACAAGACAAGGTGGAGGCACCAAGGCAGCGGTGAGAACCTGTTTGAGACCTGGAAAGGAAAACAGAAATTGTAGTTAGTTACAGGTCAGTTAAAAGGAGGAAATCACTTAGCTCAGGTTCAGTCAATACGTGCTGAGTGCTGAGTGCTGAGGACGTCGTGTGTCAATGCTATGGTAGAGTCAGCGTGAGGGTCAGTGCTGACGCGTTGACATGCTTACAATGCCCGGTCCGGCGATTTCCATACCGAGGATGGGCGATGACACACATACACGTGATTTAAATATACCATATATGGAAATGTTGGAATGCTGAGCGTCCACGTGCGAGTTGTCTCGGCGTCGGACATGCGTGATCGGAAGAAATGAGATGCGAGCGTAGGCTCGTAACACGATCACTGGTAGTTATGATCAGGACAATCACGGAGCTCTACTGAGTTATCGTTCACGTTCGTTTCAAACGGAGTGCGGGTGTCCGCACATTTACTTCACGTGTATGTACAGTCCTTACGATGTACTTAAGTCGCCTTATGCGCACCTGGCTCCCCAGTCGTTCTAATACTTCTGGTGTGCCAGGCAAGTAGCTTTATATTTCGTCTATCTAATACAGTCGTTCTAATACTTCTGGTGTGCCAGATCGCCCTAGCTTTGCGCCCGTTGCGTCAGGTTATGGGCCCTGCGCCCCTCGTTGTCTAAAAGTCAAGTCTTACTCGCTGTTCTTCACACTGTGAGTTCACCCTCTTGTGTTACCTCCGACTCGGGTGTACCTCTGCGCGTTGGGGCGCAAGTCACTCGAGGCCCGTGCTGGGGCCTAACACGCCTTGCTCGACCCGCGTTACGGACCCCAGGCGTGGGGAGACGCGTGGGGAGACCCCTCCATCACTGTGCGCATTAGTATTCGCTTCTATCATTCCGGGTTTTCGTCCCGATGCGGCCTTACTGGCCATGATTGTTAGGCGGGACCGGGGGAGCTCGGTCTGGCTATAGGCCCGGATGAACGGTTGGCCGTTGCTGCCCATTAAGTTGGGAGCGGTTTTGGGGTGTCAAGGCCGGGCGGTAGTCATTCCACCGAAGCTCTTGCCTCTGTTACAACTGCGCCGCGCTAGTTATCTTAGTAGTACTTACATGGGACGCTGGGGGCGAAGCCACTGCCGGCGGGGTCAACCCCTGTAGGCACGCTAAGTCATAGCGTTCCCTATCCGTGCGCCCTAGGCGTTAACCAGGGACTCCCCCAAACAGCACGGATGGCGGGTATTCAGACCCGCGTCTCCGTGGAATCTGCTGTGGGCGGCTCCTCCCTGGCGCGGATCCCCTGGATGCCTCTGAACGCATCGTCTTGCCGAGGTGCATCCTGTGCGTCTTGTCGCATAGTGGTGTTGCCCAGCACATGTGTTCATGCACTCCAGATGGGGTAGTAGACGTATTACTGTTATTCGTAGAAGCCGCACACATGGAGGCAGGACGCGGAAGCGCTCTGGCCGTTACAGTTACACGGGCTGGAGAGGTCATGTGACCTTGGCTCCGACAACGTTCCGTCGCTGATCGCTCCTCAGCGACAGAAACCATCCCATAGAATAAATGGCATCATCTGGCACTCCTTCTGGGCGGCGTCCTGTGCCGCCTGCGCCTCCCTCTGGAGGTGGTTCTGCACCCCCTGCGCCTCCCGCTGGTTCCGGTGGCTCTGGCCCCGGTGGGTCCGGTGGAGGTGGCTCATCCAAGAACCCAACTGGCGTGTCTGCCACGCGTATCAAGACCGCAGCCGCAAGTCACTTTATTGTGCCTCCGGGCACTCGTCTCGAACATCTCTCAGGTCAGAACTGGAATGCTTGGAGTGGAATTATGAGCGCTCTTCTAAGATTTAACGACGTCGACTTCATTCTCTTACACGATGCTTGCCCCAATGGAGTGGACGCAGACGACTGGGGCCTCATTCAGAAGAGGTCCATGGCGTATCTGCGCCTCTATTGTGAGGCAGATGTGTATTCGACTGTCGAGTCAGACGCAGACTTCCCTTCCTTCAAGAAGAAGTTCGACCGACTTCGCGAGACTTACGGCGGCGTTGGCAGCGTTTCCCTCTACAACCTTTGGATTGAGCTCACGCAGGCGAAGCTCGATGATAATTCCCCACTCGCCCCTCAGCTGGCGAAACTCAACGAAACTCGTGTCAAACTACACAACGCCGGTATGGGCGTTTCCGATGTGCAATATTCCCTTATTCTCCTCAACGCGCTACCCGACTCTTACGAAGTACTCGCGTCCACGATCCTCGCTTCTGGCCCCGCGTCTTCCTTAAAATACAGCGAGATTAACGCTCGCATCCTCAATGAGGAGGGCAGGAAGTCGGGTCCCTCGGCATCCCTTAACGCGGCGCGCACTGGCAAGAATTCAAATATCACATGCCGCTATTGTAACAAAAAGGGGCATCGCCAGCGCGATTGCCGCAAGAAGAAAAAGGATGACGCCGAAAAGAAAAAGGAGGAAGAGGAAAATGACAGTACGGAAGGCAGTACGGATAGCGGTACGGACAACAGTAACTCCGATTCGAACAAGGAGGCAAACGTCCATGTACTTCTCTAAATAAATGAAGAGTTTGACAGTTTCTGTGTATTCTTTGGTGCCATAGTGTACCGTCGGCGAGCGTCGCAAGTGGGATGCGAATGCCGTATGAGGCAACGCTCGTTGGGTATGAGCCGGATACTATGGGCTACCGGCTGTGGGACATACATACCCACTCTCTGAGATCGTTCCGGGATGTAACGTTTCGACGAGAGCGTTTTGATATTCAGTTCCTGCGGGGTGTCGAGCCACGCCCTGCACCTGCGTCTCCTGCGCCTTTCCGCGCGCAAGCCCCCGTTATTCAGAGTCCAGCACGCGCTGCGCCTAACCCGGCAGCCGCGGCGTCACCTGTGTTGATTGCACACGTTCCTTCATCGGTATCCTGCTCGGACGGTGAAATGAATGAAATAAATATATTGCGTCCTTACTATAAGCTAAGTCGGATCGAGTTTGATCGACCGTCTGGGCGACCGGGATCATCACCCCCTTACCACCTCAACTCCTATCCCTTATACACCTGAGCGACTGGTTGCCGCGCTCCGCACACCGCCGCGACGTCGTAGTGTTCCACGCATCGTAGTCTGAGATCCGTCGTAGCCGCCTGACCTGCCGGAAAGGTGCGCCGATCGGATGCAGCGTGCGTGGGTACTGCGCGAGACGGCGAGTAAGTCTCGGCGTTCGAGTCGTGCCCCTTGCCCGTATGTTCAGCCCGCGTTATGTCGGCACGGTTGATGCGGCGTACGGTGAGCGACGGCTCAGTCACGCGGAGTCGCCGGCAGTTGTTCGTGTAGGCGAAGTCGTGGCCAGTCATGCGGAATGCATGTGCGTTCTGCGGAGAAGGAGAACGGTGGAAGGCGTGTGGGTGAGAGCGAAATGGCCACGCCATGGGCCGCGTTGGTCGAAATCGAAGTCCAGGAGTTGTGGAACTCCCGCCCGGTCGCAGATCCGTTAAGTCAGAATGGATCTTTAATTAAAAAGAAAGATGGACGCACCGTGCAAAGGTGGCATGGGATACACGCATATCCCAGATAAGTTGATGAAACCTTCTCGTATTTGTCGCGTGCGTTGAGTCGCTGCATTGGCTACCGGCGTCGGCCGCGCTGGAGGACTGGCACAAGAGGGTTGTGCAGTCTGCGTCTCAACGGCGTGCTCGGGAAACAATTTAAGTGGAGCACTTACGAGGTTTCATGTTGCTGGACAGGGGACTCGGGTTTTTCGTCTATCGCCTGAAGAAGGCGTTGTACGGCCTCGAAACGGCCTCCCGCGCGTGGAAGTTTGGATTCCATGGAGTTCTTGATGGGCTCGGCTTGACGCGGATGGTTCGCCAGTGTTGGCGTGTATGAGTCTTCCTAGGATGGTCGTCGTGGATCATCTGATCAGGGGGAGATGTTGGAATGCTGAGCGTCCACGTGCGAGTTGTCTCGGCGTCGGACATGCGTGATCGGAAGAAATGAGATGCGAGCGTAGGCTCGTAACACGATCACTGGTAGTTATGATCAGGACAATCACGGAGCTCTACTGAGTTATCGTTCACGTTCGTTTCAAACGGAGTGCGGGTGTCCGCACATTTACTTCACGTGTATGTACAGTCCTTACGATGTACTTAAGTCGCCTTATGCGCACCTGGCTCCCCAGTCGTTCTAATACTTCTGGTGTGCCAGGCAAGTAGCTTTATATTTCGTCTATCTAATACAGTCGTTCTAATACTTCTGGTGTGCCAGATCGCCCTAGCTTTGCGCCCGTTGCGTCAGGAAAGAGGGGGGGGGGGGGAGGGGGCCGAAAACTGCCTGAAAAAGAAATTCTGATGTCATGTCAAAAATTCCGGTCCCGCCACCCCCTTGGAAATTGTTGCATTTCTTTCTGGGGCTCAGAGGTGTTCGGAGATTCGGAGCAGACAATTCTGTTGCTCTATGGGACCTCATTACCCCACCCGGGGTAATGCATTATCACTTTGCGAGCTGCGGCCAGATTCTTTTTGCCGGACAGGCCCTTAATGTGCTGATGTGAACCCTAGAAACGGGCTCGCCTCCTGGTCTTCAACTAGACTCGTAAGTTGTAACCAGCTGTTTGAATGAGAGGATTTTTGAGGTCGCAAGCGACTGGAGGATCCTCGATTTTCCGACTTCTAGCTGGGATTTAAATGGGGGGGTAGCCTATGATCCGGGGGCTGTCAGCCTGCCAGTGACTGATTGTCTCAGTCGTATACCCCAAATACGGTAATTGATCTTGCCCGATTATCTCCGTCCTCTTTGACGCGCCGCATTGCTCTGGTGTTTGCTCTGACATGTCTACGCATACATTCGACACCGTGTTGGGTCTCCGTGAACACCTTCAATTCCTTCGGACTTGCCCTGGTGATGATCTCAGGCAATTGATCTCGAATCTTAGGCTCTATGGTCGTCTACCGGAATCGTTCCTCGACACGCTTGACGAAGATGACAAGAACCTCTGTTATCGGGCTGCGCTCATCTGCTATAGTGTCACTAGCGCTACTCAAGTACCTCATGAAATGCAATTTAATGTTGTTCTAGCTAGCCAGCACGGTGAAGACTGTCTCGTTTCTGCTGGCACTGGAAGCGGCAAGACATTGCCAATTGCTCTGAACGCGCTGCTGGATGACCCAGACGCTGGTCTCATCAGTTTGATTATTTCGCCTCTGAAGCGTCTTCAAGTGACTCAAAATTCTGATTTTAACTCTCGATATGGTATCCCTGTAGTTGTCATAAACGAAGATACGCCCAGGGAGGATGCGTGGTGGAGTGTGAGTCCTGCCTCTTTCACTATCTGCTCGACTTCACGGAATTTCACAGGAAAACATATGGAATGGCAAGAAGGGTCTCGGACGTGCTCGACTCCTGGTTGTTACTGTCGAGCAGCTATTCGAATCTCGTGAAGGTCACTATCCTCGCCTGGCTTTGCTCGTTCGCAATCACTGGTTCCAGAAGCACATTGTACGCGTCATCGTTGACGAGGCCCATAATATTCACACAGCCGGTCTGTCACACTACGGGCTTGGTGCCTTTCGTCCGGCGTGGGGTCGCTTGGACGAACTGAAGACAATCCTTCCTCAGAGTGTGCACTGGGCTTTCTTGTCTGCGACCTTCCCACCTCACATACGTGCGACTGTTGAAAAAAACCTCTTGCGAGCCGGTTACACGTCTATCCACGTTACTTCAAATCGTCCTAATACTGTCTATGCGACTCACGAGGTGCTCAACAGTATCGAAGACTTTCGGAACTATGAGTGCTTTCTTGCGTGCCCCTTTTCTCTGGTATCTCAGCCTCGGGTGCTCATCTTTGTGGATACGGGGGAGCTGGCATGCCAAATTGCTGCGCATCTAGATTCTTGCCTTCCGTCAGAATACCAAGACAAAGGAATCGTGAGGCACTATCATAGTCAGATGTCGCAGAAGTATCTGGAACTTGCTCATGAGTCTTTTACGACACCAACGGGAAACTGTCGTGTCTTAGTCGCGACATCGGGTCAGTCCGTGGTACGTATTCGTACTCTTTGTTGTAGGAATACAGTTCAGGCTGACGGTATTCCGGAGGGTGTTGACTTCCCGGACGTCCAGGTCGTGTGTACGGCCGGTCTCCCGGGGAGTATGGTTGACGTGCTGCAGTGCGGTGGTCGGGCTCTTCGCAATTCAGAGGGAGACGCTCTATTTGTCGTTTTCTATGAACCATGGATCCACGAGGTTTCCCTCGACGAGTACAGCGAAGGTGACCTATGTGATCCTGACCGCCCTAGAGGTCCGCTGAAGTCAAGCTCGCAACGGCGTGAACGCGCACCATTTTCGTGCCTCAAATTGGTAAAGAGTACGGCTTGTCTTCGTGCCGAGTTTGCTTCCTACATGGATGATAGTTCTTCTGCTGGTATGGGCGATCGCACTCGCTGTGATGGCTGATGATATACCTCAGGCTTTCGTATCCAGCACTTAGGCATACGACGGCGCACTGCTGTAATGCTACTGGCTGTCACGGGGGTCGTTTTACTCTTCAAGACCTCCTCCCCGGGAAGATCGCGGTCGCTCCTCCGCCCTCTGATGTGCAAAAGCCGAAATGCCCGTATAACATTTATCGTCCCACACAAGAATATCCGCTGTTGGAGTATCGTCTCATCGAGTGGCTGACACGCGAGCATTTGAAGGATCCATTCCGCTTTGTTCGCCCACCCGACCTCATCCTCTCGGTTACACAACGAGCGACTCTAATACGCGCCGATCCGGCTGAAATAAAGTCCGCACAGGATATAACGGCTTTATTACAGGAGTCATCCGAGTGGAGCACTGAATGGTCTTCGAAGATATTCGAAGTCATCTCAAAATTCGCTGTAGAGTATGCAGAGCAGTCTACAACCCGCACCCCCATAGAGCAAGCGGGCACCGGTCTAGTCCTCAACGAGGAATACGGTAGATATCCGGGCTTGCACCTTTGTGAATTGCCGGAGCAGGAAGACGACCGTGCTGAAGATGGAGGAGAACTTGGAGGAGAAGCTTGAGATAATTGACGATTCGCGCGTGAAGGGGGAGCAGGGCCGCAGGGGGTCGGAAGCGGGGTGTTTGGAGGCAAGGAGGGCATCGCAGTACGTTGGGCACATAGCCAAAAGCAGGTTGGCGGCGTTGAACTCCAGGTCGACGGGGATCAGGAAGTAGAGGACTAAAAGCAGTCAAATCCAGGGCATGTAGTAAGTATGGCATTAGAATTGACTATGGAGTGGCCGTCGCAGCTCAGAGCGGTAGAGAGATTACGCGATTACGAGTGAAGGAAATGATCGATCTGACAGCCCTTGCGCCACACAGCCACAGAGTTTCAGCAGGTGTATCAGAAGCGATCACGATGGTCCTGGGTCTCTGATTTGTATGGAGTTCACTAGATGCAAGACACCCGAGCGACTCGGAGGAGGGACGTGGGGAAGTGGCTGCCGGCGAGTGACTCTCGGGTAGCGCCCAAGCCAGGTGCCTCGGCCCTCGAGTCCCTCGACCGCCCGCAGCTTCAGTTGCGGACCGATGCCGGTGCAGTTAGAGATCGTCGGGTTCGGAAAGGCGTGAGGCCGCGCTGCCGATCATGCAGGCCTTCGCGGGACTCGTAACTTCGTATGGTGGACCGCTTCTGTTCGGGGACGCGTCGCTCTAGAGTTTCTAAGGGCGCGCAAGGGTGCAGCACTCAGGACACCGCCTACAGAGCTCTAAGCCCTGAGGGAAAGGGAACTGGAATTAACTGGGGTTGGAGTTTTATATACCGGAAAGCAGGGGTATGGATCTAAATGTCCAGAGAGTAACCAAACGAGGTCGCATAGCCAGAAGAACGGTCACGGTAAAAGCCCGAATCGCGGGAAAGTGCGGGCCGCGGAAGCGGTGCGGGAAAGTAGCCGTGCGCTGGGCGTACGCGACTCGGATCATGTTGACTGCACATTCCCTCGTTCAATGTGTCACACTACAAGGTGTTGTCTCGGGAAAAGGCAGTTCCTTTCAGTGTGCGTCGTTCGCTTGGGCGTTCGTGTCATCGGCGCTGTTACTTGGCCTCCTTTCCTATCCGTACCGTGCCATCGAGACTCGACTTGAGGCTTACGGGTAATGGTTTATGGTATCCCTGTCACCCACACACATGTAGGTCATAATTTCGACCTCTGGGGTGAACAAACAAAATAATCTGTATTTAGAGAAATTCTGGTGAGTGAGAATGTGGACCCGCAGGGGAGTGATACTCGTCGTCAGTAGTGCCTTCAACCGTCAACGCGAACCATCAATACCCCCCTACGTTTTTACCCCAACGAACAACAGCCCCATCCGCGCCCGCGCGACCGCCTCCTCGAGCGCCCGATCGTCCGCCGTGCTCCATCGCACCGCACCACCATCCCCCGTGCCCGTGGCAGCCGCCCCAGAGCCGCTGCTCTGGCTCCCGTGCCGCTGATTGTGGCCACCTTGGTACTCCGCCCGGCGTGCGGCGAGCGTGGACATCGAGCGCGGGTCGCTGTGCCCCGAGAAGAGGAGCAGCGCCGTGTGCGGTGGGAGCGCTGCGTGTAGCGCTGTCAGGTGCGCGTTCAGGTTCGTCACGGCTGCGAACAGGCTGTTGCCGTTGCAGTCTGCGGGCGACGACGACGACGACGACGGAGTCTCCCCGTTTTCCGTCTTTGTCTCCGCCGCGCCGGTCGGGTTTCGGTTTTCTACATTTTCTGCTTTGGGTGTGATCCCTGTGAAAGGATTGATTAACCACACGGATGATATAGGGCGGGGAGGGGTTCACGCACACCCAAGGGCATCCGCCAGTCCCATCAGTCGCCCGAATACAAACTCGTGCGAGTCCAGCGCTCCTACCAGCCCGTCGAGTACCTCCGCGTCATTCGCACAGGCGACAGTCGTGACGGGCGCAGTCGCCGATCCACCGTGCCAGGCGCCGGGATTGCCGTGGTCGACGATCGCCGTGCGCGTGTGTGCGCCATTCGACCCGCGGTTGCGCGAGTGCGAACGCGCGATGCGCGCCAGAATCGGCTCATAATCTGCCCGGAACTCCCCGAACCCGGGCCCTTAGCCGGGAAAATCGTCACCTTGGTCGCAGTGGGGGGGGGAACATGTGAGGAGGGACGTACCGTTCTTAATCTTAGCTTTGAGTAGATCTATGCACGCACGCGCGTCCTCTTCAGGATTGTGCCCGCCAGGCCCGCGATCCTGAATAGTGCGGCCGAGCCACTTGCGCGTAAGCCAGGCGAGTCCCGGTTTGAGAGGTCGTCCACGCGGGTGGTGGAAGAGTAACGCAGTGTCAATGCAACGTGGGTGCGCGAGCTGCAAGGCACGTAGATCCGATTCAAGCGAGTGACCCAGGAGGATCGTCGAAGGATTTATGAGCGTGCGAAGATGCGTCTGCACGTCAGCGAGCGTCGTTGTTACGGGGTCAAGCGCTGCTGCTGTTATTCCAGAATAACTCGGATTGGGGTTAAGTGCGAAAAAGACAGATCACTTGCAAACTTACCGGGTGAGGTAGTCGGTAATCGGGCTCGGCGGCTTAACAAGTTGATCGTATACAACCTTTCCCGAGTCAAAGTCGATAACACAAACCCGGGTTAGTGCCTTGCCGTCGTTTGTTATGCACTGGAAAAGACGTTGTAGTTATATAGTGAATGGTACGGGGTAAGAAATGCGCACCATTTCACAGTCAACCGCATAGACCTGGTGAGAACTCTCTGCATCGACTGCAGCTTGAGGCGTCTCTATCCACCCTTCCGACTTAGTGAACACGTCCGCAAGATACGAAGGAACGGGGTAGTCATTCTCAACCATTTGTTCCGTAGTTAAGATGTACTGTGCGGGGTTCTTTTTCTGCGTGCGCTCCGCTGCGGTGAAAATGAACGATCGAAGGGAGGAACAAGGCAAAGACACGAACCAGAAATACGCTCCTGCAAGCGCCTTTTTTTCTCCTCGCCACTGACGGGGGCCTGGAAAAATGTGTTGAGGACGGAGTGCATGCGTGTTGTATCGCCCGGCGCGCGAGTAGGACATGCATGGGAAAACGTGCGCGCGATGAACGGAACACCGCCGTAGAGTGCGGCGGCTTCCTCTGAGTGGGAGTCTACAGAAGAGGGGAGGTCTGGGAGTTTGGACGGGGTGGGTGGTGGAGGGTCCGATAGGAGCGGGATGGGTATGGGTAGATTGGGGTTCTCCGTAGCTGAGGTGGGAAAAGGAGGTAGAGAAAGGACGGTAGACGTCAAACCCGGGATGAGAAGGACGACAAGCTTTTGTATGCTTTGCGTGTTCTGTAAACTCTTGAGTATGAACGACTCGATCGCGGGTGAAGAACACTGACCTGTACTCTGATCCAGCTCGGTGGCGGGGAATCGGCTATGATGTGGAGAACAAGGTCACGGACATCCTAGTCGCAAGCGTTATCAGACAGGAACGAGGAAACGATGGGAAACTACCTACGTTGATGCTGACGGGGTCTTTGCGCCTGAGAATTTCCGAATTGGAGTATAAAAATCTCGGGGGAGTTGCCTGTGTAGTCTCCTCTCAGTGGGATGGATTCGAGAGGAGACAAAGGGTGAGAGACACACACGTCCAACTTCGCATCTAACTTTTTTGCTTTTTTTGTTCTTCGCTTTTCGACTTTTACCCATTGCTCGTCTACAGCTTGATCATTCCGATCTTCCTGGGCAGAAATATCGGACTCAGATTCAGAGACGGATGAGGTCCTTTTATGCTTTTTTGGCGAAGATGAAGATCGTTCCATGGCTGGCACGACGTCCTTCCAACGCTCAATTAGGGTGGGATCGATCACGTGCAGACGGGTATATGTCGCCGCGTGACTATGACATCATCGAGCGACCTTGACATCGATCGCTATGGGTGGTGGGCACACGCATTCACAGCGTAGCAACGATACTAGCGACTATCCACAGTGGAACTTTTCACCCGGTGCCAAATGGATCAAGGGCCTCACAAGGGACCGTACAGGCAACTTCTCCGGTGGTCACTTCGCCGATGTCAACCTCACATCAGTCCTTTTCACCCATCGATTGGATGATTCAAAGAACATCGAGCTTCAGCGATGGAGTGCACCAGGTCTCACTAAACCAAGTTTCGCAGAGGCTCTCGAACACGACTTCCAACCTGCCAAGAAGGGCGAATCCATTGGGCCATCTTGTGAGTGAGCCATCATTCCTCTATCGTCGTGCTTTTGATTCAGTTTCCTTCCTTTCTTACAGGGGCAAGCTCATTTTCTTCATGATACTTGTCACTCTTTGACAGACGCATATGCAGTCCAATCACTGGTACAAGATCACGGTACACATTCCACCCGAATGGAAGGACTACGAACGCGTCCAATGTATGTCATCCGTTCATTCGTTGTATGCTGTGCTCAACCGCTCCAAGTCGAGTTTGATCCAGGCTGCGAGGCCATGATATACACCACCGACGGAACACCTCTCCAGGGTCTATAGTTTCTTTCTCTGATAGTTCATCCTGGCACTGAGACGCTATGAACGCAGGCATTACCGGAGGTTTTGGTGGCGACAGGCGCGTCGAGTACATTATCCCAGCTGAAGAGCGCAAGAAGGGCACGCATTCTTTCGTCGCGGAAGCCAGCTGCAATGAAATGTTTGGCGTTCCTTGGAACGGGGACACCATCCAGCCGCCCGATGTCCGTTTCTCTGCCCCCTCCCATTGCACCTAGAATCCTCACTTTTTCCAGAACAATCGATACTTCCAAGTAGCATCGGCTGACCTCGTCGTTCCCAACATGCCCGCGTGGGGACTTCTTTGGGACTTTACTGTCCTTCGCGACCTCATCTCCACTCTCCCGGGTAACTCGACGCTCCAAAATAAGGCTCTCACCGTCGCGAACGCGATTATGAATACGTTCCGTACCAACGACTCCGACAGCATACCGGCCGCACGCAAGCTTGCAGACGAGGTATTTGGCGAGAAGTGGGAGGAACGCGGCGCGGCGATTTACGAACACGGGCCAGAAGAGAGACAGGTTTGGGGCGTCGGCCATTGTCACATCGATACAGCCTGGTACCGGACCCCGTTACCTCAATTCCGGCGTAGGTTACTGACAGAAGAGCAGGCTCTGGCCTTACCGTGTCACACAGCAAAAGGTCGCGCGTTCTTGGTCAACACAGGTTGACCTCATGGACCGCTACCCGGAACACCGCTTTGCGTGCTCTTCCGCACAACAGTTCAAATGGCTCGAACAGCTGTACCCTCCGCTCTTCGAGCGGGTGCGCGAGAAGGTACTCGAGGGAAAATTTTACCCGATCGGCGGATCGTGGGTCGAGAATGACGCAAACATGCCCTCCGGTGAGGCACTCTCACGGCAGCTCACCTTTGGCCAGCGCTACTTCGAGTCGCGCTTTGGGAAGCGGAGCCGCGTCGCATGGCTCCCAGATAGCTTCGGCCTCACCGGTGCTCTGCCGCAGATCATTCGCGGCGCGGGCATGGATTATTTCTTCACACAAAAGCTAAGCTGGTGCGTACTTACCTTTTTTGTTTTTTTGTGCGATGATTTACCCGCACTAATAGGAACAATATCAACGTTTTCCCTCACTCGACATTCAACTGGGTAGGGATTGATGGCACCCAGGTCCTATGCCACATGACCCCCGTCGGTACGTCCCCGCATCCCGACTGCAACAGTCTACTTATTCATGTACTCGTACGTTAGATACGTACAATGCACAGGCAACTGCCGATGACATCAAAAAGGCGCTCACAAACCACAAGGTACTGCCACCGGCCTATCTTTTTGCTACCGCTAATGATAACTTGCTCAGAACCTTGAGTCAAGTTCGACGTCTCTTCTCGTTTTTGGAAATGGTGATGGTGGCGGCGGTCCGCTGGCAACAATGCTGGAGAGTGTGCGGCCTTCACCTTATCCCTAACATACCGATCGCTAATGTCGACAATGTCGTGGACAGCTCCGTCGCCTCCGTGGCACCTCGAATACGTCGCGAGAGCTGCCGGTTGTGCATATGGGTCCCTCCGTCGACGACTTTTACGACCACCTCAAGACGAGCTCGGATGCGGGGCGCAACCTACCGAACTGGTGCGTGATCACCATCAAATATCGTTGTTGCTGGGGTACGGGTAGTCTGATTTCGGATCTCATGACTAAGGCGTGGGGAGCTTTACCTCGAGGTAGGCCCTCATTCGCCTGACTATTCTGACATTAATCGTCTTGTGTGTCAAGTTCCACCGCGGAACATATACATCGCATGGTAAGTGAAAATATTTTCATCCGGAAGGTCGGCGAAATATTTAATTGTGTCCAGGTTCGATCAAGAAGGGTAATCGGAAATCTGAAATTCTACTTCGCGATGCCGAGGTGCGCACTGCAGCGCTCGTAACCGTTGATGTCGTTTCTGACTTTTTTGAATCGTTCAGCACATCGCAACACTTGCTTCAATCTACAAGGCGGATAAATACAAATACCCGAAGCAGAAGCTTGACGACAGCTGGGAAAAGGTGCTCCTGAATCAATGTACGGATCCATTCTTTCTCTTCGCCCTTTGGCGCTTATACGCATATACGATGTCTTGACAGTCCATGACGGTGCGCTTCAGGTTCCTATTCTCACGTGGAATAATACGCTCTAACACTGGATATTGTTGTAGTCCTCCCGGGCTCCGCTATGTGCGTCCGCCTTTCTTCCCTGTCTGCCTTGCTCTAATCGCCTTTTGGCCGCGTGTAGTGGTATGGTATACGATGATGCCGAAAAGCTGTACGCGGAGGTGCGCGCGGACACCGAAGCGCTTACCGAAGAAGCTCTGCGTGTGATCTATCCGGGTTCTCTCCCGCTCTCTGCTGCTGTAACCTCATCGGGGCCACTGACGCTTTTCGCGCACAACACTACGCCATTCGCTCGGCGCGATATCGTGCGCGTCCCACTCGGCCGAGGGATCAGCACCGAAAATGTGCTGCAGACGACAAGCGATGGCAAGGAGGGTTACGTAGTGCTAGAAGGTGGTCCGGGCGGAGGGCTTGTCCTCCCGAGCCAGATCAGCCCCAAGGACCTCAAAGGTACGCATTTCCCCCAATTTTGGAACATATCGACCTATTTGATAACTGCGCGGTGTAGGCGTCACGGCGCAAAGCTCGAGTAGCGAGCACTTTGTGTTGAGGAACGAGAGCGTGCGGCTCACTGTATCTGGCGGGCGAATTACGAGCCTCTTCGACGTCCAGCTCGAGTGCGTTTCTTTATCCCTTATCTTCGCTTATGTGGCGGGTACGAGTGCGGGTATATTGATGATGTATGATTATTCCAGGCGCGAGCTCATTCCTCATGGCGAGACTGGCGGCCTGGTTATCTTTGAGGACCATCCGAACTACTGGGACGCGTGGGGTGCGTTGCGCCTCTATTACCGCGAGATTTTCTCTCATCTATGGATCCCTTTTCTGTCCAGACGTTGAGATACACCATTTGGAGAAAGCGCAGCGACTCAAATTTTCGAACGTCAAGGTCACCGCATCTGGGCCCCTCCGTGCGTCTATCGTGACAGATGTCGAGTATGGGAAGAGTAAGATCACGACGACAGTAAGTAAAGCACCAACCCGACTCGAGGTTCCCTGCTAATCCACGCTGGTCACTAGATCTCGCTTGACTCTTCTGAATGTTGGTGTTTCGTTCTGTGTCACGTGATTTCGATCTAAGCACCCCCCTAGCGCCATTCCCTCACCTGTTCAATCAACTTGTGTTCAGCGCCGAAGTAGACTGGCATGAGCGCCACGAATTCCTGAAATGTAAGTGAACCAATCACGGTTGTGGCTTACGCCTAAATCGGCACGCACTGACCGACCACAGTCGAACTACCGCTCGACATCCACAGTGACGTCGCGACTTACGAGACGCCGTGGGGGCACGTACAGCGCCCTACGCACAAGAACACGACGTGGGATGCAGCCAAGTTCGAAGTTTGCGGGCATAAGGTGCGTACTCATTACCTTCTCAGTGGTTCGGAGATTTACAGGCGCCACGCCGCGCATGAAGTTCGCAGACCTCAGCGAGTACGGTTATGGCGTAGCTATACTATCCGAGTCCAAGTACGGCTTCTCGTGCCAGGGCAGTGTCTTGCGAATCTCGCTTTTGCGTGCGGCAACTGCTCCTGATGCCGATCAGGACCAAGGTGGGTGCTTACTTGCTACCTTATTTTTGCTGGCAGGGTCTCATAAGTCTTGTATTTCCCAGGCAAGCATGAGTTTTCGTGGGCTGTTCTACCGCACCGCGGCCACTTCTTGCAGTCGAGCGTCCCCATAGCAGCTTACCTCTTCAACTCACCGCTATATGGTGTGTCTACCCCCTTTTACCGCACCACCGACCCATTCTGACGCCGACATCGCTGGCAGTGCGCCACGTTCCTGACGGCGGCGCAGTTTCTGCCGCAGTTCCTCCACGTGTACCGTTCGCGCTGTTCGGCAGAGACCACAGCGTCTTTCTGGAGACCTTCAAGCGCGGGGACCTCGACTCGGACGCAGACGGTAAACGCACGATCGTGCTGCGTCTCTACGAAGCGTACGGCGGACACGCGACTGTGGACCTGCAGGTCAACGTCCCAGGCGTTATCGCTGCGCTATCGACCAACCTGCTCGAGGACGACGTGGGTGCGGAGGCACTCGAGCTGAAGGCGCCAACTGCCGAGGCGGCGGAGAAGCTGCCCCTCGCCGGCGGGCTCATCGTCCCGCTGGCGTTCCGCGGGTTCGAAGTCAAGACGATCAAGCTTGTGCTCGAGAAGGCAGGGTGAGCGTCGAAGGTTTGGGGCACTCTTGGGGTAACGTGGGGCCCCGCTAGTGGTTATTCTTTTTTGGTCATTCCTGGAATGCTGACGAGCGCACACCACCTATTTTCTAGGCGCACTCAGGAGCACGGTAAGAAGGACAGCTGGGTGAAGGTGGAACGGCCAGGCGAAGACGCTTGAGGCGTGAAATGGGAACGGGTGTCACGGGTATTCGGAAAATAAGTGTCTGTGTATTGATAGGACGTTGCTGCTTCGCTTGTAGGCGCCGGATTCGCGCCCGTTTGAATACCAGTATGGTCTGTCTAGGCCTTTTGCGTTCAGGTTTGGGTCCATCGCTCGCTATCGCGGGTCGGTCACAGGGCCGACCACCACGCCATAATTGCTCCTCGAATTGCGCCCTGGGTCTGTCTGCCAAAGCGTAACTGTTTGTTTTTCTAAATGATGCAAGCCCGCGCCGTGCCCACTAGCAGAGAATCCCGGAAACACTTTGTCCGTCACAACCGTTGCAAACAAAAAGAGGCGGAATTTTGAATTATTTTTTTTGTTGAAAAACGCGCGCGCCTATTGAGCGCTCTGAGCCCCGGCGACAGACCGAAAGACCCGTGGTCCAAGTCCATGGACAATGAATTCCAGGGTACAAAAATCTGTCGTGGTAACGTTGTCTTGGGATCGCTCAGCATCTGAATTGGCCGGGTTTCAAAGAAAGACCGGACACGAATAAGCGCTTGGTTTCTGAACAACCCGCCAGTTGAGCCAGCAGGTTTAACCCGACTTTTGTGAGGCATGGTCGATGAGTCCACCGTCAGGCTGTCGTTTCTCGCTGCATCGGTTTTCATAGTTTCTCTATTTGCTCACTGGTATAGGAGGGATCCTCTGGTCAGTCCTACACCATTTGGTTCTTCCCTTCCAACGCTGATGGACGTGTTTCTCAGCTCGAAGCTATTCCTACCGATGGGTTCTCCGACCCGATTCTCTCGTATTTCTCCGCTGTCCGTTTCATGTTTGATGCCCTTCCCATACTCAAACGTGGGTATGAGAAAGTAAATGCTTCTGTCTTTAACAATATAGTAACTTCTCACTGTCGAGCTGACGCTTCGATCTGGCTCTCAGACAAAACCAGGTTTATTCAAGATTGCCACATTTCGGAGGTGGATGGTGCTAGTTTCGGGTCCTGAACTGGTCGAAGATGTCAGAAAGGCTTCAGATGATGTCTTGTCTCTGTATGCGTGGGCGATTGAGGTACGCATGCTCCCTCGGATGCTTGACTCTTTTTCATAACGGCCATGTCAGTCAATCCAGTTTGAATATACGGTGGACCTATTGGAGATGGATAACGACTTTCACACGGATGTAATACGCTCGAAACTGACACGGAACATCGCGGTCACTTTCGATAAAGTCCATGACGAAATCATCAGGTCTTTTGATTTTTCCATCCCCGTGCATGGTGATGGTGCGTGGCAATTTTTGTAGTTAAAAAGGTGATACCGTTAACCATAGGTGGAACGCAGATTGGGTCAAAGTTCCCGTCTTGGAAACGATGCAACGTGTGGTTTGCGCGACCTCGAATCGTGTGTTCGTCGGGCCTTCGCTGTGTGCGTGAAAAACTCTCCGATCCTTTGGTTCAATCAATATCCTATGTTAATCAATGTTTCGTAGGCCGAAATCAGGACTATCTGACTCTGAATTTGGACTTCGCTGTCAATGTTATAAAATTCGCGACGATCATCGGCATGTTCCCGAGACCTCTCAAGCCGTACGTCTCCGTGTCCTCGGGTTGCTATGAGTCTGTATCATTGAACTGGAGTCAGGGTTGTTGCACGCGTACTATCTAACCTTCCATCACAAATCCGACAGGAAATGGAATTCATCAGACCCATGGTTGAGGAACGTTTTGCGAGAATGGAGGAATTTGGGGAAGATTGGGACGACAAACCGGTTCGTCGATCCTCCTCGCTTAATGTTAATGTCATCATTACGCGGAGGTACAGAATGACTTGCTTATGTGGCTCATGAGCGAATCCAAAGGAGTGGAAAGGTCACTTGCGGGCCTTGCACGGCGAATGCTCGTAGTCAACTTTGCAGCTATTCATTCAACTTCTATCGTAAGCCACACCGATATCTTCTTCATTGGTCGCTAAGCTAATTGGGAGTACATGCAGACGCTTACGAATGCATTATACCGTCTTCTTTCCAACCCAGAATATGTTGAACCCCTTCGCCACGACGTCGAGTCTGCAGTAGCGGAGGAAGGCTGGACCAAGGCTGGGATGGATAAGATGCACAAGGTCGACAGCTTCTTACGAGAGACCCAACGTCTCGATAGTCTAGATTACTGTACGTTGGATCACCCCGGCCGAACCTCAGTTACTGATGCATTACTTCCTTCTTCCTTTTTCAGTGTCGCTGTTCCGTCTCGCATTACGTCCATTCACTTTTTCCAATGGAGTCACTATTCCTGCGGGTACGCTCATCGCCGCCCCGACTGGCGCTATCCACAGGGACGGAGAGAACTTTCCAAACCCCGAGGAATTTGATGGCTTCCGCTTTGCGAAGCTCCACGAGCGCGATGGAAATGACGTGGCGAGGTGCCAAACACTTTCTACGTCCCCGGACA
Source organism: Lactarius sanguifluus (assembly GCA_021527775.1). Taxonomy (NCBI): domain Eukaryota; kingdom Fungi; phylum Basidiomycota; class Agaricomycetes; order Russulales; family Russulaceae; genus Lactarius; species Lactarius sanguifluus. The sequence continues at coordinate 881,471 of JAKEYF010000006.1, forward strand.
ACCTCACTTTCGGATATGGGCGACATGCTTGGTGTGTTGTCTTGTCTTTGTTTTGCCTCGGCCCATTGCAGTCGCTCATGTTGCTTTATCAGCCCGGGACGATTCTTTGCGGTCAACGAAGTCAAGGCTTTACTTGCACACGTCGTTGTAACGTATGATATCAAATTCGAGGAGGGAAAACAGGCCCCACGTAGCCTTCTCATTGGTTCGCTGCGCGTCCCGGGGAAGGCGAACGCGATGTTCAGGAAGCGCCAAAGGTGAAATGTTGTCCGTAAGAGCCAGGCTATACTTCCTGAATATCAATCTATTTTGTTCCCTTTACTACTACTGTAAAGCGCATTCCTTTAACTAAAACTAAACTGGGTGGGAAGTCTGGAACAATGGTTCGTATTCACGGTCTACTTCAAATCCTGCAAACTCGACTCCCATATCATCAAATAAAGACAGTTCATCATCCCCCGCAGCCATCATCAATGGACATGTGTTGATCATAGTTATGGTAAGAGATATACACATTAGGAATAACTAACCGACTCGCTGACTCGTCCGACGGCAACAAAAAAAACCTCGACACTCTCAGGAAGCAGACAATCAACATTGGGAACAGCTCTCGCCAAAGCACTCGGATGTCCATTTATCGATGCGGCATCCACAGACAAACGAAGACATGACGTCTGAGGGACAGGAAAAGCCGTTGACAGATGCCACGCGCGATGGCTTGTGTATGTGTGCAGAACGGACATATACAGGCTGGTCACGAGCTAACCCCGGGCCCCTACCGTGATACCTCGGGTCTGCCGCCATCCTTTGTTCTCTGTCGTCAAGTAGAGATTATCGGTAGCCTCACACAATGCGCTCAGGGCCCTCGAAGGAAGGAGGCCATCGCGATCCGAGTCTTAGAGGGATATGATACGTAGATCGGGGGGAGCGCGGTCAAGTTTGGCCTCTTCGTGCGCAAGCACTCGAACTGTTCCTCGCATGATCACGACGGAGACCTAGGCTGGTTTGGAGGCAGACGTACTGGCAGGCAGAGGGCGGCCGCAGCTTGAGAGCCAGCGGCGTTTCCGCTGCGGGTGGGACCGGCCCGGGAAATCGTCGATCGTCGATTGGCCGCTTGCAGTCACGATCATACTCAGCGGCCAAGCTCCTGTCAGGGTATTTTCTCCGATTTTCTCCAAGACCGTTGCTCCTCACCGTGCCCACAGGGTGGTTTATTTGGTTGGCTTTCAACCGCCTCGCTTGGAGTACTGACTCGCATCAACACGATACACGCGGCACATGGTGTCCCGGAGTGCCTCTTTTATTGTATCTGGCGCCATTTCAAAGTTTATACTGTCGGCGATCACGTATTCTCACCCACTGGCACTCGAAAGTCCTCTTCTCCCAAATGCGTCCCCATCTGTCTTCCAAAGACATCAAGGTACGCTCTAATTGCTAGTCCCATTTGTTCAAGGGCATCAAGGCAGTGCACAAGATCCGAACCTGGAGACCCGGTGGGGGCCTCGTTTCATTGTTCAACATTCACCCTTTCTGATGCAGGCCACTTTCTGATGAAGCCAAGACGAGGCCCACAGGGGTTTGTCACTTTGCCGCATGACAATAGCATTCTACTAGTTTTCTCACACGTCACCTTCTGAATCAAATGCATGTAGCTGTGTTGTACATAAGGACAAGTTGTTGTATTTTGTGGGTCCAATACGTACGTCGAACAAGGCGATGGAATGTATCTAGGGTCGATCCGTCTCCAAAAGGGACAGCTTGCTTCTTGGCTTGCTTATCTCATCTCGTTGCGCATGGCCGATCGGCGCGCCGTCATCACGATGCCAATCATAGTGCCACTGGCAGTGGTTCAATAACGTTCAATGCTCAACGTTCAACGTTCCGTAGATTTAATCCTCCAGCACCTCAAACTCGCTTTTGTCCTACGGATCCTGGTGTCAGATTTTCCCGTCTCACATTGGGTTGATTATTATGTATGTCTTGCGCGTCTAACTGAACATGCCAGTGGCCGCTGACTCGCTGTCTATCTGGGAAGGTTTCGGCCAAAGTTTCGGCGGCTATCTGTCACTCGTCGAACCTTGGTCTGTAGACAAGACGTCCTAGTCAGGGTTCAAGTGGTGTGAAAATTTTCGTTGGTGACGGTGCCAGCATGATGTCCGCAACAGGCTGGACATACACTAGGGCACCATATAATAGACTCTCAGAGTGCCCTAGGATTGAGACCTTCCTGGCATATCCCCGCAACGTAGTACCGCCGTCATCCTTCGACCAGACACATGTCACAAATCCCCCCTTCTACCGCCTCTTCTATCAACTTTGAGGAGATCTTCAGAGCTTCTCTGGAAGCGTACGGAAAGAAGACAAAGAGAGACATTGCCTCCCACCCCCTCGCCGTCCAGCTGCAGTCCTGCAACTCTCCCGATGCCATTCTCGACCTGCTCCAAGCCCAAGCCCAGGCGCTGGATAAATCTCAAAGTGCCGACGAAAAGTTGACAAACTGGCTGAGTCCAACGGTCAACGTCTTGTGCACATTCTCCGCGATCCTAGGCGACGCAGTTGGGCTGGTAATTGCTTGAGGTTAAGCTACGCGAGATCTATCCTCTGACGCGGTATGACAGGCTTTCCCACCTGCGAGTGCGATATTTACTGGAATCGGTGTTCTCCTCCAGGTGAGCATCGTCGTTGACCTGGCTTGTGGGCTTTGGTAACGCATAGACCTCTTAGGCTGTCAAGGATGTCGGTGATAGCCAAGATTCTCTCGTTGACCTCTTCGACCGCATCGGATATTTCTTCAAGCGTCTAGAGAAGTATATAGAGGTCCAACCAACCGCGGGTATGGTGGACATCATCGTGAAGATAATGGTTGAGGTCCTTTCGATCCTTGGGATCGTGACGAAGGAGATCGGGCAGGGAATAATGAGTATGTCTTTCTATGGTGATATATTCCCAAAGTCAACCTTCTTGCAGAAAAGTGCCTCCAGAAGCTGGTTGGAAGGAAGGATGTCGAGGATGCCCTCCAGCGGCTAGACAATTTGACGCAAGAGGAGGTTCGCATGGCAAGAGCAGAAGCGCTGAAGATTTCCTGCGAAATTGATGACAGGATGAAGGATGTGAGTGAGAAGGTGAAAGGCGTCGATGAAAAGGTATGGGGAGTTGGTAAGAAGGCGGGGGGTATCGACGTCAAGGTGCAAGGCGTCAGTGACAAAGTACAGGACGTTAACGATAAGATCAAATCGGTCATTGAGGGTAAGGTATGCTTGCCTAGCCAGCTCATTATGACCTGACCTTTTTCTAGGCAGAAAGGAGACAAAAGTGGAGCTTCAACGGGCGTCGATTGAAGTGGGCGATCTACGCCGTTCGTGAACTCATAACCTCATACCTGGTGACCGCGAAGGCTTAAGAGTTATTACAGGGCATAAAGTACGTCAAGACCTTCGAGAGTGGATCTTACCCCGGGCCCCCGATCCATCCATCAATTATTCCACTGCGTGTGATACTCGAGCTCGTTATGAGGATACTACAACCTGGTGCACCCAAGGCAACACCTTCGCCGATTGGAAAGCGTCGGGTTCCTTGTTGTGGATTCACGGAAAACGTACATATCCCGTTGTCCCTTTGGTTTTAATTGCCGCTGATGGAATCCTTGGTTCATAGCTGGCTCTGGGAAGAGTATTCTTAGGTGCGTTGCACTTGATGAGTTGCGTCCCAATTTGGACTTACGCGTTTGTCAAGTTCCGCGATTATCCAGGATATCAAGGACAGCTCGGGTTCCATTGCCTATTTCTATTTCGACTTCACAGACACGAGGAAACAGGACTCCCGTGCTCTACTATCGTCCCTTCTTGTCCAACTCTCAGATCAATCAGATCAATTCTGTGACATTTTTCACGGATTATACTCGAAATATCAAGGTCGATCGGAACAGCCGGTTGATGCCTCACTTTTTCGATGTCTCAGAGACATGCTCACGATCGCGGGACCAGAGCCCTTCTACTTCGTAATGGATGCTCTCGACGAGTCTCCCGAGAATTCGGGTGTGCCGTCGCCTCGAGAAAAAGTCCTGGAGCTGGTGAAAGAACTCATCGAGCTTCGCCTTCCACATCTGCGCCTATGTGTCACGAGTCGTTCGGAGTTCGACATCTGCACAGTGCTTGAGCCTCTGAAATCTCATCAAATATCTCTCGATGACGAAAATGGACAAAAGCAAGACATTATCTATTATGTCACCTCCGTCGTTCGCTCGGACAGATCGATGAAGAGATGGACAGAGGAAGAAAAGGTCATGGTCATCGAGAAACTCGTAGAGAAAGCCGGTGGGATGTAAGGCCATCTTCGAAGACTCATAATCGTACCGTTCTCTTATACTCTTACACAGGTTCCGGTGGGTTGTTTGCCAATTGGAGGTCCTGCGGAGGTGTGACCGTGCCAGTCTGCGTCGTGTCCTCGAGGAATTACCTAAAACGCTGGACGAGACATATGAGCGCATCCTGAAGGGGATCAACAAGGTGAACTGGGAGTACGCGTATCGGCTTTTGCAATGTCTCACGGTAGCCGTTCGGCCACTTCGGGTCGAGGAGCTCGCGGAAGCGCTTGCGGTCGACATCAAGCCTAGAGAGATCCCGGAATTGAACGCGGATTGGCGCTGGGAAGACCAAGAAGAGGCTGTGCTCTCGGCCTGTTCCAGTTTAGTGGCCGTAATCAAAGACAATGGCTCCCGAGTCGTCCAGTTCTCACATTTCTCCGTAAAAGAATTTCTGACCTCGGATCACCTCGCGAGTCCCGAGTTTCGTATCTCCTTCAACCCCGCCCACGCGACTCTTGCCCAGGCTTGTCTCTGCGTCTTACTCCTCCTGGACGACAAGAGTAACGAAAACAGCAAGTCCAAACCTCTTGTTCAATATGCTGCCGAATACTGGGTCAAGCACGCCCAATCCGCGAACGAGGAGTTAGGCATCACGGACACAATGGTTCATTTCCTCGACATGGACAAACCGCATTTCTCAGCGTGGGTCCGAATACAGGGCCTGAACGACCTCTTGAGGTTTTCCGCGTCCGAACAGCCGAGAGCTGCACCAGCTCCCGCAGCTCCCTTATACCTCGCCGCAGAGAGTGGACTCCGTGGTCTAGTAGAACGCACGATCGTCAAGCATCCAACCCATCTGAACACCTGGGGCGGCGTATACGGTACTCCGTTACACGCAGCAGTACTAGGCGGACACATCGGGATTGCACAGTTGCTGTTCTCGCATGGCGCGGACGTAGATGCCCGCTCCGCAGACAACTGGACTCTACTGCACCTCGCGTCACAAGAGGGACACCTCGACATCGGAAAGTGGCTGCTCGACGACCGTAGTGTGGCCGTGGACCCCCGACAAGCAAAAGGCTGGACTCCGCTGCATATGGCAATGCCCAATGGCCGACTCGAAGTTGCTCGGATACTACTCGAACACGGTGCGGATGTCAATGCCCAGGATCACGACGGACGTACCCCATTACACTATTCCTCGTGGAAGGGACACCTCGACGTCGTGCGTTTATTATTAGGTCGCCGTGCGGATGCGCGTATCTGTGACAACAGTGGAAGCTCTCCGCTGTATTTCGCAGTGACCAGCAGGCAACTCGACGTGGCTCGGATACTGTTGGAGCACGGGGCGGAGGCTAATGCCCGGGATGACTACAGAGGTACTTTCTTACACTGCGCATCAGCACAGGGACACGACGACGTTGTGCGGTTTTTCCTGGACCGCCACGCAGACGTGGATGCACGCGACAAGGGTGGAAATACCCCGCTGCACTTGGCAGCGTCCAACAGCAACATCAAGGTCGCTCGGATACTACTTGAGCACAACGCGGAGGTCGACGCTCGGAACTACGAGGGATCAACGCCATTGCACAAAGCATCGGACGGAGAGCCAGGCGTTGTACAATTGCTACTAAACTACAATGCGGATATGTATGCGTGCGACGACTGCGGCGACACCCCATTGGGTATCGCAGCTGCTACCGAGAGTTTTGAGGTTGCACGGATACTCTTCGAGCATGGCATGAAGAAATTCCCGCTCCCGGAATAATACTAATAATTGGAACTAAGGCGATACGAGGTGTTTAACGAGATGTGCAGAGGTCGTTCCTTATATTATATTACCGACTCTGCTTATGACTCAAATTCTTGGGGCGCGGTACCGGGGCGATGATGGCTTTACTGTAATACCTTGCCGATGTTCCTGCTCTACTTATACAACACATTCACCTATACACCATGCCAACTGCAAGTCCGCAACTGACCAGAAAGTACTTTGGATTGTGAGAGATCTGGGGCAGTACACGAGCCCAGCGGTCCCGACCGCGTTCATGCTCGAACACCATACCAACTAGGACGAGCCCGGCCGCGGGGCTGGCGGTACTTTCACCACCGTACACTGCCAAACGTACCACAACCCTGTTTGAGGGTCCGGTCGCCCATCCGTTGGGGCCCCAGTTTAGCCTTATTCGAGGTTTTGTTTTCCGCCGTCTAAGGGTTACTCCTCTCGACCGGCGCGCGAATGAACCTAAACTGGGGCTACACGGACCCTGGGCGACCGGACCCGGTTCTGGTACGTTTGGCGGTGTAAGAGCTTTCAGTACGCAGCTAGCTGCAGCAGTGCTGTTGCAGCCCACCTTCGTCCAGAACCTCGGCAACCGGTACTAGTATCAAAGCCTCCAAAAGTGCGTCAGCTGCGATCCTGCCTGCGATTGTTCCAATCTTGGCAATCGCAGAGATACGAAACCCGGTATGGCGACTGTAACATCTCAGCCCCAATCCAGGGGGGTTTCCAGTGAGGTCTTAAACGTGAACGACCACCGATTGTCAATCGGAACGCATTGTACCAAGCACTGTACTATCCCAATGGCAGTATATAGATGAATCTTTGGGTTGCAAGGTGTTCGTTCATTGCTCAAATTGAGCACTGGCAGAGCGTGGTAAATGGCAATGTTGTACTATGGCACCAATCTTTCATAAGTACAATTCGCGTCTCAAGACAGCTAGGCTAGCGTCGGCGCTAGGCCGTCCGCTTGTCCATTGAGCAAGCCATTGAGTGCAATTCCATCTCAGGCGATATATCAAGCTATCAAGTGCCATAGTAACTCATAATCCGGCCTTCTCACCGATTCCACAGATACCCAGTATTTCGAGGAAGTAACGCTCGGCTCGGTTTCCGGACAATGGTTTTAGATTCGTCGCATTCACCAGCACAAGCACCATCACCATATGATACAACTAACGTACCACGATAAAACACTCGGATACGATATGATAAAAGGTCGTCACCCAAAATATAGCATCGTAGGTATCCATCATTCGTTCATTTGCTCGGATAGTAGTTCGACGATTTCTGTGTATCCTTCCGCTTTGGCCTTGTCCAACGGAGTCTTCCCGCTGTTGCCGCGTGCGTTCACGTTCCCACCGTGCTTTAATAATAATCGCACGAGTTCTAGATGTCCCCAATGGGCTGCATCGTACAATGGGACCCGGCCTTGGTCGTCGCGCGCATTAACTTCGGCATTGTGTTCAAGAAGTATCTCGGCGACCTTTAGATGCCCACGGTATGCCGAAAGGTGCAGCGCGGTCGATTGGTCGTACCGCTGGGCTTCCAGGTCTACGCCACAGTCGAGTAGCCATCGCACAACATCAGGGAAACCTTCAATAGATGCGCGATGCAGAGGAGTTTGGTCCAAGGAGTCCCGGATGTTCACATCGGCGCCGTTCTCCAGCAGTAACTGTACAATCCCGACATCCCCTTCGTTAAATGCTGCGTGCAAGGGAGTCCCGTAGCGACCACCCTTGGCGTTCACGTCCTGCGGACGCTTCGAAAGCACGTGTTCTACCAGGGCCCGGTTTCCAACCCGTACCGCATGATACAGGGGGGGTGCTTCAGGTCGCGCCGGGCCTGTCCCGGACTCCGAGTTGTAGAGTGCGTCAACGTCGTGGAGCCAGAGCCATACAGCGAAATGCGGCTTGTCGGCGTCAAAAAGATCATCTACCCCGTCCTTCACGCGCGACAAAATATCTTCGAACTTGGCGTGCTCGAACCAGTGGTCCGCTGCGTATTTGGCGAGGGGGAAGCCTACGATGTTGTTGCGGTCAATCCGCTCATCTAGTCGGAGGAGGACGCCCAAAGAAGCTTGTGCAAGAATCGTGTGAGCAGACTCGAGCCGAATGTGGAATCGTGACTCCTCTCCAAGAGAACTTGCGAGGCGATCTGACGTCAGGAACTCTTTTACGGAGAAGTGAGAGAACTGAACAACCCGAGAACCACCATCCATGACTACGGCCACCAAACTGGAGCATGCTGATAGTACTGCTTCTTCGTTATCTTCCCACCGCCAATCCGCATTTAACTTCGGGCCTCCTCTCGCGTTGAAGTCGATCGCCAGGACTTCCGCAAGTTCATCTACTCGAAGTGGACGAACGGCGACAGTCAGGCATTGTAGAAGACGATATGCGTGCTCTCTGTTCGCCCGGTTTATTTCCCTCAGTATCCGCTCGTATGTCTCGTCCAGAGACTCGGGTAATTGCTCGAGGATGTTGAGTACGCTGGCCGGGAAACAATGACGTAATATCTCCAGTTGACAGAACACCCATCGGAACCTGCCCCAAGTCTTCAGCAAGCACGACGAGCCTAGGGAGTAGCGACGACTTACATTCCATCGGCCTTCGCCGAGAGTGTTCCCACGACCAAGTCCCTTTCCTCGGCTCTCCATCTCCGCATCCTTGAGTCAGAGTGAACAACTGAACTGACATAATTCGCGATGTCCGCATTCTGTCCACTTTCATCGTGAAGAGAGATCTGGTGAGCTGCCAGTGGCTCGAGAGCATTATGGATGTCGATCTCTGGACGACTCGTGATACACAAATGCAAGTTCGAAAGTTTCAACTCGACGAGTTCCTTGATAAGTATTAGGACCTTTTCACGAGGTGACGGCATCCCCGATGTATTGAGACATTCATCGACCGCGTCTAAGATGAGGTAGATTGGAGTTTTTCCGAGGGCCACGAGCATGGTCTTGAGGCATTGTGTGAGTGCGTCGTCATTTGGCTGTACCGAGCCACGACGATGGGTAGAGTACAAGGCATGAAGAATGTCGCAATAAACATCGGACTGATGAGTGAGTTGGATGAGAAGGGAGGAGAGTAAAGCACGAGAGTCCTGCTTTGCGGTATCTTTGAAGTCGAAATAGAAGTAGGCCATCGACGCAAACCCGGCGTTGCAGATGTCTTCTATATCTCGGATGATCACGGAGCTGGACAAAAGTATAGCTTGAGCTCGACTATAGATGTAATAAGTCAGGGAGAAACGAACCTAAGAATACTTTTCCCCGAACCCGCTAAGAGACAGGAATCCGTTAGTAGGAATTCAGTCGGAAAGGTAGAAACGTACGTTTTCCGTGAACCCACAACAGGCAGCCGGAGGCCCTCCAATCTTTGAAGACGTCTCCCCGAGTGAGCCACGCCGTGGTTCCCATTTGGTGGGCACTACAGGCGATGTTGTAATTGATGGACGGATCGGGGGAAGAGAGCCATTTTTGAAGGTCGTGCCGAAGCTGGCTACCTGTTAAGTATGTGAGAAGTCGCGGCTAATGGCACCGGGAAGTACGGACGATTCATATCGTCTACGGTGTTTACTATTCGAGCGATTGCTGCGCTACTTTCTTTCCCTCCTAGACAAGCCGAGGTGTGAGGATGGTAGGACAGGTAAGCACGAAAGCACAAACCATCAACAATTAGCTTCACATTGTCGTCGACAACCACCATCCTATTATCGACTTGCTTTACTCTGTCATCGACGGCCCGCACTTTATTATCAACACCATGTGTCAGCCTCAGGACTTCGGCAGTCGCCATTCGTGCCTCTTCTTGCGTCAATCTGTCAAGTCTCTGCAGCGCATCCTCAACATCTCGTCTTCCCGCTAGCTTTTTGAGGAATTTTTCTGAATAAATTATAATGAGAAGAAATCAGAGAATAAGAGAATCACGTACTCGCTCGCCCGTGTTTGATTTCCTGCTTCGCTATCGCGAGAATAGACAGAACCTCAACCATAATCTTTACTATAACGTCCGTCATAGCTGCCGTCTGTCGAACTTCCGTATAGACCTCAAGCCGTTTGAAGAAGCCCTCGATGCGTTCGAAGATGTCGACGAGAATGTCGTGGCTAGCAGCAACGTCCTTGGACGCCTGAATGATTGCTGTTACGATGGTCCACAGGTGAGGTCAATGAAAACACTCACCAAGAGCAGAACTCCAATTCCGGCAAAGATCACCTTGGCGGGAGAGAACACCTAGAAAATGAATGTAAGAGCGCCGATCTCGAACGAGGCAACCTCCTGAGACCCACCAAGCCAACGCCTTCACCAAGTGTAGCAGAGAACGCGTAAAGGACATTTACGGTTGGATTAAGCCACTTTGTCAACCTCTCGTCATCTCTCCGAGACTGATCGAACTCTTCAACCTGGGCTGCAAGTACGGCAAGAATCGCATCGGGAGAGTCGCAAGTCTTGAGCTGGGCGACTAAGGGATGAGAGGTGATGTCCTGCCCCGTTCGTTTTTTGTAGGCTTTGAAGGCAGTTCTGAAGATAGCCTCGAAGTTGGAGGAAGAGGCGCTTGGGCGAGTGGACTGAGACATGGTGTAGCCGTACGGTTTCGGTTTGGGTTGGGAGGAGACGTAATTATACCGAGAAGGTAAGAGGCAAGCAAGGCACAGCCTCAGAAATATATTCGTGATAGCGTTGATAGACGCACTACCGACTCGATAATGGTAAATGCAACAACACAGCGGAACGCGATATTATCGAGAGAGAAATAGTTCGAGGTAAAGGTAGAAGAGACCGTTGATGGAAACAGCTCATACTACACTACTGTGGCCAAGACGGTTGCCGTCGGATACGGCATGCGTAGTGGTAAGACCCAGATAGAATACTAACCAAAGGAGGCCGCTACAACAAGGTTACTCTGGCATCCAATGGGTATAAGATCCACCATCTGAATACAAGGCACCCCCGGGATGGTCCAGCCTGATGGGGCGCGTTATGTGCCAAAGCGTAAAGAGTCGGACATAAGAGGCCGAATGTCTCGGGTTGCGGGTTTCGGCCTTGGCCTTGCGTTGCCAAGTGCGTAACTGGCTTTCAAAGACGTATGTCCGGCGCCATCGCCCTGAGCACCTCGTGTGTTGAGTTCAGAACACGAGCTCTACCGTTCAATTATGAAGTATGTCCAAAATCGGACTGAGTCGTGCATCCCGAGAATAGAACCCTGACCTAGGAAGCCAGAGTAAGCCAACGTCAACGGTGAAGAGGCAATCAGTCGGGTGGAACCCACAAGATCCCATTCAGCGATGGCGGAGAATCATCAGTGTTGCAGCGCGGGTTCGAGCCAACTATGATGGCCACGGGGCCACTGTCGTACAGCCAGGGGTTGAGGATGCCGAGGGCCTTCAGGAAGCGAGTAGCCATCAAGCAGGAGGGTTGTGCGAGCCACAATCTGTACCTTTACAGTCAGCCGCCAGGGTGCCCGAGGATAAGAGGGAGGAACTTAGGCGCACGTGTCCTAGCGGTTGTCAGTCTGTTGTCTGGCCCTCTTTGCCAGTCACTGCCTTGCTCCGATTCGGGTCAGTATGGCGCCGGGAGGGAAGGGGACCGGCGCATGGTGAGCAGTTGCGAGAAGACAACTACGCTTCCTGGTAGTTGCGCCACCTACTACTGCCGGGGACCTTAGCGTTACCAAAAACCCCTAGTGTAGCTTGTTCACGCTGCGTCCAGTCTGGGACTACGGCCTACCAGCTGGGATATAAATGGATTCAAAAAAAAAAAAAAAAAAGAGACAACTACGCTGGTGGACTGCACAGAGATTGCCAGTGGGCTGAAGCACAAAGTGCTTCTCGATCGGGATGAGGGTTTTCATTTCCGAGGCGAGGTCGCTCCGGGTGGGTGAGACCCTCCCGGTGCGAGTAGATGAAGGTCGGAAAACACAAGGCCTCTTCATCGATCCTGGCAATCACTAGGTGTGGCGGGCGGGGAAAATAAAAAGCTCTGGTTCCTTGAACCGGTCGAGAGGACAGATGGTGGCACGAAAAGGAGGAACGAGCATGTGCCGCCTCGTCCGTTCGCGTGCTCCTTCGTTACTCCGGCAGAGACCGGCCAAAGTGCCCGCCACGGCCACTGGCACTGGTACATCTCGACTGACTGACTTCAATTGCTCCCTGGACCCTGTTGGGATTCAGCCCGGAACGGACACAGTCCGGCAAACCGAGGCTAGACCGACATATTAGATAATCGTAGCATTATCATAGTTAAACGGTTATCAACGAATAATATTTGTAAGCAGAGGAGCAATACGCTCTCCTCTGATCCTCCACCGTGACTCTCGTACATCGTTCACCTATCCGGCTGCCCGCCTCCATAAATCTCTACACACCCTTCCATGCCTCCAGGCTCCCAATGACTCGCGTCGCACGGCGCATGGGTCCTGGGGTGCCTTCTTCAAGTTCTACCTTATTTCGGAAATTCGGAGCGCCACTTCAGACTGTCATCCACATTGTCTCAACCACATATACAGTAGCTATGTTGTATCGTACACTATTTTTCAAATCCTGGATCGCACGTCTTTGTCGTGATTACGGGACCTTGAGCAGGGCAGGAATAGAAATGGCTATACAGTATAACCGAGATATTTTGTGTACGTACACATGCTTTTATCCTCACTAATAATAAGGACTGATTGTTGTATTTAGTGGAACAAGGTGTGCCCTTGTCTGCACCCTTGTGTACGTTGACATGTTGACAGTTGATTCGCTTCCAAATGGGGTAACTTGAATAGGGTAACTTGTTGATCTCGTCCTGTCCGTATTCTGCGTGCGACAGTCATTGCACGGCCGTCTTGGTTCTGGTTCAATCTTCGTACTTACACCTAGAGTAAAATCAATGGATCTGGGTATCACATCTTTCCTGCTGTCTGTGACAGTCTGTCGCACCTCGAGTTGAATTTCACCGCAATTTTTTGCGTGTAATTACGGTCGCCCGCTCCCTTCTTGACTCCTTGGAATATTTCGGCGGCTGTCTATTTGTTCACCAGACGTCCTGGTCGTCATTCACAACCGGTACCTTTTCCTGTGGCGGGGGTCTCTGCAACAGATATTAGGGCACCCATATAATGAAGTGCCTTTTTCCCCAATTACGATTTTCCTTTACTATCCACTCACCGACTTTTTCAGTCACTTCGACGGCCACATGTCCCAAGTTCCTTCCATCGCCACTCCCACAAGCTTTGAGACAATTTTCGGAGAGGCATTGGATGCGTACAACAAACAGACGAAGAAAGACATCGCCTCGCATCCCCTGATCGTCCGACTGAAGTCATGCGGTACTCCGAGCGCCATTCTCGACGTGCTTCGAACCCAAGTCCAGGTGTCTGATCAATCCCAAAATGCAGATGAGAAGTTGACAGCGTGGCTGGTTCCAACCGTCAACGTCTTGCACAGATTCTCTGCAACCCTCGGCAACGTAGTTGGGCTGGTGAATTGCGACACGTTAAGCCACTTGAGATCTACCCTCTGATGTGAGTCCCTACAGGTATTCCCACCTTCGAATGCGATTTTTACTGGCATTGGTGTCCTCCTCCAAGTAAGCGTTTTCCTTGACTCCGGCATGCGGACCTTGGTAACACACTATCTCTAAGGCCATTATGGATGTCCGTGCTAGCCAAGAAGCACTCGTCGACCTCTTTGGACGCATCGAATACCTTTTTAAGCGACTTGAGGCTTATATAGAGGTCCAACCGACGGCAGCCATGATGGATATCATCGTGAAGATCATGGTCGAAGTTCTTTCGATCCTTGGGATTATAACGAAGGAGATCAAGCAGGGGCGAATGAGTATGTCTTTTCTTGTTCATAGTTCTTTGAATGTCAACGTTCTCCCAGAGAAGTATCTCAAGATGTTAGTCGGGTGGACGGACATCGAGGACTCGCTGCATAGACTCGACAGATTGACGCAGGAGGAGGTTCGTATGGCGGCAGCAGAAGTCCTGAAGATCAATCGCGAAATTAACGACAAGGTGAAAGCCGTGGATGACAAGGTGGAGCGTGTCGGTGGGAGGGTACAGGCTGTTCGTACAAACTTAGAGGGTGTCGACAACAAACTGCAGGGCGTCAACGACGAAGTACAACGCGTCACTGACAAAGTTAGTGCAGTCATTGAAGGTGAGGTGTGCCTACTTAGCTGCCCCGTCGTATCCTGACACTTTTACTTGGTTAGGTGGAAAGGAGATAAGGGTGGCGATTCAACAGGTCGCGAATCAAGTCAACGATATAAACCGTTCGTGGTCTCCTAGCTTGCAGACTACGACAGTTTATGCGTTCGTACAGGGAACGCGTTACGCCAAGACCTCCGACAATGGATTTCTGCCCCCGACCCATCCGTTAATTACAACGTCGCGTGCGATGCCCACCACGAGGGTACTGCAGCCTGGTGTTCCCGAGGCGACACCTTCGCTGATTGGAAAGCGTCTGGTTCTTTGTTGTGGATTCACGGAAAACGTACTTATCACATTACCCTCTGGGTCTTAATCACCGCTGACAACCTCTTGGTTTCTCAGCTGGCTCTGGGAAGAGCGTTCTAAGGTGTGTTACTCCTTGACGATTGCGTCCTATAAACTCACGTCATCGCCAAGCTCCGTGATTATTCGGGAAATCAAGACCATGTCCAATGCCGGCTTGGCTTATGTGGCTTATTTCTATTTCGATTTCAAGGACACAACAAAACAGGACTCCCGTGCTTTATTATCGTCCCTCCTTGTCCAGCTCTCTGATCGATCCGATGATTTCTGTGACGTTCTTCTTGAACTATACTCGGCACATAAAGATGGATCGGAACAACCAAGTAACGCATCACTCGCGCAATGTCTCAAGAATATGTTTGCGATCGCGGGGAAAGCGCCCATTTATCTTGTTATTGACGCCCTCGACGAGTGTCCCGACGACATCGGCGTTCCATCTTCGCGTGAAAAGGTGCTAGACCTCGTGGAAGAATTCGTCGAGCTTCGCCATCCCAATCTGCGTATATGCGTCACGAGCCGTCCAGAGTTCGACATCTGCACCGTGCTTGAGCCTCTGGCGACTCAACAACTGTCCCTTCAAGACGAAAGTGGACAAAAGCAGGACATTATCTACTACATCACTTCTGTCGTTCGCTCGGACAAAAGGATGAAGAGATGGAAAGACGAGGAAAGGGATATGGTCATTGAGAAACTCACGGAGAAAGCTGACGGAATGTAAGGATATCTTTGATGAGTGGGTCGTATCATGGTCTCACGTTCTCACACAGGTTTCGATGGGTTTTCTGTCAATTGGAGATTCTACGGCGCTGTTTCCCGACCAACGTGCGTCGTGTCATCGAGGAATTGCCCGAATCACTGGACGCGACATACGAGCGCATCCTGAAGGGGATCACCAAGGCTAATCGACAGTACGCGTATCGACTGTTGCAATTTCTCGCGGTGGCTGCTCGGCCACTTCGAGTCGAGGAGCTTGCAGAGGTGGTTGCATTTGATTTCGACGCCGGAGAAGGAGAAATCCCGAAATTGAACACCGGTTGGCGCTGGGAGGACCAGGAAGAGGCGGTGCTGTCAGCGTGTTCCAGTTTGGTGTCCGTCGTCATCGACGATGGCTACCGGGTCGTTCACTTCTCCCATTTCTCCGTAAAAGAATTCCTGACATCGGAGCGCCTTGCGAATTCAACTGGAGAGGCATTCCCGTTCCATATTTCCCTCGAGCCCGCACACGCGATTCTTGCCCGGGCTTGTCTTGGCATTTTGCTCCACCTGGACGACCACACGGACGGAGACAAAATCAAGGGCATTCCTCTTGTTCAATATGCTGCCGAATTCTGGGTCAAGCACGCGCAGTTCAAGGGGGTGGAATCACGCGTAAAGGACGTAATGGACTGTTTCTGCGACATGGACAAGCCACATTTTTCAGCGTGGATCCGAATGCAAAACCTACGCGATCTCTTACCCTCCGACACTCCAAAGCTGACCACAGCACCTCTTCCAGCTGTTCCCTTATACTTCGCTGCACGCCATGGATTCTGTGGTCTAGCTGAACGCACGATAGTCAAGCATCCACAGCACGTGAACGCTTTGGGCGGTCTTCGCGGTACTCCATTGCACTCGTCGGTGCGCTGGGGACACATCGGAATTTCCCAGATGTTGCTTGCGCACGGTGCCGACGTCAATTCCCCGTGCGCGGACTCCTGGACTCCACTACACATCGCATCGGAGCACGGACTTCTAGACGCCGGTAACTGGCTGCTAGACCACGGTGCGGACTTGGATTTCAAAGGGCTGGACGGACAGACTCCGTTGCATTTAGCGGCGTCCGGCGGGCACCTCGAGGTTGCTCGGGTGCTACTCGAGCGCGGTGCGGACCTTAATGCTTTGGATGACGAGGGATATACCCCGTTACACCGGGCATTGGAGGAAGGCGAGCTTGATGTTGCACAGTTACTACTGGACCACGACGCGGACGTGTATGTGCGCGACAACAGCGGAAGGACTCCACTGCATGTCGCAGCCGCCAATGGGCTCCTCGAGGTTTCTCGGATACTGCTCGAGCGCGGTCTGGAGGTTGATGCCCGGGATGACAGGGGATCTACCCCGTTACATGGCGCATCGGATGAGGGACGGCTCGACGTCATGCTATTTTTATTGGACAGTGGGGCAGATGCCCACGCGCGCAACGACACCGGAAATACTCTACTCCACTCTGCCGCGGTCAACGGGCACCCCGAGGTTGCCCAGATACTCCTAGAGCGCACTGTGGAGGTCGATGCCCGGAACGACGATGGAACTACCCCGTTACATTTAGCGTCTGAGGGAGAGCTGGACGTCGTGCGGTTGTTGCTGGACCATGATGCGGATATACGCGCGCGCGACAACACCGGAAACACACCACTGCATATCGCGGCATTCTACGGACGCTGCGAGGTTATTCAGGTACTACTCGAGAGAAACGCAGAAGCCGGTGCTTGCAACAACAACGGGTCTACCCCAAGGCACCTAGCGTTGAGGGAAGGAGAGCTTTGTGCTTCGCAGTTATTGCTGAACCGAGATGCGGGTGCAGTTTATGCAGATGTGTGCGGATGGGATCCGTCGGAAGAAGTCAGTGGCGCTTCGTATGTAGATGTAGATATCCTAAATTGGGCCGAACCTCACGAGACAAAGCACGAGACGTAACGAAATCGTTCCGAATTCTGTACCTATCGACTCTGTCCTTGACTCTGTCTATAACTCGAATTTTTGGAGCGTGGGTCCTCTACTTTCCTCCGGAACCCCGGCAACCGGCCCGGTATCACTGTAAGGCCGTCTCCTATGGTGCCAAGGGTAGATATTACTGGCCCGCGAAACCTGGCCACACACTCAAGACAACTGGCCTCACATTGACCTCGGAACGATCCTAGGCTGCGGATCCCTGGCCATAGCAGCCCCAGAGGCCCGGAACCAGCAAGACCAAGCAGAACAAAACCGCCCCAACCTCTCTGGCCCGAACCGACTGCTACACATCCTAATCTCCGAATCAGCACACCTAATCTGGGTACTGAGATGCGAGAGGGCAATCCAAATGAAAACCCACTCCGCTCAAGAAATCAAGCACCGATGGCTGCGGGTAATCAATGAGAGATTAACAAATGACAAGATAATCGCGACCAGAATCAAGAGAAGTAAGGCCATGATGCAGTCTGTCGACGGCACATGGAAGGCAGCCCTCAGCCGGGAATGGGAACTACCGCCCAACTGGATGATCCATAGTGAGGTTTTAGTGGGTAGGAGCGCACGTAGCGTCAGGACCTTCGATGATCACGTGCACTGAGTCCCACACATCCCCAAACACCATGGGGCGTGCGTAAAGGCATTTTCCCTCACATCTGGGCTTCGGCCCGGCTTCATGCGGGCTAGATAGGGCTGGGGCTGATGGTAAATCTCCTGCTATCTAGCACTTATTCTCGGTACTTAGGCTAAGTAGTTACCGGAATAAAACGCTCTCCAAAAAAAAAAAAAAAAAAAAAAAAAAAGGGTAGATATTACTATAATAGGCGCTTGAATTGGCGTGCTCGTCTGCGGTCTGACTCTACGTCGAGGTAGATGCGTCTGGCACAAGTGGCTCCAAGAGTCGTTCGTCTCCCAAGCTCCTCGGTCTATCCTCCCTTCTATCTGTTCCGGCACAGCTGACTGCAATACAAATAGCGGCTAGTTCAATCTCGCCACTCAATGACTACTTGCTTTCCGAGGGCCGCTCTCCCACCTCATGTTCTTCAATGATCTCACGGTTGGCTCGAACCCGGGCTGCGACACCGATAGATATATCCGCCATCGCCGATCCTATACTAGTAGGACCCACCAGACTTATTGTCTATTCACTTTCGACAATGCCTTGCTCGGGAGATAGCGCCAGACATATGCCATTTTAGCACTCGGCAACGTGAAGCCAAAGACTCAGCGATACCCGAAACCCATGACACTTAGCCTCGAGGATCAAGTCAAGGATAGTCCGACTCGTTACGTGTTCAAAAGTTACGCCTTACTGTAACGCATAGCGTACCTCATCAACTAGCCACACCCATGCATAGGGATGTCTTATTGTTCAGGACGATCAGGATCATACCCATTGGAAACTGTAGTATGGTATTGCACAAACGACAAAACTTATAGTCCTTTTGTCAAGATTGTTTTGTTCGAGTGCTACTGTTCCAATGCTGTATGGTATCGTAGCTGTCTTCCTTGTGATCAACGTTCTTCTCTTCCTCGAACAACTGTATTTCTCTCTCGACACGGCACTGGCACGTTCTATGCTGCTAGTCGATAGCGCGCAAGATAGCGCGTCTATCTGGTTGTTATCGCATTATCGCCCACCCATATGCGGTAACTGGCATAAGCATACTTTTCCTCTCATTTTCAACTTGAACCACCCTACTGCCACACCATGTCCGGGCACCCTCTCGCAAACCACCCCCCCTCGAACTTCGATTCTATCTTCAGAACTGCCTTCAAAGCCTACAAAAAGCGAACAGGGCAGGAGATCACGTCTCATCCCTTAGCTACCTGGCTCAACACCTGCGACTCTCCCGATGCAATTCTCGCTGTGCTTAGAGCCCAGGTTGACGAGTTCGATCAGTCTCGGAGAGACAATGAGAGGTTGACAAAGTGGCTTAATCCGACCGTGAACGTCCTTTACGCATTCTCGGCTACACTTGGTGAGGGCGTTGGTTTGATGAGTCTCGGGAAGCTGCCTCGTTCCGGATTTGCGCTCTCACACTCGCTTATTAGGTGTTCTCCCCGCCAAGGTGATATTTGCAGGAATCGGTGTTCTACTTTTAGTGAGTATCCTCATTTACTGCACCTTGACCATTATGTCAGCTCGGTCATTCAGGCGTCCAAGGATGTTGCCGCCAGCCACGACGTCCTCATTGACATCTTCGAACGCATCGAGAACTTCTTCAAACGGCTCGCGGCCTATACACCAGTTCCACAGACGGCAGCTATGACGAACATTATAGTAAAGATTATGGTCGAGGTTCTGTCTATTTTTGCGATAGCGACCAAGGAGATCAAACAGGGGCGAGCGAGTAAGTTACTCCCGGTTATGCCCTAATTTCATCTCGTTGGATGTTATTCAGAGAAATTCGTCAAAAAGCTAGTGGGAAGACGGGATATTGAGGACGCGCTAGAGAGACTTGACAGATTGACGCAAGAAGAGGCGTGGATGGCGAATGCCGAAGTCCCTAGGCTGACGCATAGTGTCGATGACAAGGTGAACAGCGTCAGCTTCCAGGTGGAGGGCATCAAGAAGATGGTGCAAGGTATCGACGGGAAGGTGGATTGTGTCGACGAAAGGGTCCAAGGCGTCGATGAGGGGGTCCATGGCATCTGCGAAGGAGTTCAACGCGTTTCCCACAAAGTGCAAGCCGTCGATGACAGAGTAAGGCAAGTCAATGATAGAGTGGGGGTCGTCAACAACGATGTAAAACTAATCGTCGAAGGTGTGTGATTCCGTGCTTATTTGTCCTACGCACCATCCTCACACTTCGGCTTGCCTAGGAGGAAAGAAAGAACTGCAGCAGTACAACGGATCGTGAACACTTTAGACAATATGAATCGTCAGTGATCCTCATTGCCGCGATCATTGGCGGCGGTCGCTCACATACTTAACAGGCAACCAGCTTCGACGTGACCTTCGAAACTGGATCTCTCCCCCCGATCCGTCCATCAATTATAACACCGCTTGTGGTGCTCACCACGAGGGTACCGCGGCATGGCTCACTCGGGGCGACGCTTTCAAGGGCTGGAGAACTGACGGCTGCCTGTTGTGGGTTCATGGAAAACGTACATAACGGTACATTCCTTCCTCTCCGACCGAATTGCTACTAACACCGTTCTGTTCTCTTAGCTGGTTCGGGGAAAAGTATTCTTAGGTTCGTTTCTCTGACATATCACGTCTACAGTCGAGTTCAAGTTATACTTTCGACCAGCTCCGTGATCATCTGAGAGATAGAAGACATCTGCAACGCCGGGTTGGCGTCGATGGCCTACTTCTATTTCGACTTCAAGGACACCGGAAAACAGGACTCCCATGCTCTACTCTCCTCTCTTCTCATCCAGCTCTCTCATCAGTCCGATGTTTACTGCGACATTCTTCATGCCTTGTACTCTTCCCATCGTCAGGGCTCAGTACAACTCAATGACGACGCACTCACGCAATGCCTCAAGACCATGCTCGTGGCCCTCGGACAAACCCCAATCTACCTCATCTTGGACGCGGTTGACGAATGTCCCAACGCTTCGGGGATTCCATCACCTCGTGAAAAGGTCTTGATACTTGTCAAGGAACTCGTCGAGTTGAAACTTTCGAACTTGCATTTATGTATCACGAGCCGTCCCGAGGTCGACATCCGCAATGTTCTCGAGCCACTGGCAGCCCACCGGATCTCTCTTCACGATGAAAGTGGACAGAATGCGGACATCGCGAACTATGTCAGTTCAGTTGTTTACTCTGACTCGAGGATGCGTCGATGGAGAGCGGAAGAAAGGGACGTGGTCGTTGGAACACTCTCAGCCAAGGCCGATGGAATGTAAGGTCGTCGCTACTTCCTTGTCGTGCTTGCTGAAAACTTGGGGCAGGTTCCGATGGGTGTTCTGTCAACTGGAGATATTACGTCATTGTTTCCCATCAAGCGTGCTCAACATCCTCGACCAATTACCCGAGTCTCTGGACGAGACATACGAGCGGATACTGAGGGAAATCAGCAGGGCGAACAGATTGCACGCCTGTCGTCTTCTGCAATGCCTGACTGTCGCGGTTCGTCCACTTCGGGTCGAGGAACTTGCCGAAGTCCTGGCGGTCGACTTCAACGCGAGCGGGGGTCCGAAGTTAAACGCGGATTGGCGGTGGGAAGATAACGAAGAGGCGGTACTATCAGCATGTTCCAGTTTGGTGGCCGTAGTCATGGACAGTCATTCCCGGGTGATTCAGTTCTCCCACTTCTCCGTAAAAGAGTTCTTGACGTCAAATCGCCTCGCAAGTTCTCTTGGAGAGGAGTCCCAATTCCATATTCGGCTGGAGTCTGCTCACACGATTCTTGCACAGGCTTCTCTAGGTGTTCTCCTGCGACTAGATGAGCAAGTTGACCGCGACAGCATCGTCGGCTATTCCCTCGCCAAATACGCAGCAGAGCATTGGCCCGAGCACGTCAAGTTCGAGAATGTTTTGTCTCACGTGAAGGATGGGATCGATGAATTGTTTGACGCAGACAAGCCGCATTTCGCTGCATGGCTCTGGCTCCACGACGTTGACGGGTCGTCGATGGCACGGACAACAACCCCATCACAACCAGAAGCACCGCCCTTATATTACGCCGTACTGATTGGAAACCGGGCCCTGGTAGAACGTGTGCTTTCGAAGCGTCCACAAGACGTGAACGTCAAAGGTGGTTACTCCGGGACTCCCTTGCACGCAGCATTTTCCGAACGCGACATCGAGACTGTGTGGTTGCTACTGGAGAACGGCGCCGATGTGAATATCCGGGGCTACGAGGACCGAACTCCTCTGCATTGCACATCGGCGGGCAATGGTTTCTTTGATGTTACCCGGTGGCTACTCCGCCGTGGCGTAGACGTGACCGCCGAGGATGAAGATCAATGGACCGCACTACACTACGCGGCACTCAATGGGCGTCCAGAGGTTGCCGGGATACTTCTTGAGCACAATGCCGAGGTCAATAAGAGTGAATATACGGGCCGAGTCCCGTTGCACATTGCCGCCGAATACGGACATCTGGAACTCGCACGATTGTTATTGAAGCACGGTGGGAATTCGAACGCGCGGACTATGTTTGGCAAGACTCCGGCTGACGAGGCGAGGGCGAGAGGACACACAGAGATCATCGAACTACTATCCGAGCATGTGAATGAATGAGGGCGTGGTGCTGGTGCCTGCGAGGCTTTTCACCTCGTTTTATCATATCGTGTCAGAATGTCTTATCGTAGTATCTTACGTTCGAGGTTGTGATGGAAGTTGGGGAACGCGACGAATTTAACACCATTGTCGAGCAATACGGTAACTATTACTGGTCTTGTACGCCGTACCCATCCCACTCGCCATTTGTTATGCGGTACGAGCACGGGACGGGTATCACCCGTCCGGACCCGTAAGTTGACGGGCATTATACGGGTAGCCTGCAGGTCCTGCGCCGACCGATGACGGAAATGTGCCACACAACTGAGGGATTCGAAAGGTACACGGACAGGCAAAGCCACTGGGACTTGATACTACGTGCACGCACACATCACTATCTGCACTGAGGGTACGATGGAAATGATAAATGGGATGAACGACGACTCTGAAAATCGGATTAGCATCCCTGTCTCCAGTATGACAGATGGTCGTTACCATGGGGAGGCGGCTGCAGATGTAGATACAGTAGAGGTGGTGTTGCCTCCAGGCTCAGAGTAGGGCACGTCTTTGTTGCCCTTGCGGCGACTACGTCGTAGATTCTTCGAGATGAGGAACGCGAGGTCTAACATAAAAATGTGTCAACCATAATTGCCGTGAGGCAGAAACTGGTGCCGGAACTGATTCCGAGACAACTCGAAAATCGACTGGGGATTGCAGGAGCTTAAATGTTTGACATGAGAAGAGGACTAAGCATGTGAGCACCAATCTGGTAGTGAAGATCGAGCTGCCCTTCGCTGAGCTCCACTGGCGTGCTCCCACTAAGACACTCGGTGATGCTGTAGCCCGCCTCGTTGAACTCGCCCATGAATTCGCGCTGCGAATACGCGGATACTCGGCGAGTTCGTGCGCCTTCGGGCCTGTCGATGACTCGAGGTGAGTGTGCTGCCAGGTGGGGTCACGCTTGGGTGCAGCCGTTGGCGTGCTTGGTACATATGTGCGTGTCATAAGAAGATGGACCCACCAGCGGATCCTGGAGAGGAGGCGACACGTGACGAGGGCGGGCCCAAAGCCCCGCTATGGCGAGCGTGCGCGCCCATACCGCGAGCACGGGCGCGGCGAGCGGCAGGAACCACGTTGTAGCAGGAGCGCGTGCTTTGCGTCGCGCGGAGTTGTGCTGTTTTGGGACGGGTGGCGTCCGTGGGGGGTAGCGGACTCCTGGTCTGCGATCTGGAGAAGGGAGTACGAACGTGGGCACGCAAGGGGCGGAGTCGGTCCCGGGGGGCGTGGGAACGTGCGTCGCGCAGGTCACGAGGTGGACGGACCGGCAGCGGAGGAACGCGACTTGCCGGGGACGAGAAGCGCGACGAGTGGAAGGACGAGGGGCATCGATTCGGGGGATGTCAGCGTCGGTTTTCCTTCTGAGCTGTTTTTCTTAGTTTCGAACAATGGACGAGGACGAGCCCGGCTCTGCAGATGGACAGTGCAGAGCACCCACCAACTGACGGTGACTAGACCCGTCGCGATTAAAAGAACAAGAAGTCTCGGGGTCAACGGCGCAAAAACCGACCTTTCCCCCGTTGCCGAGGACATAGTCCCTGGATAATGGAAGGTGTGATATGGCGAGCGTAGCTCCCAAAATCCGGGAAAAATCTTGCGAGTGAAGACGGAGAGCAATTCGGGCACGCTAGGCATCGGAGCTTCCTATATGCGTCAGCGGGGATCAAGGCGAACAACAACGGCGGCCCTACCCCCATGCTCGTATGCGCCGAGAATACTGAATGGCGTCCACGCGACAACACCCACTGGCCAGCCGCTTATGGCAGTCCAGTACCGAGCGTCAGCACGACCGAGAGAACCCCCCTAGCCCACGCAAATGTGCAAATGCGACTTTGTAGTCTGGCGACGCGTACAGAATAAGGCTAAGACCGTGCGTGTGCGGATGCGGTGTGAACGGCGCCGACGTGTGTGTGTAGGAGTAATGGCCGCGTGTGTGTGGGTATAGATGGGCCTCTGAGGGCGACGTGTGCACGAGAAGTGGGAAGAAGCGGTTCTATGCGATATGAGCAGCGAACACAGCAAGGACCCAAAAAGTCATACGCACCATCACACCCCGCGGTGGCAACCATACACGACGAACTGTTTGTGATGTCTGCTAGAAAGTGAGCCTCCTCGGGTGTTCGCCTCGCAAAGTACAGCAACAACAGCCGGATTGGTGAACGGTTTTCGATGTCACAATGAAGTCCTGACTCCTGACCCTACAGCGGCGACACAATCCGTGAAACCACCCAAGCGATGAGACTGGTGTAGTACTGACTTCCTCTTTGGATAGATGTATTTTGAGCCTTGAAAAGTCCACTGACCTTCTCAAAGGTGACGAGCGCGAGGACAGCGACAAAGAGCGCGACGAGGGGCAGACGGGAGGAGAGCGCGAAGCCGTAGAGGTCCGCTGCGAGAAACTGGATGCGGTCAGAACTGTCTCTGCACGTACAGGACGGGACGAGGCTCACCTGGAATTGACGCACGTCGGGACCAGATAGGCGAGTATGGACCAGATGTCAACGAAGAGCCCGACTGCGGAGGCCACGCTGGAGATGATCAGCACGCATTTGTCGACGTCGAAGAGGTTGCCGTGTGAGAAGCCGAACACAGTCATGTCGACGGTAGCTAGAAAGGTAACACAGTTCAACAGAATGAAAAGCGCGTTGCCTGAGACAAAGAGTGCGAGGCTAGCCTGAGGGCACCCTATTCCTGACTCATTCTAGTAGTCATTCCTTGAATCGCTTAAGGGCGTTGGCCGACCAGAGACAGAGACATGAACGAATGAACACTTGATGAGCGCTGACTCGGAGCAGTTGTGGTGGCACATATATATCGTACAAAATATAAATAAATAAATAATAGGCCAGTCGTTGGTACAACTTGGGTCGGTGCTGTATGTATACCAGGTATTCGATAGCGATGGGGCGCTCCGAGTCATCGCCATCGACAGTTTTTTCTTCCTTCAACCCGAACTATTTCCCCTGCTACGCAGCTACATTTATCGTTATCATGTTGGTAGCGCGTCTATCACCGAATATTTGCATTACACGAGGCTGTGCCTACCTCAGTTCTCCGGTTAATTGCACAGGTCATATCTCCTCCTCCCAACCCGAACCGACACCATACGGCTACACATGTCTCGGTCCCCTCTCCCAAGCACCACTTCCTCCAACTTCGACTCTATCTTCAGGACTGCCTTCGAAGCCTACAAAAAGCGAACAGGGCATGACATCACGTCTCCGAGTCATCCCTTAGCCGCCCAGCTCAAGACTTGCGACTCTCCCGATGCAATTCTTGCCGTGCTCAAAGCCCAGGTCGACGAGTTCGATCGATCTCGGAAAGACTATGAGAGGTTGACAAGGTGGCTTAATCCGACCGTAAACGTCCTTTACGCATTCTCGGCTACACTTGGTGAGGGCGTTGGTTTGGTGAGTCTCCGGAGGTTGCGTCGTTCGAGATTTGTGCTTTCACTGTGCTCACACTTGTTTTCTAGGTGTTCTCTCCCGCCAAGGTAATATTTACTGGCTTTGGAGTTCTACTCTTGGTGCGTATCTCCGTTCACCACACTTTGTGAACTATCATGACAGCTCGGTCATTCAGGCGTCCAAGAATGTTGCTGCCAGCCACGAGGTCCTCATCGATATCTTCGAGCGCATCGAGAACTTCTTCAAACGGCTCGAGGCATATACGGAAGTCCCGCAGACGGTAGCTATGACGGACGTTATCGTGAAGATTATGGTTGAGGTTCTGTCTATTTTCGCAATTGCGACAAAGGAAATCAAACAGGGATTTGCGAGTACGTTATTCTCCAGTTATACTCTCATTTCGTCTCATTGGATTTCGTTCAGAGAAATTCCTGAAAAAGCTAGTGGGAGGACGAGATATTGAAGATGCGCTGCAGAAACTGGACAGATTGACACAAGAAGAGGCTCGGATGGCGACTGCAGAAGTCCTGAGGGTGACGCATGGTGTTGACGACAAGGTGAAGGGCGTTGGGTTCCAGGTGGAGGGTGTCAACAAGGGGGTGCAAGACGTCGACGGAAAGGTAGAGGGTGTCGACGTAAGGGTCCAAGGCGTCGACGAAAGAGTCCAGGGTGTCGATGAGAGAGTCCAAGGTGCCGACAAAAGGATCCAACGTGTCGGCGATGGGGTCTATGGGGTCGACGAGAGGGTCCGTGGCGTCGACGAAGGTGTCCAACGCATTGTCCACAAGGTGCGGGCGGTCGATGACAGAGTCAAGCAAGTCGATCATAGGATGGCGGTTGTCAATGACCATGTCAAGCTAATCACCGACGGTGTGTGGTTCCGTGCTATCTATCCTACGCACCATCCTCACACTTCGGCTTGGCTAGGAGGGAAAGAAACAACCGCAACCTTACAACGGATCGTCAACACCGTAGACGATATCAGCCGTCAGTGATCTCCATAGCGCCTGTTGTCATTTCCCGTGGTTGCTCACATATCTACAATAACAGGTAACCAGCTTCGACGTGACCTTCGAAACTGGATCTCTCCCCCCGATCCATCCATCAATTATAACACCGCCTGCGGTGCTCATCACAAGGGTACCGCAGTATGGCTCACTAGAGGCGACGCTTTCAAGTATTGGAGGACTCATGGCTGCCTGTTGTGGGTCCACGGAAAACGTATGTTCCTTCCTCTGTGACCGAATTGATACTAACACATTTCTGCTCTATTAGCGGGCTCGGGCAAAAGTATTCTTAGGTTCGTTTCTTTCTGACTTATTGCATCTACAGTCGAGCTTAAGCTACGGTTTCTTCCAGCTCCGTGATTGTCCGGGATATCGAAGAGGTCTGCAACGCCGGGTTTGCGTCGATGGCCTACTTCTATTTCGACTTCAAGGACACCGGAAAACAGGACTCCCGTGCTCTGCTCTCTTCTCTTCTCATCCAGCTCACTGATCAATCCGACACTTACTGCGACATTCTCCACGACTTGTACTCTACTCATCGCCGTGGTTCAGTACAGCCAAATGACGACGCACTCACACAATGTCTCAAGACCATGTTCGTGGCCCTCGGAAAAACTCCAGTCTACCTCATCTTAGACGCGGTTGACGAATGTGTCAACACTTCGGGGATGCCATCACCTCGTGAAAAGGTCCTGATACTTGTCGAGGAACTCGTCGATTTGAAACTTTCGAACTTGCATTTATGTGTCACGAGTCGTCCCGAGATCGACATCCGTAATGCTCTCGAGCCACTGGCAGCCCACCAGATCTCTCTTCACGATGAAAGTGGACAGAATGCGGACATCGCGAACTATGTCAGCTCAATCGTTTATTCGGATTCGAGGATGCGTCGATGGAGAGCAGAGGAAAGGGACATTGTCATCGGAAGACTCTCAGCGCAGGCCGATGGAATGTAAGGTCGTCGCTACTTCCTTGTCGTGCTTGCTGAAAGCCTGGCGCAGGTTCCGATGGGTGTTCTGTCAATTGGAGATATTACGTCATTGTTTCCCAGCCAGCGTGCTCAACATCCTCGAGCAATTACCCGAGTCTCTGGACGAGACATACGAGCGGATACTAAGGGAGATCAGCCGGGCGAACAGAGACCATGCCTATCGTCTTCTGCAATGCCTGACTGTCGCCGTTCGTCCACTTCGAGTCGAGGAACTTGCCGAAGTCCTGGCGGTCGACTTCAACGCGCGCGGGGGCCCGAAGTTAAACGCGGATTGGCGGTGGGAAGATGACGAAGAAGCGGTGCTGTCAGCATGTTCCAGTTTGGTGGCGGTAGTCATGGATCGCGGTTCCCGGGTTGTTCAGTTCTCGCACTTCTCCGTGAAAGAGTTCTTGACGTCAAATCGCCTCGCAAGTTCTCTTGGAGAGGAGTCCCAATTCCATATTCGGCTGGAGTCTGCCCACACGATTCTCGCACAAGCATCTTTAGGCGTCCTCCTCCGACTAGACGAGCGAATTGACCGTGACAGCATCCTCGGCTATCCCCTTGCCCAATACGCGGCCGAGCACTGGCCCGAGCACGTCAAGTTCAAGAATGTTTTGTCGTACGTGAAGGATGGGATTGATGAATTGTTTGAGGCTGACAAGCCGCATTTCGCCGCATGGCTCTGGCGCCACAATGTTGACCGATCCTCGATACGCAAGCGAAGCCCAGAACAACCAGCAGCACCGCCCTTATATTACGCGGTACGGATTGGAAACCGGGCCCTGGTAGAACACGTGCTTTCGAAGCGTCCACAGGACGTGAACGTCAAGGGTGGTCTCTACGGGACTCCCTTGCACGCAGCATTTTCCAAACGCGACATCGAGACTGTGTGGTTGCTACTGGAGAACAGCGCCGATGTGAATATCCGGGGCTACCGGGGCCAAACTCCTCTGCATTGCTCATCGTACGAAGATTTCCCTGATGTTACGCGGTGGCTACTCCACCGTGGCGTAGACGTGAACGCCAAGCAGGACAACCAATGGACGGCACTGCACCTTGCAGCATACAATGGACATCTAGAGGTTGCCGAGATACTTCTTGAGTACCAAGGCGAGGTCAATGCGAGCGAAGAAGATGGCCAACTCCCGTTGCACTATGCCGCCGCAGAGGGACATCTGGAAATTGCGCGATTATTGTTGAAGCACGGTGGGAATGTGAACGCGCAGGATAGCTTTGGCAGGACTCCGGCTGACGAGGCGAGGGCGGAGGGACACACAACGATCATCAAATTACTATCCGAGCATGTGAACGAATGAGTGCCTGGTGTCGGTACCTGCGAGGCTACATTTCCTGGGCGTTTTTATCATATAATGTTTTGTCGTAGTACGTTCGAGGTTGTATCGTAGGGCGATGGATGATGCTCAAGTTGGGCAACGTGACGAATTTAAATTTAATATCATTGTCGAGCGATACCGTAAAATCCTAAACTGTCCCTAACCGCTAGGAAACAGTCTAAGATGAGCGCAGGGTCTAGGGGGTGTGAAGCGTCGCAAGGTAACGCGCAGGCCTCCGCGGCGCACGGGCTGTCGTATATAGGTCCGCGGCTATCGCGGACACGTCCGTGTTGAAGGGCTAAGGCCGCGCGTGAGTGCAGTGACGTCGGGAGAGGGAATGGGGTCGGTTGGTCTCAGGTAATCGGAAACGGTCGCGCACGCTCCGTCGGCGCGACGCGAGACTTCGCATAGGTGGCCGCCAAGGTCGGGGGCGCGTCGGTTCCGAGTTGCTAAGGCCGCGCACTCGTACGGCAGGCTGGGGAACGCAAGGGATGAGCCTCACTGAGCTCAAAACTGACGGGATCATGTTGTAGTTGTATTACCTAGTTGTATTACCGTAGTATGTTGTACAAAATAAATAAATAGAAAGTCAGTCCTTTGGTAATGCCATATTGTATTTACGGTCTTGTTTGGGTCGCGATGCTAGATATTCGATTAGCCTGAGCACTATAGTATCTCAGGCTAGCACGTCTGTATCATCATATTTGCATTACACGACTCATCCTAAGCTACCTTCAGTTCTCTCCGGTTAATTACACGTCATATCTCCTCTCCTCCCAACCCGAACCGACATCATACGGCTATACCATGTCTCAGTTCCCTCTCCCAAGTGCCGCTTCCTCTAACTTCGAATCTATCTTCAGAACTGCCTTCAAAGCCTACAAAAAGCGAACGGGACAGGACATCACGTCTCATCCCTTGGCCGCCCAGCTCAAGACCTGCGATTCTCCAGATGCAATTCTCGCTGTCCTTAGAGCCCAGGTTGACGAGTTCGATCAGTCTCGGAGAGACGATGAGAGGTTGACAAGGTGGCTTAATCCGACCGTGAACGTCCTTTACGCGCTCTCCGCTACACTTGGTGAGGGCGTCGGTTTGGTGAGTCTCGGGATGTTTCCTCGTTCGAGATTTTAGCTCTCACAGCTGTTTTCTAGGTGTTCTCGCCCACCAAGGTGATCTTTGCTGGAATTGGAGTTCTACTCTTGGTGCGTATCTCCGTTTACCACACCTTGTGAACTATCATGACAGCTCGATCATTCAGGCATCCAAGGATGTTGCCGCCAGCCACGACGTCCTCGTCGACATCTTCGAACGCATCGAGAACTTCTTCAAACGGCTCGAGGCCTATACAGAAGTTCCGCAGACGGCAGCTATGACGGACGTCATCGTGAAGATTATGGTTGAGGTTCTGTCTATTTTCGCAATTGCGACCAAGGAGATCAAACAGGGATTCGCGAGTACGTTATTCTTGAGTTATACTCTCATTTCGTCTGATTGGATCTTATTCAGAGAAATTGTTCAAAAGGCTAGTGGGAAGACGAGATATTGAGGACGCGTTGCAGAAACTGGACAGATTGACGCAAGAAGAGGCTCGGATGGCGACTGCGGAAGTCCTGAGGGTGACGCATGGTGTCGACGACAAGGTGAAGGGCATCAGCTTCCAGGTGGAGGGTGTCAACAAGGGGGTGCAAGATGTCGACGGAAAGGTAGAGGGCGTCGACGAAAGGGTCCAGGGCGTCGACGAGAGGGTCCAAGGTGTCGGCGATGGGGTCAAACGCGTCGACGAGAGGGTCCGTGGCGTCGACGAAGGCGTCCAACGTGTTGACCACAAAGTGTGGGCCGTCGATGACAGAGTCAAGCAAGTCGATCATAGGGTGGCGGTTGTCAATGACGATGTGAAGTTAATCATCGACGGTGTGTCATTCCGTCCTTATCTGTCCTACGCACCATTCTCACACTTCGGCCTGGCTAGGAGGGAAAGAAACAACCGCAGCATTACAACGGATCGTCAATACCATAGATGATATGAGCCGTCAGTGATCTTCACAGCGCCTGCTGTCATTTATGGTGGTCGCTCATGTCTCTACATAACAGGTAACCAGCTTCGACGTGACCTTCGAAATTGGATCTCTCCCCCCGATCCATCCATCAATTACAACACCGCCTGTGGTGCTCATCACAAGGGTACCGCAGCATGGCTCACTCGTGGCGACGCCTTCAAAGCTTGGAGGGCTCATGGCTGCCTATTGTGGGTCCACGGAAAACGTATGTTCCTTCCTCTCTGACTGAATTGCTACTAACGCCTTTCTGTTCTCTTAGCGGGCTCAGGAAAAAGTATTCTTAGGTTCGTTTCTTCCTGACTTCTTACGTCTGCAATCGAGTTCAAGCTACGATTTCATCCAGCTCCGTGATCATCCGAGATACCGAAAACGTCTGCAACGCCGGGTTTGCTTCGATGGCCTACTTCTATTTCGACTTCAAGGACACCGGGAAACAGGACTCCCATGCTCTACTCTCCTCTCTTCTCATCCAGCTCTCTCATCAGTCCGATGTTTATTGCGACATTCTTCATACCTTGTACTCTTCGCATCGTCAGGGCTCAGTACAGCCAAATGACGACGCACTCATGCAATGCCTCAAAGCCATGCTCGTGGCCCTCGGAGAAGCCCCAGTCTACCTCATCTTAGACGCGGTTGACGAATGCCTCAACACATCGGGGATGCCTTCACCTCGTGAAAAGGTCCTGCGACTTGTCAAGGAGCTCGTCGGTTTGAAACTTTCGAACTTGCATTTGTGTATTACGAGTCGTCCCGAAATCGACATCCGTAATGCTCTCGAGCCACTGGCAGCTCACCGGATCTCTCTTCACGATGAAAGTGGACAGAATGCGGACATCGCGAACTATGTCAGTTCAGTTGTTTACTCTGACTCAAGGATGCGGAGATGGAGAGCCGAAGAAAGGGACTTGGTCGTTGGGAAACTTTCAGCGAAGGCCGATGGAATGTAAGGTCGTCGCTACTTCCTTGTCGTGCTTGCTGAAAACTTGGGCAGGTTCCGATGGGTGTTCTGTCAATTGGAGATATTACGTCATTGTTTCCCATCAAGCGTGTTCCACATCCTCGAGCAATTACCGAAGTCACTTGACGAGACATACGAGCGGATACTGAGGGAAATAAACCGGGCGAACGGAGAGCACGCCTATCGTCTTCTGCAATGCCTGACCGTCGCCGTTCGTCCACTTCGAGTCGAGGAACTTGCCGAAGTCCTGGCAGTCGACTTCAACGCGAGCGGGGGTCCGAAGTTAAACGCGGATTGGCGGTGGGAAGATAACGAAGAAGCGGTGCTGTCAGCATGTTCCAGTTTGGTGGCCGTCGTCATGGATGGTGGTTCTCGGGTTGTTCAGTTCTCCCACTTCTCCGTGAAAGAGTTCTTGACGTCAAATCGCCTCGCAAGTTCTCTTGGAGAGGAGTCGCGATTCCATATTCGGCTTGAGTCTGCCCACACGATTCTTGCACAGGCTTCTCTAGGTGTTCTCCTGCGACTAGATGAGCAAGTTGACCGCGACAGCATCGTCGGCTTTCCCCTGGCCCAATATGCAGCAAGCCACTGGCCCGACCACGTTAAGTTCGAGAATGTTTTTTCGCGCGTGAAGGATGGGGTCGATGAACTGTTTGACGCCGGCAAGCCTCATTTTGCTGCATGGGTCCGGCTTCACGACGCGAGCGGATCATCGAAGTCCGTGATAAGCCCAGAACAACCAGAAGCACCGCCCTTATATTACGCCGCACTGATTGGAAACCGGGCCCTGGTGGAACACGTGCTTTCGAAGCGTCCGCAGGACCTGAACACCGAGGGTGGTCGCTACAAGACTCCCTTGTACGCAGCGTTCGTCAATAGGGACGTCGAGATTGTGTGGTTACTGCTGGAGAATGGCGCCGATCTCAATGTCTGGAGTAGCAGCGACAATACCCCCCTGCATCTCGCATCAGACCGCGGTTTCCCTGATGTTGTACAGTGGCTACTCGATCGTGGTCTAGACCTGGAAGCCAAAGAGACCACTCAATCGACCGCCCTCCACCTTGCGGCATGCGCTGGGCATCTCGAGGTTGCAGAGATACTTCTTGAACACAATGCCCAAGTCGAGGCGCGCGATAACCGAGGCCGGGTCCCGTTGCACGACGCAGCCTGCAATGGACATCTGGAACTTGTGCGATTACTATTGAAGCATGGTGGGAATGTGAATGCGCGCAGCAACAATGGTGAGACTCCGTTGGACGAGGCCAAAGCGACAGAATACACAGAGGTCGTCAAACTACTATCCGAGCGAATGAACAAGTGATGGGCACCTGCGAGGCTGTATTTTTGAGGCGTTTTATCATATCGTATCCAAATGTTTTATCGTAGTACGTTGGTTGTATCATATGGTGATTGCACTTAAGGTGGGGGATGGGATATATCAAATACCATTGACCCAACAACAGAGCGTTGCAATATGGAATCTGCGGATGCGCGAAGCCGGATATATGATACATAGCGCAAGAGATGAAACGTTTATGACCCCTGTCTCGAGTATCCCAGTGATCCTGGGGTAGCATCGTCTGTATGAAAATGACTCGTGGAAGCACCCGCGTTTCAATGACACGGTCCTCTTGTGTTTGGCACAGCGTTTGGCATCTGAACGAAGCATCAGGAAAAATGCAGTTACATATCAATTCTGCCATTTGATTAGATGAGATCACGAGAAGATACAGAGGTCGCAAGATGAGAGATGAGATCTATGAGAGACAACTTTGAAAGCGACACAATACTGCAGCCGAAGTACACCGGCCCTTACATGACTGCGAGCAACGCACCAGGCAGGCAAAAAAGAAATAAGAGAGGATTAGAATTTGGGGTAGGTAGATGGCTCCCGCGTCGTACTAGGTGCGGAGGGACATACGTGTGGCGTGCAATGTCCTCGGCGCTCGCGCTGTATTCAAGTGCCAGCACACCTTCTGCGACTCGATCATCTCGCCAGCATTAGGACCTGGATCCATGAAATTCAGCAACTCGGTCCCAAATGCGGAAAATTGCACACGTACCGACGATGTGCGCCCCGAGGATGCGGTCCGTCTCCGCCTCAACGAGGAACTTCAACTGGCCCTCCATGTCCAGGTTCGTCGTGGCCCGCGAGTTGGCGAGGAACGGGAACCGGCCGACCTTGTACTTTACGCCGTCCGCCTTGAGTTCTTGCTCCGTCTTTCCGACCCACCAACCTCGGGCGTGCGTGTATACGACGCTCGGGATCGTGCCGTAGTTCACGTAGTCGTGCCCGCTGTAGATGTACTCCACCGCTGCGATGCCCTCCTCCGCTTTGTGCGCGAGCATCGGTCCGAAGGTGACGTGACTGACGTCGCCGAAGCATTTGATGTACGCTTGTGTTGAACTGGTCGTCGATCACGACGCGCTCTCGCTCCTCTAAGCACCTCTTTCTCAAACTTCGACTCAATCTTCAGAACTGTGTTCAAAGCCTACAAAAAGCAAACAGGGCAGGACATCACGTCTCATCCATTAGCCGCCCGGCTCAAGACTTGCGACTCTCCCAATGCAGTTCTTGTGGTGCTTAAAGCCCAGGTTGAGGAGTTCGATCAATCTCGGAGAAATGATGAGAGGTTGACTAAGTGGCTTAATCCAACCGTGAATGTCCTTTACACGTTCTCCGCTACACTCGGTGAAGGCGTTGGTTTGGTGAGTCTCGGGCGTTCGAGATTTGCGTTCTGACACTCGTTTTCCAGGTGTTCTCTCCCGCAAAGGTGATATTTGCTGGAATTGGAGTTCTACTCTTGGTGAGTATCTCCGTTCACCACACCTTCTGGACTATCGTGACAGCTCGGTCATTCAGGCGTCCAAGGTTGCTGCCAGCCACGACGTCCTCATCGACATCTTCGAACGCATTGAAAACTTCTTCAAACGGCTCGAGGCCTACACAGAAGTTCCGCAGACAGCAGCTATGACAGACGTCATAGTAAAGATTATGGTTGAGGTTCTGTCTATTTTCGCAATTGCGACGAAGGAAATCAAACAGGGATTCGCGAGTACGTTATTCTCGAACTATACTCTGATTTCGTCTCATTGGATTTTATTCAGAGAAATTCGTCAAAAAGCTAGTGGGAAAACGAGATATTGAGGATGCGCTGCAGAAACTGGACAGATTGACGCAAGAAGAGGCACGGATGGCGACTGCAGAAGTCCTGAGAGTTACGCATGGTGTTGACGACAAGGTGAAGGGCGTTGGGTTCCAGGTGGAGGGTGTCAACAAGGGGGTACAAGACGTCGACGGAAAGGTGGAGGGTGTCGACGAAAGGGTCCAGGGCGTCGACGAGAGGGTCCAGGGTGTCGACGAAAGAGTCCAGAGCGTCGACGTTAGAGTCGATGGCGTCGACGAAAGAGTCCAGGGTGTCGACGAAAGAGTCCAAGGTGTCGACGAGAGGGTCCGTGGCGTCGACGAAGGCGTCCAACGCGTTGACCACAGAGTGCGGGCCGTCGATGACAGAGTCAAGCAAGTCGATCATAGGGTGGCGGTTGTCCATGACGATGTGGAGCTAATCATCGATGGTTTGTCATTCCGTGCTATCTTTCCCCACCATTCTCACACTTCGGCTTGCCTAGGAGGGAAAGATACAACCGCAGCATTACAACGGATCGTCAACACCGTAGACGATATGAGCCGTCAGTGATCTCCACGGCGCCTGCTGTCATTTCCCGTGGTCGCTCACGTCTACAATAACAGGTAACCAGCTTCGACGTGACCTTCGAAATTGGATCTCTCCCCCCGATCCGTCCGTCAATTATAACACTGCCTGTGGTGCTCATCACAAGAGTACCACAGCATGGCTCACTAGAGGCGACGCTTTCAAATATTGGAGGGCTCATGGCTGCTTGTTGTGGGTCCACGGAAAACGTATGTCCCTTCCTCTGTGACCGAATTGATACTAACGCCTTTCTGTTCTCTTAGCGGGCTCGGGCAAAAGTATTCTTAGGTTCGTTTGTTTCTGACTTATTGCATCTACAGTCGAGCTTAAGCTATGGTTTCGTCCAGCTCCGTGATCGTCCGGGATATCGAAGAGGTCTGCAATGCCGGGTTGGCGTCGATGGCCTACTTCTATTTCGACTTCAAGGACACCGGAAAACAGGACTCCCGTGCTCTGCTCTCTTCTCTTCTCATCCAGCTCTCCGATCAGTCCGACACTTACTGCGACATTCTCCACGACTTTTACTCTACTCATCGCCGTGGTTCAGTACAGCCAAATGACGACGCCCTCACTCAATGCCTCAAGACCATGCTCGCGGCCCTCGGACAAACCCCAATCTACCTCATCTTTGACGCGGTTGACGAATGTGTCAACACATCGGGGATGCCATCACCTCGTGAAAAGGTCCTGATACTTGTCAAGGAACTCGTCGAGTTGAAACTTTCGAACTTGCATTTATGTATCACGAGCCGTCCCGAGGTCGACATCCGTAATGCTCTCGAGCCACTGGCAGCCCACCGGATCTCTCTTCACGATGAAAGTGGACAGAATGCGGACATCGCGAACTATGTCAGCTCAATCGTTTATTCGGACTCGAGGATGCGTCGATGGAGAGCAGAGGAAAGGGACATTGTCGTCGGAACACTCTCAGCCAAGGCTGATGGAATGTAAGGTCGTCGCTACTTCCTTGTCGTGCTTGCTGAAAACTTGGGGCAGGTTCCGATGGGTGTTCTGTCAACTGGAGATATTACGTCATTGTTTCCCATCAAGCGTGCTCAACATCCTCGAGCAATTACCCGAGTCTCTTGACGAGACATACGAGCGGATACTAAGGGAGGTCAGCAGGGCGAACAGAGATCACGCCTATCGCCTTCTGCAATGCCTGACCGTCGCCGTTCGTCCCCTTCGAGTCGAGGAACTTGCCGAAGTCCTGACCGTCGACTTCAACGCGAGAGGAGGCCCGAAATTAAACGCGGATTGGCGGTGGGAAGATAACGAAGAGGCGGTGCTATCAGCATGTTCCAGTTTGGTGGCCGTAGTCATGGATGGCGGTTCCCGGGTTGTTCAGTTTTCCCACTTCTCCGTGAAAGAGTTCTTGACGTCAGATCGCCTCGCAAGTTCTCTTGGAGAGGAGTCCCAATTCCATATTCGGCTGGAGTCTGCCCACACGATTCTTGCACAAGCTTCTCTAGGTGTCCTCCTCCGACTAGACGAGCGAATTGTCCGCGACAGTGCCGCCGGCTTTCCCCTTGCCCGATACGCAGCAGAGCACTGGCCCGAGCACGTCAAGTTCGAGAATGTTTTTTCGCATGTGAAGGATGGGGTCGATGAACTGTTTGACGCGGACAAGCCGCATTTCGCTGCATGGCTCAGGCTCCATGACGTTGACCGATCCTTGATACGCAGGCGAAGGCCAGAACAAACAGAAGCACCGCCCTTATATTGCGCCGTACGGATTGGAAACCGGACCCTGGTAGAACACGTGCTTTCGGAGCGTCCACAGGACGTGAACATCAAAGGTGGTTACTACGGGACTCCCTTGCACGCAGCATTTTTCGAACGCGACATCGAGACTGTGTGGTTGCTACTGGAGAACGGCGCCGATGTGAATATCCGGGGCTACGAGGACCGAACTCCTCTGCATTGGACATCGATGCTAGGTCTCCCTGATGTTACCCGGTGGCTACTCCACCGTGGCGTAGACGTGACCGCCGAGGATGAAGATCAATGGACCGCACTACACTACGCAGCATACAATGGGCGTCTAGAGGTTGCCGGGATACTTCTTGAGCACAATGCCGAGGTCAATGCAAGCCAACGACATGGCCGAGTCCCGTTGCACTATGCTGCCGAAGAGGGACATCTTGAAGTTGCACGATTACTGTTGAAGCACGGTGGGAATGTGAACGCGCTCGCATACGACGACAAAACTCCGTTGGTCGCGGCCAAAGAGGAAGGACACACAGAGATCGTCGAACTACTATCCGAGCAAATGAATGAATG
This sequence comes from Lactarius sanguifluus, assembly GCA_021527775.1. Classification (NCBI taxonomy): domain Eukaryota; kingdom Fungi; phylum Basidiomycota; class Agaricomycetes; order Russulales; family Russulaceae; genus Lactarius; species Lactarius sanguifluus. The sequence goes on from JAKEYF010000006.1 coordinate 919,736, forward strand.
ATGGGTACCTGCGAGGCTGTACTTTGGATGACGACGTTTTACCATATCGTATCCGAATGTTTTATCGTAGTACAGTACGTACCATATGGTGATGGCGCTTAAGTCCGGGAATGCGATGAATCAAATACTATTGATCCAGAAACGGAGCGTTACCTCCTTGGTGCGGGCGGTGGAATCTGCGCATGCGCACGAAACCGGATTATAAGTTGCTCCGGTGAACGTGCTCGAAAGCGCGTGCGTGAGTAAACGTGGGCAGAGTGTGGAGGAGGAGTTTAGAAGGAAGCAGCCAGAAAGAGGGAAAGAAAAGGTGAGAATTGTCCGTCGAGTGCCCGCGTTTGGGCCTGACTTCCAGGATATTCACACTAAGATTTAGAGGGGGACAAGAGGTGACCGGGCGCTGAGTATATTCAGCACAGAAGTAAGTTTTTATACAGAGGAACCTGTAGCTACGGACTCCTTGAACCGCAACCACCACCAGGGCGGTTTTTCCCACACCCGGGCAAGGTTGGTCCAGAATCCTAGTCACCGAACACCAACGGCCCAACAAAGCAATAGACACACCCTGTTATACCATGAGCGAACTGAACCAGAACTCGCACCATTACCTGAAAGAAGACACCTACCACAACAAACGGCCTCCTAGCGAACAGCTGTAAGAACCACTGAGCTAGACAGACAGTAATCAACGGCAAATGCCCACATTGAACCAGAAAGCTGTAACAGCCGTAAGAGCACATAGGATTTCATCAGTATCAACCCCAAGCAGGCTGGGCTCGATGCACATTCGCCCCCCCGTTTGCACCAACCGAGACGACCGCGACTCCAACCCCACCAAACAGACGCACAACATAGCCAAATAATTACCAAACAGACACGTCAGCCAACTCAACACAACCAAGCCGCACGGCAAGCAAGGCAGCAAGCGAGATAATTAATGACACAGGCTGAACTAAACTAAAGGATCACTCAACGGAGGAAATAGAGCACCAATGGCTAGCCCAAATAAACCAAAGACCAATAAATGACAAAATAATAGCCACGAAAATCAACCAAAACAAAACACCTAGTCAAAACCACCTGGAAAGACATGATCCACCTGGAGCCCCCCCCAACTGGCTCAATATTTGTGAGGTTTTAGTGGGTAGGAGACCACACCGCGCCTAACTGCGGGCGCCTTGTGTCTGAGTCCCACACTATCCCCCACACCACATCAGTAATTAGGCAAATAAGTTTTTTTTCGGTTTTACAACCCAAAAGACTGCAAAAAACCACAAAAAACTATAAATACTAAGGAGACTTCGAAACTTGGTGACCCAAGTTGATTTTTGCAAAGACCTAAGGTAATGATAAGAGTAAAAACCTTGGAAACCCCAATAACTCGGAAACTGTAATTAATGGCTAAATGTACCAAGCTAGATTAATTAAGTACCACCTTACTAAAGATATGAGTGACATGAAAAGACACATGGTAAATACTAAGCCCCAGACTTTGCAGGGCTAGAGGGAATATAGAAGTTAGTGTGGTATGCTGACAGTAAAGATTCGTCGATGTGGTTTGAGTTCTCTGCGTCGTTGTAGCCAGTAAAGTTGAGGGCTTGTGTCCAGCGGGACTCACTGACTTGATCAAGGATTTGAAAGAAGTCTTTCATCGAGTTCCACATGGTTCGGTGATTGAAATCACTGGGTGCATGGAAAGCACCTGTTATGTGGGCTCTCATTGCACGCTCGACCTTTCAGACACATCAGACAACAAGTTGAGCGGAAGCAAACAATAATATTGACATACCGCAGTTAAAATGACTGCATAGAGGCCCTTTGGTGGGTTCCGTGGTCCCAGAGAAGGGGCAAGGACTGACTTTGTCGAGAAACCCATATATGTCTCAGCAATGGGGAGAATGAACTGTGAGTGTAAAAAGCCATCAGGTCTCTAGCATGCATCATGAGTATAAGCAATAATATCCTCCAACAGTAAAAACGAACTCACCAGGTAGTCTGGATCATCCTTCCTAAGTGTGCAGGACTTCGGGACAGGGATTTTGTAGTAGGCTGGCCCACCACACCGCAAAGCCCAGTGGACATACTCCTTTACCTTCTCCGGTCAGTTCTTAAACTCTGCGCCCTCAAAAAAGTTCTTCACCAGTGTGAGGACATCACTTGCAATCTTTGATCGTCGTGTCTTCATTCAGTCATAAGCCTATCCAAGTTGAGGGACATCAGCGAATTAATGACACGAGGAGCATGAGACTTACTGCCTTAACAATGCTGTCCCGCAGACTCAGCACATAGGAGATGTTCGTGAACGTCAGCTCAAACACCATTTGAATGGTCTTGACAAGTGTCCCAGTGTCCCAGGTCCAGTCAGTAAACGGGTGGTCGGAAATGTAGAGCGTGTGGGACAGTGTTGGAAGAAATATGCGAGTCCAACGTGGATCATTGAGGCATGCATGGGTGACGTCGGGGTGTGCTTCAGTAAAGGGCTTGTCGGCCTGAGGTTCTTGTCCCTTATACAGAATGGCCTTGACAATCGGCACCTTCGCTGCTTTCGATTTGGGTAGCTAACGAATAAATTTTAAGCTGATCAGCAAGCAAGGACTCAGAAAGACATAGCTTACCTTCCGCGTAGCTTGCGGTTTACCTGGGTGAACGCCTTCAGTTTTCTCTCTGATCCTTACAAGCTAGTAGGATTAGGGTAGAGGCAACGAAATAGTGTACAATAAATACCTCATTTTTGCGAGAAGGATTCCACTGTGGCTTCAGATTGGCAGTGACCAGAGCTTGTGGCCCCCTGACTTCCGCAATCGCTGGGCGAGTGTCTTCAAGATCGCTGTCGCAGATACCTCCAAGCTCGAATGGGTTGGCATCTGGTTGCTGGAGCTGGTCGACATTGGGTGGGGCAAGGGGTTGTGGTCGAAGGCCAGCATTTGCGTACTTCTTGCAGTGAAGGTCTTGTACCGTGAAGCTGGTGGTGTTGCAATGAATCAGTTGTGCGAACGTGCAGTGACCATACAAATGCCTCACCTTCCGACATCTTGCCTCGACTTTTGTTGTCTTTGACTCTTCTTGATGTTATGGTGTTTGGCACCATGTAGCTCTTCCGTCCTCATCTGAAGGTCTTGACGGGCAGCACCCTTGACGCGTTTTGTACGCCGAGACTGTTGGCAGTGTAGGTCAATAGGGACCCAATCTGAGAACGGCAATGAACACTGACCTTTGTTCTTGTTTCAGCGGCCTTGTTGGACTTGGATGAAGAGTCGTCAGAGTCATCAGAATGAGGGCCAACATCAACCTCCTCAAAGTCAAAAGACTCATCGCCGTCGGTCTCTACATCTACATAGCGCCGCTTATGGGTCACAGTGGATAAGGCCCCAGGATGTGGAACAGGCAGGTTGTCCTCACGTTCTTCTGTTACATTCAATCTTGCAAGGTGTTCTTTTGCCGCCTGGACTTCGCGAATCCTCTTGTCAAGAGCCTTCATCTCAGCTTTGTGGTCGGCCTCAACCTGTTCTTTGGTCTGTCGGGGTCTTGGCTGGCCAGCAGGGTGGGTGTTATGACCTGGTCGATCTGGAAGCGTGCATGTGGCCTTCACTTGTGCCCTTGGTCTTCCTACTTTTGGGGCTAGTCTATTGTTAGCAGGTCCACCATCACCGTAGCCAAAACCCACACCTTGTCCTGCTTTGCCCTGGCGCCCAGTAACCTTCTTGCCATCAACAACTGGGCTGAGGCCTTCATTGGTCTCAGCGTCTGGAGAATGGTGGTCAGTAGTGATGGTGAGCATTTGGCCTGGCTTACCTGGCCCGTTAGTCGAACAACGCTCATCGGTAGAAGAGATTGTAGGCGCATCGTCATTGAGTGTATTGGTAGCAGGTGTTGCACGGGGTGTCTTCTTTGTGGCCTTTCGAGCTGAATGGGCAGCGGGCATTGCAAGTTGGAGAGAAAGAAGGGGGGTGAATACAAATGACAAGCTGAGGGAACATCAATGTGTGCACGACAAGTCAACTATATAGGTCCTACCTAGGAGCCCAAAAACGTTCGCAATGAAGGTGAAATTGGATGGTTCCGATAGTGGGAGTAAGGTGGAGTGGAAAAATAGGCCTTGTTAGAGTATAGTCCACTAGCTGAAACACGGGGATCGAAGGTTGGAATACAGTAGTACTGTACAGCTCTAGCGTAACGAGGAGCTGTCAAGAAAAGTGAATTGATGTGCTAATTAGCGGATCGGTGAAACGGGGAACTTACAGAGCATGAAACAAATTCACAAACACCGTGCTGTTGAACCACTTACACAGTGACAGCGGGGTCTACTCAACCAGCCTAAGATGAATGATTGCTGGCAGATGGTAGCAGTCAAGCACGCCCATTCAGTACGCCATGGTGCCTTGTCCCGCAGGAACCAGTCAAACAGTTCCACATGCAAGGCAATTGAACCCATGCCAGGAGGGGTAATCACCGAGGATGCTTGACCAATAGTGTGTGCATGGCGGCCCATGGACGTCGAAGCCGTATAACCCTGCAGCATCCGAATGGCATTGAGAAAGCTTTATGGGTGGGGGTGGAAGGTGGGATGCACCGTGGCATGGTATGATGGGGAACCACAGCACGTGGAACAGATCGCACAGAACCGGGCTCTGCATCAGGCAGTAGATTGCACCACGGTTCATGTGCTCTGTGGGAGATGGCAGGTGAGTATTGGGACAGAACTGGAGCTGGGGATAGGAACTGAACTACGCCCGTCCTCATCTGTCCTCGGAGGTTCAACAAGCCGCTGTGCTTTGGTGGACCAGATGCTGAGTAGAGGCAAACAGGGCTAGCGAGGCCAGGGTACGGACAGTTTCCCAAATGCTATGGGATGGGGGGGTGAAGGTGAGAGGATGTGAGGGTTGGGGCATACATACCTTTCAGGAAAACCATTGAGGCCGTCTGCTCTTTTGTCTTCAGCGGCACGTGTGCAGCACCAATGTCCTGCATGCTGATTGAGGATCGTGTTCAGGAAGGGGAAAGGAAAGGAAAGGAAGGTGAGGCGCATCTAGCGTCATTTTCATCATGTCGTTGTCATTGTTGTTGTTGTTGTTGTTGTTGTTGTTGTTGTTGTTGTTGTTGTTGTTGTTGTTGTTGTTGTTGTTGTTGTTGTTGTTGTTGTAATTGTTGTCGTTATCATCGTAGTCAGCGCATGCAGCTCAGGGCTACGTTGACAATAGGATACCCGACTCCTTCAGTGCATTCTGTAAAATCGTCTCTTTCATGGTGACGAAGACCGTTCCGATATTAGGTGTGCTGGTGGCTTGTGTGATACTTCATAAAGTACATTAAACAAAATGTCGGGAAGTAAAATAGAAATGGTAGGCACACTGTGGATACACGTTTAATCGTGCGCAGTTTGCCTGCATAAATCGCCAAAGGATGTATTTGGCGCCCTTGTTGACATCCATGCCGCCTGTATAATCGGGAAAATAATTGTCCAGGGGAACCTGTGAGGACGCCAGATCAGAGGGTACCGAAACACGGAAACATCAAAGGAATGCAAACCTTGGGGAGCTTGTCCTTGAATATATCAATCTTGTTTAGGAAAAGGATGATCAATGTATGCAAGAACCACCGTGAGTTGACGACTGATTCGAAGAGAGCAAGAGACTCTGCCATTCGATTCTGTGATCTGTCAGTCAGTGAGATGGTGATACGGGTCCATTTACGCACTTGGTTCCCCTCCTCGAGAAGGACCTGATTATACTCCGACAAAGCGGTACAAAAGATAATACTTGTGACGCTCTTGAAATTGTGTATCCACTTCTTGCGCTGCAACCGCTGTCCGCCAACATTGACCATACGTATTGATAGCTGGCCCATGGGAAACCATGTCTCAGTAATTGCAGTCGTCTTTGCACATGCCCGCAGAACGTCCTCTGTCAATGGAAGATAATTGCTAGCTGCTATCCGATTTGCTTCCGTAAAAAAGCTGTAGGTGATTGTAGTAAGCAAGTGTACACGGCGGGTGTCAAGACAAGGACTCACTAGGTGGCACTGTCCATCAAATAAAAATTGGACAAATAATTCATCAAGGCAGGAATGATCTCGTCTGCCCATAAGTCCTGAATAGCTTGCGCGATATCAGGGCTGAAGAAGAAATGTGGGTCCTCAGTAGTGAGCTGATATGTTAAGATACATTCGCGATTTGCCTGAAAGAGATGGATAAAAAGAATGCAGGAGAAAGGAAGTGGCGGCGTACTTTATTAGTGGGGTTGATAGGGTGGAGGTTGAATTTGGTCAAGGCTTTGACAACACCGTGGGTGCTCTCATGGACGTTCTTCCATATGAGAGGTCGGAAAGCGAGAAGCTCTTTGGGAGTGTAACCATTCTGGTGAATGATCTTCATCTGCTTGACTATTGTTGACTTTCCGGACTCGCAGGAACCTAAGAAAAAAATGGTTGAGTATACACACACATATACTGCCAGTGTGTTACGTTCCTTCTGGATGTATCAATCCGACTTGGATTTGGGACCGGTTTGCTGAGTGTACGCGTCGGAAGTCTTCAGTATCCTGTAGGCAACAGCTAGGGCGATATGCAAGGCGTGACCGATGTAGGCAAGGCAAAGGACGATGAGGGTGAAGTCGAGTATGATGAAGGAGAAGTCGGCGGCGTGCACGACTTATAGCAGGGAGCTGATGAACGACGAAGAGGCTGTACACAGGACAAGGAGCTAAGGTGCAGGAAAGGGAAGGTATTCCTCAAGATATCAAAGCTAAGGGGTTCATACGCGAACGCCCCTCTACTTATACTACAGGGGATGGAGCTTTCAAGCTCAGCAACCCTAATACACAGCCGCGAACCCTAATACCACTACCCAATCACAGACCGTGCAGGTCAGCAGTCACATCAATCACATGTTATGATCCGGTCCAGGCGCAAGCTCATCCAGACCCTTCTGGACCAGCTCTAGGCAGGTCACGTGCCAGGTCACGTGACGGCCAGCTCTTGCTCCTCTAAGCCGACGGGAAACTCGCCTCAATGTGCCTCCAGGCCTCCCAATGCTCCTGAGTCATCGCGCCGAACACGTGGACCTCATCCTCTTGAAGGAACTCCTTGGGCATCTTGGGGCGTAAACGCAACACAGTGGGCACAAACCAAATGAGATGATCGATAATCAATTGCCCTGGGACATGGGAGGTGAAAGGTGTCACAGCCATTCCATGATTGACCGGGATTCTCGTGGGGGAAATTAGTACGCACCGAGTAACAAGATCTTGTATTCGTGTTTATGTTTCTTAGAGTCCTTCTCAATCTGACGGTCAATCAAATTTGAGTGGGCTCTCTCTTCAGCTTTTTGAATATCAGAGGTGCAATTCCCCATCGTATGTGAGAAGAGAGGGGAAAGTGTTGGAACAGTGGTTGGTGACTAAGATCAATTGCTCTAAGACGCCGCAGTACTCAGTTTAGCGGCTCTGGCCATAGACAGGAATTTCCGTGTCTTCAACCATTTCAATGTTTTCGCTTTTTGAGCGAGTCCGAACTGGAGTCCTCGTTCGTTCACCCAAACCTCGGCCACTTATTCTATACACCATGTCCTATACTTGTTCCTTTTGTGAAGGGAATTTCCATTCACAAGGAGGCTTGACAAAGCACGTGAACTTGAAGCACAGTAAAAACAGTACACTTACAGGGATGGCTGAAGCATTGCAGTCACACACTTTCATACGCCATCCCCACCTCTCAGGTATGTCACAAACCAGTGCATGGTTACAAGCTACTGAACCCTTATGAGCTCGGCCATGTTCAACTGATGGCACATTCCTCAGAGACCCTGTCCTGCAATTGCCAACGCCGGAATTGTTCAAGTCATGTCACGATGGTCACGGTGATCCTTGGTATCCTTTTGGTGGCAGGCTGGAATACGAATGGGCACACTACCATTATGTACGCCTCCAGTCCTCTGCGGACGACATTCAGCGCAGTCTTGACCTCTGGAGAGCAACAGTCATGAGGTACCAGACTGACCACGACAGCTGTAATGGAGTCCTGTGGAAGAGTGCCACAGACATGTATGACACGATCGACTCAATATCAGCTGGTGGTGTTGCTTGGACAACTTATCAGTTATCATACAGTGGGCCACAACCAACCGGAACTCTTCTCCGGTGGATGCAAGACACTTATGAGCTCAATGTAAGGAATGTCCTTTCGGTTTTCGAGGAGCAACTAGCCTCAAAAGAGTTCGACGGCAAGTTTGAATACACACCTTATGAAGAGTACGATAAGAAGGGTTCTCGCATTTACTCTAACCTTATGTCGGGGAATTGGGCATTTCATGAAGCGGTACGCAACCCCATACTCCACATTCTATTCGTCTAATACATAGCTCTAGGACGTGATTTCTCAGGACAAGAAGACACATGGATCAATGTTCGTTCCAATAATTGCTGGCAGTGACAAGACCACAGTGTCGGTTGCGACTGGACACCAAGAATATCATCCTGTGTATGTATCACTTGGTAATATCATAAATACTGCCCGGCGTGGACATGGAAATGGTGTGGTGCCCATAGCTTTCCTTCCGATCCCAAAGAGTACGTTATAATTTACCTGTTATCTTATCTTCATCATTGAGGGGTGGACCTTTTCAAGCAAGCAAACGCCAGCGAAAACGGTCAGAATTTCAAGTGTAGTGATGGTAAAGTTCAGTTCAGTTCGGTTCAGCACCCTTTTGGCTGAACCTTGAACTGAACCCTCGGTTCGGGTTCACATCGGTTCAGTCCGGTTCAGGGAGGGTCTGAACCCGAACTGAACCCAAATAACAACAGATTTCAGGCCTTACCTGTACCCGCACCCGCATGAAACCCGTACCCGTGCTCACAGGTATGGGTACAGACAGATCGGCACCGCGGGTCAGTATGTTCAATATAAATTCTAGTACACTACTGTAAGCTACTATACAAAGGATACTGTACTACAAAGCCCGCCATCGCCACCGCCGTCTGTCGCATCGTCACCATCGTCGTCGTCGCTGCTGTCGTTGCTCGTTGCCATTGTTGTCGCCATTGTCGCTGCCGTTACAGTTGTCGTCATCGAGTTGGAGTGGCAGCAAGGGCGCCGCCTCGCCATCACTCCTGCCGTGGCTGTCATGGGTGCTGCCGCCGTTGCGTTTGGGACTTGCGTTGCGATGATTCTGGTGGTTGGTCGTTTGGCTGGGGCTGGTGAAGTTGTCGTTATGAGTCGTCGTCTGCATAAGTCGTCTGTGTAAGTGGCAGGCGGGGTTTGCCGTTGATGCTTGACCCAATTCATTCCCAGGCCGGGTGATGCCGGTTTTGTTCTCTTCGCCTTGCTTAGTCAGTTTATCAATTGTGCACTTCAAGTTCCCCGATGCGCAGCGCGCGCAACCCCGAGCTGCTACCAACCCCCACCGCCGCCCTGCCATCGACAACAGCAAGACGGTGTCAATGACAACGACAACGATGACAACGAAGACGACAACGATAGCGACATCGACGACAGCGACAAGGCGACACGACGAGTTGGACGGCCACCAACCGCCGCCGCCGCCAGGATCTTGCCATCGACAATGGCAAGGCGATATCAACAACAGCAACAACGCCGCCGCCGACAACAACGACAATGATGGCAGCGATGACAACGATGACGACACCGACAACAACAACAAGACGATGACAACGGACACGAAATCAACTGGACACGACGACTCGGACGCGACGGCGAGTTCTGCCACGGGCATTCTCATGGAGACCAGAAGTAGTAGTGACTAGTATAATAATACTTCATGTACAAGTGTAGCAATATCTAGGGCGGAAATAGAGGTTGTAATGTTCTCAAAAAAAACCCGCCAAACCCGTCATACGGGTGTGATGGGCACTACACACAAGGTCCCATGGTTTCAGACTTGTGAATCCGACACCTTGCACACACTTTTGCACTTTTGGAATGGGCTGAACTGTAATATACTTCATTTCAGAGATTTCAAAAGTTGTAAATTTGCCAGCTTCAGTATCAACAGTTCGGTTCGAACCCTGTTCAAACGCGGTTCACGAATATCAGGGTTTTGCCGAACCCCGAATGGAACCATCAGTCCGGTTCGGGTCAATGGCCGAACCTGAACCCTGAACCAGGGTTCGGTTCAGGTGGGTTCGGGTTCGCACCAAAGTTCGGACTGAACTTTACCATCACTATTCAAGTGTTCTGTTGCCAACTTTATCACATTTGTCTCAAATTGGTTTTCATGCCACTCAAACCCCATATGACGGAGCCGAAAGTCATGAAGTGCCCCGATGGGCATTTTCGACACGTAATTTTTGGTCTTGGGCCGTACATTGCAGACTATCCCGAACAAGTCTGGCTTACTGGTGTTGTATCCAACTGGTGTCCGAAGTAAGTTGCAAGGTCACTTTTCCGTGTGGTCACTGACTTATTATGTAAGATGTGATGCGCTACCAACTGACCTTGACGGTCCAGGAAGTCATCGACACTCACAGGAGAAGACCGACCTTCTTGTCAAGACTTTTGATTGGAACATTCTCTGGGACGATTTCAGTTTTCGGCACAACATTGTGGTATGTATTATGCCTTTATTCTGATGCCATTGTCTGATAAAATATCTGGCAGCCGTTCACATGTTCATTTCCACGCACAGACATCCATGAACTACTCGCACTGGATCTCCTTCATCAATTGATCAAAGGAGTGTTCAAGGACCATCTTGTTGGATGGGTTCTAGAGTATCTGCACCTGACACACAGAGAGAAGGCCGCCTTGGAAATTATCAAAGACATTGACTGCCAGTACGGCATTCCTTCTTTCTTTCTTTATGGCTCATAATCTATGATCTATCCAATTCTAGGATCTCAGCTGTCCTTCCTTTCCCTGGTCTTCGCCGGTTTCCAGATGGGCGTGATTATAAGCAGTGGACGGGTGATGATTTGAAGGCGCTGATGAAGGTATGTGCATGTGGTGAGACTCGGAATTGGCATACCAACTAACCATGTTTTTCTAGGTTTTTCTCGCTGCAATTGCTGGCTATGTGCCATCTGTGATGGTCCAGTGCATTGCGGTGTTCATGGATGTTACGTTCCTTCTGGACGTATCAATCCGACTTGGATTTGGGACTGGTTTGCTGAGTGTATGTGTCGGAAGTCTTCAGTATCCCGTAGGCAACAGCTAGGGTGATACGCAAGGCATGACCGATGTAGGTAAAGCAAAGGACGATAAGGGTAAAGTCGAGTATGATGAAGGAGAAGTCAACAGTGTGCACGACTTATAGCAGGGAGCTGACAAATGACGAAGAGTATGCACGCAGGACAAGGAGCTAAGGCGCAGGGAAGGGGAAGGTATTCCTCAAGATATCAAAGCTAAGGGGTTCATACGCAAACGCCCCTCTACTTATACTACAGGGGATGGAGCTTTCAAGCTTAGCAACCCTAATACACAGCCGCGAACCCTAATACCACTACCCAATCACAGACCGTGCAGGTCAGCAGTCACATCAATCACATGTTATGATCCGGTCCAGGCGCAAGCTCATCCGGACCCTTCTGGACCAGCTCTAGGCAGGTCACGTGCCAGGTCACATGACAGCCAGCTCTTGCTCCTCTAAGCCAACGGGAAACTCGCCTCAATGTGCCTCCAGGCCTCCCAATGCTCCTGAGTCATCGCGCCGAACGCGTGGACCTCGTCCTCTTAAAGGAACTCCTCGGGCATCTCGGGCGTAAACGCAACAATGGATGCCTGTTACATTGCCCGTCGAAATGCCATTGATTCCCTGTCTCTTGAACATCTCCGAGACTGCGTCCAGACTTTTCATCAACTACGCGCCATCTTTGTTGAGACAGGAGCTTGTACAACCCTCTCACTTCCACATCAGCACGCTTTGAACCATTTTTATAATGTGATACACCTCTTTGGCTCTCCCAATGGACTCTGCTCCTCAATTACTGAATCAAAGCATATTAGGGCGGTCAAGGAGCCTTGGCTATGATCTAGTCGATACCTTGCTCTCACCCAGATGCTCAGAACCCTCCTCCGTTTGGACAAGATGTCGGTGCTATGTCAGCGCCTTGAGGACAACGGGATGCTGCGGGGATCCGTCCTCACATCCAGGCAATCCGGACCCGGCAGTGGCGCAAATGACATGCCAATAGTCAACTTGGAGGAACTTGAAGACAAAGACGAGGCAGCTGTTTCAGGTAAACCCCAAGACGTGTCTGAGTTTGACATTCAGCTTGCAGTCAAACTTCATGCATGTACACTTTTTTAGAGCAGCCCCATTGTTCTCAAGTTGAACTTTTAGAATACGATTACCCCTCTCAACTTCATGCCCTTGCGGCGTACATCAAGCAGCCCAAATTCCCGCTTATCTTTGCCCAGTTCAAGTTCCTCTACAAGGTTTCCCACCCTGATGAACAAGTCGCTCCGTCAACGATTGGAGAATGCCCTGCCTTTGAGGGCATGATCAAGGTTCATCACTCTGCTGTCGCCACCTTTTATGCCCCTGGTGATCTTTCTGGATCAGGTGGCCTACGGCGTGAGCGAATTCGATCGACTCCACACTTCTTTGGCCACCCCCACCATGACACTGTATTTGTTGTTCTTGACGACTCTCAACCTGGCATGGATGGCATGGAAATTGGGCGGGTTCTACTTTTCTTTTCATTTGAGTACCGGCGAAAGAGCTTTTCATGTGCGCTAATCAATTGGTTTGTTCACGCTGATGAACGCGACCCCGACACAGGCATGTGGGTCGTGAAGCAGGAAGTCGACCACCGTGGCCAACCGACTCTAGAAGTCATCCATGTGGATTCTATTGCTCAGGCAGCGCACCTTCTGCCCCTCTACGGTAGCTCACGGGTACCAGAAGATTTCGATTACCATAACGCACTGGACACGTATTACTCTTTTTTTGTCAACCATTATGTTGACCATCACGCCCATGAGTTTATTGGCACACATTAGATCATATTTCGGTTGTATTTTACATTATTTAGCTATGATCTGGACTTCCCATAAAAATATTTAGGTCGGGTGATTGGGTTTCTTGGTCTCCGGGTTTCAGGTCTCTGGAGACTGAGAAAACGGTAGAAACCGACAAAAACCAACGAAACATGGGAGACTTATTTCCCCAATTACTGATGCAGGGGGTGTGCGCAAATGCATTTTCCCTCACAACCGGTCCCCCCCTGGCCTGGCAACACGCACGCTAAGTAGGGCTGATGGTAAATCTCCTGCTACTTAGCACTTGTTCCTCCTCTGTATCTAGATGTCTGCCCGTAGACAAGTAACTAGATACAGGAATAAAAGCGCCCATCCAAAAAAAAAAAGAACCTGTAGCTACTGAGAAAGGGAAACCTAAAAGAGAAGGGAAACACCGAGAAAGGACGTGTGGCCGAGGCAATATGAAAATAGGCGGTTTCGAGCTCAGCCGGAATGCTGGCCTTACCGGTATATGATATATAGCGCAGGAGATGTAAAACGCTCAAGATCTCTGTCTACTTATCATTGATGCTCTCGGCGAGTATCCCAGTGATCCAGGGGTATCGTCGTCATGTATGAAAAGACTTGAGGAAGCACATGCGTTTCAAATGTTCTCTCGTGTTTGGCACAACCTTAGGCCTCTGAATAAGCATCAGGGAACACTCAGTATATATTGGTTCTGTCATTCACTCAGACGAGAAGATGCAGAGATCGCAAGATGAGAGATAAGATCTATGAGACAACTCTGAAAGCGACGCAGTGTGGCATCAGCAATAACTTAACCCAAAGTAAGCCCTCCGGTAATCACATGGCCACGAGGAACGCACCACACCAGACAAATCTTGAGAAAAAATATACGGGATTAGAATTGGCGGTAGGTAGACGACTCCCGCGTGGTAGGTGGTGAATGACCCGACGGAGACGAAAATGTGACCGATGTATATGTACGCGATGCATCCCCGCAGTCGTCTCACATAGACCAGCCCTTTCTCTCTACTCTAAAAGTAGATCGCATTGCCGGAAGGACGGCCTCGCGGAACGCCTCGGACAGTGTTGACTAAGGGGAGGAGGGGCAAGTCGTGGTTAGGACGGGGCGAAAACGAGAAAGGAGGGACATATGCGTGCGGTGTCTTTGGCGCTCGCACCGTGTTCGAGCGCAAGCACGCCCTCTGCGATCATCTCCCCTTCTTTAAGACCTGGGGCTATGAAATCTAAAACTAAGTCCCATAGTCCCAAACGCGGAAACACGCACCGATGATGTGCACCCCAAGGATGCGGTCTGTCTCCGCCTCTACGAGGAACTTCACCTGGCCTTCGGTGCCCAGGTTCGTCTTGGCTCGCGAGTTGGCGAGGAACGGGAACCGGCCGACCTTGTACTTTACGCCGTCCGTCTTGAGTTTATGCTCCGTCTCGCCGACCCACGCCATCTCGGGGTAAGTGTACACCACGCTCGGGATCGTGTCGTAGTTCACGTGGCCATGCCCGCTGTATGATGCACTCCACCGCGGTGATGCCCTCCTCCTCCGCCTTGTGCGCGAGCATTAATCCGAAGGTAACGTCGCCGATGCACTTGATCTTCGGCACGCTCGTGTTGAACTGGCCGTCGATCACGATGCGCCAGCGTGAATCGACTGCGACGCCGACATTTCGAGGTCGAGCCATTGAGTGTATGGCCGACGGCCGACGGCGACGAGCACGACGTCTGCCTCGAGCTGCGTCATGCCACGTGAATCATCTCACTGACAAGGAAAAATAAGAATAACGCACCGAGTCCTGCTTCCCGTCCTTACCAGCCTCCGTCGTGACGACCACCTTCCCGTCTTCTTCTCTGCGGAGGGCACTCTGGTACTCAGCTTAAACTTGAGACCCTGCTTCGTCAGCGATTTCGGGAACTGCTTCCTACTGTAAGCACGCCGTGATATGTTAGAGGACAGCAACACCGCACGTGCAAGTCGAGGGAACGCACAAGATCTCCTCGTCGATGCCCACCCCACCAATGCTATTAAGAAATTCGACAACGGTCACTTTGGTACCCAGTCAACTCCGTACGCTGTCCATCTCCCGCCGCCAATGGCGACAATCTTTTCTGGGACCTTTTGCAAGACTGCAACGAAAGCGCACCAGTCGAGCTGACGATCTGTTGCTTGTCCATCTCGATAGCGCCACTGGGAAAAGGTGCGACTTCAGACGTGTCGCGATGATGATGGTCTTCGCTTCCATAGTAGACTCACCACCGTCGTTGAGCTGTACAGAAACGGTATCGGGGGAGACGAAAGAGGCATTTCCCTTGATGTAGTCGACTTTTTTGCTTGAAGAGGGTTTCGATACACTTCACGAGGCCATTCACCGAGTCTTCTTTCGCTTTGAGCATTCAATTTTGCGGAAGGTTCAGTTTGCCGCCTTCAACTGTTTTAATTTGTTTATATATATCAGTAATAAAAATCAGAAGAAGTTTGGGACGCACCATCGATGCGCTTCCTGATATCACGGAGCGTTTGATGGTAAATGTGTGAGTTGTTAAGCACCGCCTTGGAGGGGATCCAGCCGACGTTCAAACACGTCCCACCTAGTGTTCCGCGCTTTTCTACGCACGCGGTCTGGAGTAGAATGAGATGAGCAACAGGTACATGGCCGACGCAGCCACGAATGGACTTTTAATACCGAGTTGGGCCGCCTTGATTGCGGCCACATACTAACCACCAGGATCTACAAACAAACGGTCATTTTGCACCTTGCCTTTGTATAAGATGAAGGCGCAAACATACCTCCACCGATGACTGCCGCGTCATACTATCCCAAGGGGTCGCTAGTCCGCGTGTTGACCGCTGGCAGCGGCCAACCTACAAGTCCAAGGCCGGGGTGTGCCGTGCAAGTCGCGACACTGTCTACAAGGGGCGAGGGCTAATGTGAGACCAGTGTCATAGCACATTATGAGGGTGCTCAGGGATTTTGAAGTTTTGCGGACGACGAGCGTGGTGAATGAATCAGTTGAATGGAGGTGGAGGAGAGGCTTTGACCAAATAATTTCGCGTAATTGGATCCGGAACAAACCGCAACCGCTGGTCTCATTATCTTCCCTGCAATTGCACTTTTACAATACTATACACCAACAAACTGTTCAAAAGTGTGTTATCACGCATGCAAGGTGCACGCTGCGGCGAGAGTAAGTCGGCATCAGCAAAAAACCACGAAAATTTTATTAATTTTGAAAAGTCGAAATTGCTTACGCAAATTATAATAGAATTTAAGCTTATATGATTATTATAACAGAATAATGATTGCTTATGATCGGGCCACAATCATTGGTGCTCCGTCTAGGTAAGATATAAGTACTTACAATTCCCATGGCCAAACATGGTTGATTTATAAGCACTTACAATTTCCGTCATGGCTGCATTATAAGCGCTTACAATTCCTGGATAATTGCACTGAGTTTCATGCACTTCAAATTTTAATTTAATAATAATCAGTATATTTCGCATTTCTCATCACTACCTATCATGCTGTAGAACTGAGTCCGAGATAAAAGATACAACATGACGGTAGCCAAGGTGATTGAGGTGACAGCACGTATGTGTAGATGAAGTCACCGCTGATACCCTAAACTGTCCCTGAATGCTAGGAAACAGAGTGCAGGGTCTGGGGGGTGTGAAGGGTCGCAAGGTGTCGTGCAGGCCTCCACGGGACGCGAGCTGTCGTATATGGGTCCGTGGCGATTGCGGACGCGTTGATATCGAAGCGTTAATGCCGCGCACAAGTGCGGCGACGTAGGGAGAGGAAACGGGGTTGGTCGATCACAGGTGGTCGGAAACGGTCGCGCACGCTTCGGCGCGGCGCGAAACTTCGTATGAGTGGCCGCCGGGGTCAGGAACGCGTCGGGTTCGAGTCGCTAAGGCCGCGCGCGAGTGCGGCGTACTGGGGAACGCGAGGGAGTGAGTTACAATGAGCTCAAAAGTCCGAAATCTGAGAGGGGAGAAGTCTACTATTAGAAATCTAAGGTGTAAGGTTGTAGTTACATGGGCTATATACTGAGAAAGTAAGCTAAGAATGGGGGTACATCAGCTAAACAGGGGAAAGAGGAAATGCTAACACGCGAAGGGAAGAGTCCGGAGTGAGAGAGGAGCCGAGCGCGCACAGAGCGCGGGAAAGCGGCGAAGTGCGTGAACGCGGCGCTTAGAAAGCACGCAAGAGTGCGGGAGAGCGCGAGCAAAGGCAGAGGATCTAGAAAGTGTAAAAAGTGCGATTTCATCGGCCAGGGAGAGCGTGGTCGTATCACTGCGTCTCCGACCTGCGCCTGTGAGTGTCGTTGTGTCCTCGTGTGAGGCACGGGGAGTGCCCTAGCTGGAGCCAATGTCTGAAGGCGTCGCGAGCCTCGAGGGTGTCAATCTGACGTCGCCAAATCTTCTTTCTTGCTCCAGAACCGGTGCGTGATGTACGGAGCCGAGTCCATGTGAGTTCGTAGGCGGAGGGTATCCTGCAGGGGTTACAGAGGGGAGAGAGGAAGGCCGAGTCTGGAGTGGGAGCGAGACGGGAGGCGGAAACGAGACGAGAGCGGGAGGAATGACGAGACGAGACCTGCGAACTTGATCCTTCGAGTATCCGTGGTAGGGCCAGACTTCCGGGATAAGCACGCAGAGATAAGAGGGGTAAACGATGGCGACCGGGCGCTGTCTAGTCAGCAAGAAACAAGAGGGTTTAAATCAGTAGCGACCTAGACAAGTAAGTAGGGGTAAGAGTAAGATAAAGGGGCAGGAGAGGCATAGGAAGGGCGAACGACGAAACGCGGAGACGATTGGGACCGAGATGAGAGATAAGGTACGGATGGCGAAACGAGACAATGGAACAATAGTGTATGACACAAGCACGAGGAACGGAGACTAAGTATCTAAGTGAAAGGATGCGAGAATAAAGGAGACCGAGACACGATGACGCACGACAATACGAATCCTCCAACGGTAAGCGCGACGCTCCGTGTGATCCCCAACGGCGTCTTGTGGGTGGCTAATGACAACGGGAGTGGGTGAGCCATGATCTTGACATCTTGAAAGGGACAGGTGATATGGGCAATGCGAAGGAGGCGGGGAGTGGAAGGACAAGGGCCGGGCAGCACGAGGCGCGAGGAGGCGCGGCCTGTCTACGAGTGGCTGGGGTGAGAATCCGAATCCGAAATGGCAGTAGGCCACGCGACGCCAGACCCTGGAAGAGACTGTGGGCGTGATCGAAGGCAGGTGGAGAGTGGATAAGAACATCATTATCAGCTAATGCGAGCGATGTATGAGATGGGGTAGGAGTACCGGAGAGTGGAAGCGAGGGTGAGGTGTGAAGTGCGAGCGTCGGCAGCTTGGTCCACGGGACTTCGTAGATCAACAGGGCTTCCTAGCGTCCAAGTTGAGGGATTGATGAAGCGAGGGCTGGTGTGACTCTGAGAGCAGAGGAAACCGAGCCAATTGGGGTGACTTTGAATGATCGTTGCGGCGGCGTTGAGAGTGGGGCGGAGCTGGGACAGTGATGAGGCTTCGAGTGGCGCTGGCAGGAGGGGAATCAGTTCTAACGATGAAGGGAATGACTACAACATACAGGGAATAGGATGAAGCAGGGGTAGAAAAACACTACATCACGCTCTTCTTCAGACAGGTGACCGGTGAGGAAGAGGGCGCAAACCAAAAGAGCAGTCAGTTGGGTGAGCCAAAGGTGATGAGAGTGACGGCACTGTGGGAGACGATGCCAGGAAGGTGATGAACGAGCCTGAGACTGAGTAGGACTGTGTGGAACAGGTCCAACAGCCTGTGTCAATGCTAAGGCTCATAGCCACCTCGTTATGTACGTTGTACAGAGCCAAGTCCGGAGCATTCGCGACGGCGAGAGCCAGTGCGAATGCGAACGGACGAGGGCGGGAACGTGGATGGGTGAGACGAGAACGAGACAAGTAGCGATGCCGTCCGAGGCGGCGAGACGAGGCAAGGCGACGACAAGATGCGATGCGATGTCCTTCGAGTGCCCGCGGTAGGGCTTGACTTCCGAGACGATCATGCAGCGAGATAAGGGGGAAACAGAGGCGACCAGGCGCTGTATATTCAGCAAGGATCAAGAGGTTTTAAATACATAGAATCAGTAGCTACCCCCGACAAGTAGGTATGGAGACAGTGGGGAACAGAGGGGTAGAGTAAGAGAATAGTGGCAAGACGGGACACGAGAACGATCGAGACCGAGTCAAAGGGATATGAGCGCGAACACAAGAAATGGAAAAGTAACATCTAAGTAAAAGGAAGCGAGCATCGGAAGATAACAGACAAAGGGGGGGCCGAGACACTATGACGCACGACAATAGTCCTCCTCCGACTCCAATGGCGGCGCACTGTCAAGCGCGGTTCCGACGGCGTCTTACGGGTGGCTAAAGAGCTTGATCTTGACATCTTGAAAGGGATATGCGAGGTGGGCGGTGCGACGGAGACGGGGAGTTGAGGGACAAAGCGACACAAGGCGCGAGGAAGCGCGGCCTGACTAGCCCCTCCTAGGGAGAGGGAGAATGCCATCAATGCCAAACGATGGCGACGCCGAATCCGAAATGGCAGTAGGCCACGCGGTGACACTGGACCGAGACCGAAAACACCAAAAACATATGATTTCGGGCCAGAGCCTAAGGCATCCTTACAACGTTGAAAGGATGAGAGCGCCTTGGCAGGCGAAGTGATGAACAAACGTAGTGTGTATGGACGCTTGAAGGACGTTGGGGACTGAAGACAACCAGTGGACGACCGTGATTATCGCCCTGCTGTCTATAGAGAATTTATTAGACTGAGTTATGTCAACTCTCTTGGTCCAGTGGTAATGTTCTGAAGTACTCATTACAGTATGCACCGTGTTCGAATCCATACTAGTGCAGTTTATTAATAAAATGTACCTCTCCGTAAGACTTGTAAGATCAAAATATCTCAATAATTAGTGTTAATATGTTGATAATTGGATGGATGATCAGCTGATTCAAAAAAAAAAGGGTTATTAAGAATGACAATATCTGAATAGTTTTTCCAATCATTTGTCCTCTAGATTATAATTAGTTATAAGCCCCTTACAAATCTGCAATCAATGACAATACACTCGTACACATAGAAGTACTTGAAACCCCTAAAATTAATTATAAGTGCCTATGACACTAGGAAGAACTGTAATTGATCACCGAAGATTTTGAATTTCAGGGCACCATGATAATCACTTATATCAATTGCCAATCTGGGGTCCAATTGTATCACTTGTGGCAATTATAATTACTTATAATTACTGATAAACTCCTTGGGTTTTTGCTGATGTCATACGGGGGCAATGACGGGGAAAAAGTTCGGCCTTGAAGTCGGCTGTTCGGAACCGAACTAACGTTTCCCGGACCGAGGAGAAAAATGACACTGCCCCAGAGACCTGCCAGTGCGTCAGAGCAGCGTCTCACCCTACCCCCGCCGGTTGATAGTCGATCATCGCTCAAGGGGAAGCACACCGAAGTGGCCTCAGTCAATTCTGTGAACTACCTGCCAGTGGGTCAACACGGATAGCTATTACTACCCAGACCTACTCGATGGCCATGCCATTGCTACCTCACAGTAGCGGTAGAAAACAACTCGCTGACAAGCTAGTTGGTGCAAGTATGGGCGCTACTAGACCAATTGTACACGTATGGTTCTCAAATAGATTACGATGGCCAGCACGGGAGATACAGTGTTACAAAGGCAGTTGTAATAGGTCCGATGAAGACATTTCCCCGAATGAACCATCTATGACGAGCTTTCCTCCTTTGTCCGGAAATGCAAGAGAAGCTTTTAAAAGGGTACTGTGACGAGGCCCCTGGCCACGGCCACGGCGAGCACAACAACGGGCACAGAGACGAGCAGCACAGGGCGGAAGATACGGCCCAAGTCGCGTGCCAAACGCACCCAGTCCCTGATTGTCCTGCCGAGGCTGCAGGGACGGCCCACCATTAGCACGCCGCGTGAACGCTGAAAACAAAGGGGGGACGTACCCGGTAGCGCGGCGGATACGCTTGTTGAGCATATCGTATACACCCGCGCGCAGCGCCTCCTTCTCGACACGGATCACGGGCCCGTCGTCCGGCAGCACCCAAGGGCAGCCGCTCGTCGTGAGGTCCGGGTCCGTTGCCGCGCGGAAGACCGCGCCCGCGATGCGCGGCACGGGTGTCAGCGGGATGCCAGCGAGCAGCAATTTCACCGGGAGGCCGAGGATAGCCGTGTCTTCGCAGCGCAGGTCGGGTCAGCGCGAGGGACGAAGGAGAGAGCGGTATATAATACCTGCGAACCAAGGGTGGATGGCGGCGATACGGATGTTGTCTGAGGTTACGATAGGGTCTATCGCGCGCATCAGGCCCAGCACGCCGTGCTTCGAGGCGCCGTACTGCGGCGCTTTCGATATGCCCACCCAGGACGCTACGGGTATGGTCGGCCGAATCCGTGTATGACACGTCGGGTATGAGTCAACACGTACCAACTGAACCTAAGAGGACGATCGCCTTCCACGAGTCAGGAGTGCGGTTGCGCTTGACGTAGTGCACGCCAAGGTGTACGGCTGCGGGCGGTCATTTAGATCACAGGAAAAGGAGACGACAGATACGCTACTCACTATAAAAGACGCCCGTCAGGTTAACATCCAGGGTTGTGAGCTTCGGCGCGATGGGCTTGCCGTTCACAACGGTCAGTCTACCGCTGCAGACCCCCTCCTCTTTTTCGTTAATACCTGCGTTAGGGATCTAGGGTCCGAATACATTCGAGGCTCTGCAAGCGGTAGCATAAGAGGGTACGGACCACAATGTCAACAGCACCATAGCGCTCGAACGCGAGCTCGAAGAGGGCGACCTGGTCATCCCAGTTGACCACGTTGCATTTGGTGGACACGGCCTCGCTACGGGTAAGAAGGGCTTAACTCAGTTCCCGAAGTCCCTCAAATGGGGTGGCAGCTTGAATATGACTACCCACCCCCCATTCTTGGTAATGCTAGTGACCACGGCCTCTGCCCCAGATACGTCCATGTCCCCGATTACCACTTTGGAGCTAATGGGAGTGTTGGCTGTGGAACACCGTCCCATGAATTGCGCCACGTACCCATGCTTCGCAAAGGCCAACGCGATTTCCTTGCCGATACCATTTGCACCTCCTATGCGATATTACCGTTTCTCATCCCCGCATCAAGCAGAATTGCGACACGCACCCGTCAGCACGACAACCTTTCCTTTCGCACGTTCCGCATATGCAAATAGTTCGTCGTCAGAGATGATGGTGGTCATGGTGGTCAAGTCGGGGGTGAAGTAGGAAGTAGGTTCGATAATAACGAAAAAGATCCGAGAAGTCCAGACGAGGAACCGGTTCAAAAAGCTCCGTCGCTCACGTTTGGCCTATTACTGTAGACGCCCGCGACGTGTGTGTTCATGCCTTGCTCCCTACGATCACATGTGTCGTAAAAATCAATTTCGATTTCGGGTCAGCGACTCGTGATCAACGTAACAGTGTAATGACCCATCACGATGATGTGGTAGGGACTAATGGTCGATCAAGTTTGTTCGAGACACACCTTGGCCATCTGGCTCTGCGCAAATCCCCGACGGCTGGTCTCGGGACTCGTGCGATCTCATCGTGTTAGTCTCATCAACCTCGCCATCAGTCAAGCTCGCTCCCGGAAAACTTAGAGCCGGTTTTGGAATAAAAAATGGCATGTACTTCTGTCTCGAGATAACGTACACTAGCAGCTGACTCCGGGAACTTTCGGCAGGCCCACGCTTGCGTAGTCTCCATTCAACTAGGATCATTCCAACAGCTTCTTTTACCCAGGACCTTGTTGACCTTCTGCTCCACGAAATTCCTAGTGTTGGGTATTTTTCCCCAGAAGCGTTCGCGAATGCCTTGTCCGGGATGACCTAACCCCCACCCCCGCCGTAACTATCTCGGCTCGCCTCCACCTTCAGGGGAATGCGTTGTTCTCTCACCTACATCCAGTATCGAGGAACTACTTGGACAGTCTCATGGCCAGAATCGATGCACCTCGTCTCGGTAACATCGATACTAAGTTCTTTAGTCCGCCCACCTTGGACGCATTGAAACTCGGCAGATTCGCCGACCGAATAGAAATCCGGAAGTTACATATCCGAGCAGACGTTCTAACCTCCGTCTGGTTTACCCAGCCAGGTTCTCCTACGTGGCTTGGGTCGGAAATATCGTGCGAGTAACTTAGTAGTTAGACAGACTGGCAGTCGTTCTTCATTACGTTCAGGACGCGGATCTTTGGGCTCCACTTCATCGCGCATCAACACTTGGACATCTCGGTGTCAGTAGCTGAACGCGGCGCAGACGTTGGCAAGCAGACCAACCAGCAAGAAACGCCCTTGGGTCGCGCATCCGGAAATGGGCAGCTCGATGTCCGTTTTCTCATCCGTCGTGCCGCAAATGTTGGTTCAAGAGATAGCAAGGGGCGGACAGTATTGCACGCAGCGGCAGAGGAGGGGCACCTAGACGTCGTGGAGTTGTTACTGGAGTCGGGCGCAGGTATCGGTGCGCGAAACAACAACGACGAATCACCTTTAGACCTTGCGTCTCGCAATAGGGAGCACGAAGTCCCCAGCTTTCTGGCCAACCGTATGGGATTGACACCGTTCGAAGAGGCATCTCAGAATGAGTGTTCAGATATCGTTAGGCCATCTCTGGATGGTATAAAGGCCGGAACGAGCGAAAATGCCCCAACGACGGTGACGAGATGACCCTACATACCGCATCTGAACACGGACGCTTGGTTGTCACACAGTTGTTACTGGATCGCGGGGTGTATGTCAGTGCTCGAAATACGGTGTACGAAACACCACTGCACGTGGCATCGAGAACAGGAAGTTTGGTGGTCGCACGCCTATTGATGACCGCGGCGCAGGCGTGGGTTGTCGTGACCAGGAAGGCCGCACCGCGTTGCAATACATCGTCATTTGGACACCTCGACGTCGCTAAGTTGTTACTCGATCATGGTGCTGATGTCGACGCAATGGATCGGAGACACTTTATTCCGTTGTTCGACGCATCTGGTGAAGGGTCTTCCGAGACCGTGGAGTTATTAATTGAACGGGGTGCCAACGTTAACGCGCTTGGCGATCCCGGAATGACACCATCTCGACTAGCTAAATTGATTTTGATTAGGAACGCCGAGTCACCGACGTCGCGTCATACAATTAGCATGGTGCGCGTCGTTGAACAAATAAGTTGTAGACCACCCTTCGCGTGGTAGATTACACTGTATGTGTATATTATTACCCTGTACAGAAGCCAGTAGATGTCAAACACGATGCCCCTCTGCTGTCCGTGCTGGTGTTTCCTCATACCGTTTGAGCATTCTGCATGCCTCCAGTCAGTCATCTTTCTGCTTTGACCCTGCATCTTGCCTGCATCACGGAGACGATAATGGTACGACCGCACCGATTGCGCTCCACTTCAGTGCGGATGTGCCATTAAAAGTAGATGCGAGGTAGATCTCCCTTTATGTTCCGAATCTTTGGGACTGTTTGCGCCTATGCACGGATCGGTGCGGGGACCGGGCCGGAAGTCCCACAGACGCGTTTTTCACGTGCTGGGAAAGTCGGAGATACAATTAAGGCGCGTCCTGGTTCCGTTCTCTTCCAGTTCAGTTTCAGGTTCAACTTTTTTTTTTGATCCACACCGCCTTCTCAGTTTCTACCGGCCGCCAATCTCATTTACATCATGGTAAGCAGCTTTTCACTTGCGCTTCTTCTCATCATTTGAACAATCCAAGTCTATGCCTTATGCCGCTATGCGTCGCCTCATGCGCGAGCTGAAAGAACTCAGGACGAACCCTCCAGAGGGCATTCGCGTCCAGCTGAGTGAAGAGAGCGTGTTGGATGTCGTAGGGATCGTTGAGGGCCCCGGTGAGTCCCCCTGAGAAAAAGCGTTCGGTAGGGAACCGGTACTCACGCGTTCCGCAGAGGGCACGCCATATCAAGGAGGATACTTTCGCGTGAAATTTGATTTCACAGAAGAATTTCCTGCGGCACCACCGAAATGTAAGATCGCTGTGCCCCGTATCTGGTGTCTGGCTCGGCTCATCTCATCTCAGGTCGGTTCATCACCAAGATTTTCCATCCAAACGTCTCAAGCGCGGGGGAGATCTGTGTTAACACACTCAAAAAAGACTGGAAGTCGTCGTATGGCATCGGGCACATCCTCGTCACTATCAAATGCCTCCTTATCTACCCGAATCCAGACTCAGCATTAGACGAGGAGGCAGGAAAGCTACTACAAGAGAATTACGAGAGTTACTGCGATCGCGCGAAGCTCATCACGAGTGTACACGCGACACCAAAGGTATGTCTTGTGATCCGATCGCGTATAGATCCGCAGGAATTGCAGATCTAAGTGCCTTTTGCCTAGGTCCCTCCACCAGAATTTGCTGCACAAACAACTCAAGTTGAGGTCCCAGACGCGCCTGCACCTATTGCGGCTTCGCTTTCTTCTGCATCCTCCCTACCACCTCTGTCGCCACCTCCGGTGGTCTCACCGCAGAAAGGCGCCAACACGATAGCGACCATCACGATTCCGTTACAACAGTCTGCATCAAACACGTTCTCCGTATCATCGTCCTTAGCATCGCTTGCGAAAGGAGGGGGCGAGAAAGAGACAGACCGTCACGTATCACCAGCCCCTCTAGGTACTGCAGACTCAAACGTCGTACCAGTGATCAATCCTGGTAGTGTTGGGTCTGTGGTGAGTCCTGCGAAAGCAGTCAAGCGTGGAGCGGCACCTGGTGTGACGGTAGGCGAGAAGCGCAAAAAGGCACTTAAGCGACTGTAAACTGCTGTGGCAATGTGGCTATAAGCCGCTCTGTTGGCGTGTCTTAGATGAACGGGAATGTGTTACGGGCCAGTCTGCGGGTGGATGTGCATTCTAATATTCTATCATGTTGTTTTACCAATACCCTTTCTTTGCAATTGTCTCATAACCAACGTTCGCCCCTCATTGATTATGCCTTGACGAAGCTGTCTGCGTTTGTTCGGAGGTAAAAGGTAGAAAAGTAAAGAGAAGCATTGTCGAATCGATTTGGTAACTCTAATCAATAGTATTCGAAGGAGGATAATACTTAGTCCGATCTTTCCAGACTTGGAACAATGGACGAACAATAGATCTTTTGCCCACGTCGACCACAAAAAAGCAGTTCGGCCAGCAGAACAAGTGAGGAAGAAGGTAAATATTCATGAGAACGTTTCATCCCTTTGGAAACTAACAAGAAGACCCCACCCTGGGAAGTGACACATCGCATGTCCGGTGACCGCGGCACTACAGAGCATCAAGAGCATCCGGCGAGGGTGAAATAGGACAGTCGCTCGCCACAGGAGCCTGAGATCGCAGGAGACGCGACCTAACAAAAGCAACTCGAATCAGCGAACTCTGGAAATCGTGTAATCACTCGCCGGGTGTGGTCACAGGACCGGCACTTACTTACGAAGAGTTCATGCGTTCACCCGTTCAACCGTTCACAACGTTCACACGTTCACGGGCCGAGGGGCTTTGCTTCTCGAAATTGATCATAGGGTGTTCTCTAGCTTCTCTTGCCGTCTTGCATCCAAGTCTTGTAACTGGTCGGTTCAACCCAATTCGTCTCAACTGTTTCGTCTCGCCCTTGGTCTCGTCCCATCGTGTCAGCCCTGAACCCATTCCGTTTCCCGTTTGACTCCTGGCCCTCCATCATTTGTAACATAGTACTGCAGTTGGTTCTTTTTTTCTCACCACTGAGTAGAGATTGGTTTCTTCGCCGGAGAAGACCAATAGATCATAAGCTGTGCCATGCAACCATCTCCGAGGAGTCTTGTCATTTGGCATTTGTCTCCGCAGCAATAGACTGCACACTCTGGCTCCTTCGCTGGCTCCTTCAGTACTGTATTTCATCAGCGCGGCCCAAAATGACGAAGGCCGCAGGCCGCAGGTGTCGCAATTTAATTACTGTACAATTTCAATTTCAACCGCATGCGGCTTCGCTAACGGACTATTACAGTAGCGCCGATGGGGCGAGGCCCGGGTGCCACACTGCTACCACAATGTGGTTCTTGGCGCTCGTGCGAGGAGAGTCGGAAATTCGTGGGCTCTCACTGCAAGTGTACCGAGCGGCAGCTTATGCTCGTCGTAAACTATCGGCACGGTGCAACACACATAATAAGTAGAGGTGAGCGTAGGGGTATATGATCTAGCCAAAATGGTCTTAGTGCGTAAGCAAGCGCTGTAAGTAGCTTCGCATGCTCCGCTCTCCGCACTTCCATGGTACTGTACCCTTGGCCATAAGTCGCCGGACGGCGCAAACGCTTCGCCGTGTCATTTCGCGGGACAATATAAGCCTCATGTTCACGTTTGGTTAAGATCCACGGCCTCCCCCCCAAATTTTCCCTGGCCTGTGCACCCATACTCTGAATCCATGCAGCCACTCGTCTTCCTCGTTCTGCTGGGTGCAGGACACACCTTGGCTGCATCCTCTTCCTCCCCCTCCTTTTCTCACTCGTCACACTTTTCCTCGTCCTCCGGCCCATCGTTGTCGTTCCCAACGCCCTCGAGTTCATCATCTTCGGTTTCTTCACCGACCTCCACTCCGTCAACCTCTGCCACGTCATATTCGCCCTCCGTTCCGACTTTCAGCCGGACGCCATCTTCCCCCTTCTCAAGTCCGCCCGGCTCATCCACGAGTGGTTCCGGCGTCCCTTCTCGGCCACCGCCATCTGGGATCCCCATCAGTTCGTACCCCTTCGTGCCGTTCCCATTGCCATCTTCAGAGCCTCCAATCCCTGGCGTATATCCCCTGACTTCACCTAATACCCCCCCACCTGTTGATAACCCAGCGCTCGTGCCCGATTTTGCGCCGGCGTGGACTAACGCTTACGCAAAGGCGAAAGCTAAGGTAAGCGATTTAACTCCTTAAACGGTTTTGCCTGGGAGGTCTTGTCGCACGATCACCCAACGAGCGTGCGATGCATTGGCCGCATGTATCTATTCGATAACGTACTGAGGATTCGTGATGCGCTTTATTTCCCTCATCTCTTGAACGCGACGCGTCACAGTCACCTGACAATCTATTTCATCCAAATCTGGTAATGACGCGTGATTTTTGGTTTTAAGGTTGCCACTTTTACACTCGAGCAAAAAGTCAATGTCACCACTGGTGTGGGCTGGGAGGGTGGTCGGTGTGTTGGGAACATACCTTCTGTAGGCGATTTTCCCGGCCTATGCCTCGAAGATTCCCCACTCGGGGTACGTTTTGCGGATTTTACGACCGCTTTCCCTGCTGCGATCAATGCTGCGACCACGTAAGTCTTGACGTCATCTAGGACCTTCTAAACTGAATTTTGGACGAATACAGATGGAAACGTTCGCTACTCCGTGCGCGTGGTGTAGCGATGGGAAAAGAACACGTCGGAAAGGGCGTTAACATCGCACTAGGCCCGATGATGAACATGGGCCGTATTGCCCAGGGAGGTCGGAACTGGGAAGGTTTCGGTGCCGACCCATTTTTGGCAAGTGTTGGTGCATACGAGACGATTCTTGGTATGCAGTCCGCCGGTGTACAAGCATGCGCAAAGCATTACATCGACAAGTAAGTCCATTGTGAGGATTGGGCTATTGATGTCAGTGACTCAATTGCGACATAGCGAGCAGGAGCACAACCGTACTCAGTCCAGCTCAAATGTCGACGATCGTACGCAACATGAAATTTACGCGGCACCGTTCCTTCGCAGCGTGATGGCCGGCGTCGCCTCGGTGATGTGTTCGTACAACCTTGTGAACGGGACATACGCCTGCGAAAACAACAGCACATTGAATGGCATCCTGAAGAGCGAGTTCGGCTTCCAGGGCTTCGTCATGTCTGACTGGAGTGCCCAGCACTCGACTATCAGCGCGATCACCGGGCTGGACATGACGATGCCTGGTGATATTACTTTCTTTTCGGGCACATCCTATTTTGGCGCGAACCTTACTGCGTATGTGCAAAATGGCACCATTCCTGAGGCACGTGTGGACGACATGGCAGTTCGAATTCTCGCCGGATGGTACCTCCTCGGCCAGGATTCGCCCAGCTACCCACATACGAACTTCAATGCGTTCCAGCCACTCGACGAGGCGACGAATGAGCACATCGATGTGCAGGACGACCATGACAAGGTTGTGCGCGAGGTTGGTACAGCTAGCACTGTACTGCTGAAGAACGTGAACGGCGCGCTTCCGCTGAAGAAACCACGTAAGCTGGTACTGGTTGGTTCTGATGCGAGCCCTGCGCATGTTGCGGGGCCGAATGAGTTTTCTGACCAAGGCGGCGTCGATGGAATCTTGGCGATGGGATGGGGATCTGGGTAAGTGGGTTTCAGGTAGGATTGGCGAATACTGTGACTCAAACCATGCAGAACTGCGTGGTTTACGTACCTAATCTCAGTGCGTGTCTCATTTTACGCGATAGATCGCACTGATCGCGAATTGTTAAATAGCCATACGAAGCACTACAGGCCCGTGCACGAAAAGATCACACTTCCTTCTCTTGGATTTTCAATGACTTCGATCTTGTCGGTGCGGGCACCGCTGCTATACAGAAGGATGCCGCAATCGTCTTCTTGCAATCCGACTCTGGTGAGGACTACATCACCGTGGATGGCAACGAGGGTGATAGGCACGTGTTCGCTTTCCCCTCGTATCACTTTAGAAAAACTTAACGTGCCGCCCCGCAGGAACAACCTGACGGCGTGGCACAATGGTGACGCGCTAGTCAACGCAGTCGCGGCGCAGAATAACAACACGATCGTGGTCATCAACTCAGTCGGCCCGCTCATCCTCGAGCCCTGGATCGACCACCCGAATGTGACGGCAGTCGTCTGGGCTGGCCTTGGGGGTACTGAGACGGGAAATGCACTTGTGGATATACTATACGGTGCTGTGAACCCTAGCGGACGTCTTCCGTATACCATTGCCAAGTCGCCAAGCGATTATTCTGCGCAGCTCGTAATCGGAGGCACAGGCGAGGAGATTGTGAATATCACCTATTCTGAGGGGTGCGTCGTCTCCTCCTTCCAATCATAGCGTACCTCCTGACACAATCCGCAGCCTGTTTATCGATTATCGCCACTTTGATGCGGCGAACATCGCGCCGCGCTACGAGTTCGGCTTCGGGCTGAGCTACACGACTTTCAAATATTACGGACTGTCGATTGGCAATGTCTTCAGCGGCCCGGACCAGGACAAATGGCTCGAGGCGAACTGGGCGGCGGGCAAGCCTAGCCCGCAAGTCGTCGGCGCATCCACGGCGCTCTGGCTGCACCGCCCTGCATTCAGCGTGCGCTTCACGGTGAAGAACACGGGCGCGGTCGCGGGGACGGAGATCCCGCAGGTCTACTTGCACTTCCCTGCGCGGGCCGGCGAGCCCCCGTCCGTCCTGCGCGGGTTCACGGATGTCGATCTGCAGCCCGGCCAGGCGCGGAGTGTCACGATCACGCTCTCGCGCTACGACCTGTCGATTTGGGACGCCGTCAGCCAGTCGTGGATACGCCCCTCAGGGTCGTATTCGCTCTCGGTTGGTGCGAGCAGTCGGGACTTCAGGCTGAAGGGCGCAATTCCTCTCTGATCGTCCTCTGATGCTTTTGCGGTTTGATCGAGACCCAGGGTTAGATGTGGTCGGTCGGTAGATCTGTCTACGGGTTGGGTCTTTTATTTCTTGTTTTGCTTTGGACCTGTTTGTCGTTGGACACTCCGCTCCCTCATCACTCGACTTGGACAATGTAGTCACCGTATCTATACTATACTCCCAGACAATGAAGAACACTCCTTTTTCTCCCGGAAGATGTTTATTTTAAGCACGTCAAGAAGCATGCTACATAGCAACTACTTACTGTAAAGAAAATAAGTATCAGTCTGACATGCAGGCTCGGGGCTGTTACGTAATCCCTCATCGCACTACTGTAGTGGTCGTTGGCTAATCCACGGCCGGGGTGGGTGGCACCCCGGATGCCAGTGTGCATTCTATTCTATAATGTCGTTTTACAGTACTAACAGTACCCTTTCTATGCAATTGTCTCATAACCAGCTCCGCCCTCCTTGGTTTGTACCCTGGACGGAGACGTTCACATTGGTTCAGAGGTAGAAGAGTACTACTGTGAAGAAGAGAACCTTGAAGAGAACCGTTGTCGAACCGATTCGATCGCGTTGATCGAGAATCCCAGAGGAGGTAACTTAGTACTTAGTCCGATCTTTCCTTGGTTGGAGCCACGGACGAACAATAAACCTTGCGCTCTGAGTCTTATGTCGACCACAAACAGGCAGTTCGGCCACTGGCAGCAGAACAGGGGGTCCGAGGTGGAGAAGGAATATACCAAGTATTCGGGAGAACGTTCATCCGGGCCCTTGACTAACAAGAAGACCCCACCCTGTGAAGAGACCCATTATATCTCCGGTGGGGGTAAAGTAAGTTAGGACGGTCATTCACCGCGGGATCCTGAGATTGTAGGAGACGTGGCCCAACAAAAGAAAGTCAAATCTGTAAATCACCACTGTCCTAATCACCCTAGATGTGGTCGTGTGTGGTCACAGGACTTGCGAAGAGTTCACGGGCCGGAGTGCTTCTTGCTGGCTTTCTCTTGCTTGCCAATCGCCTCATCACGGTCACTAACTGGTTCAACTCAATTCGTCCCAGTCATCGCATCATCGCGTCGTCCTTGGAGTCGGACCCATTGAGTTTCCTGTTCGACACCTGGCCCTCATTGGGGACGTAAGTTAGCTTCGCTTGCTCCACTCTCTGCATTTCCAAGTTCCATGGCACATCAATGACGTCCTTTTTCGTTTTCGTATGGACTCTTGGCCATAGTCGCCGGATCGCGCAACGGTTCGCGTAATTAACGAGACAATAATATAAAACCCCCCAATCTTTCCTTGGTTGCCAGTGGTGCTACGAATCCATGCAGCAATTCGTCTTCAAGTTCCTCGCTCTTCTGGGTTGGGGACACACCTTGACTGCACCTTCCCCCTCCCCTTCCCCTTCTTACTCGTCGCAGCTTACTCAGTCGCTGCTATCGGTGCCACTGGCATCTGGTATCCCCGTCAGATCGTGCCCCTTCGTGCCATTCCCATTGCCATCTTCAGAGCTTCCAATCCCTGGCATATACCCATTGACTTCACTCAATACCCCCCCACCTGTTGATAACCCCGCGCTCGTCCCCGATTTTGCGTCAGCGTGGGCTAACGCATACGAAAGGGCGACAGCTAAGGTACGTGAACTTCTTAAACTGTCTTGCCTGGGACATCTTGTCGCACGACCACACAACGAGCGTGCGATGCATTCAGGTTGGCCGCATGTGTCTATCATACTTGTTGTGGAGCGATGCATCACAGTCACTTGACAATCTATTTCATCCAAATCAGGTAATAATGTGGTTTTAAGGTTGCCTCTTTCACACTCGAGCAAAAAGTCAATGTCACCACTGGTATGGGCTGGGAGGGCGGCCGCTGCATTGGGAACGCACCTCCTGTGGGCGATTTCCCTGGCCTATGCCTTGAAGACTCTCCACTCGGGGTACGTTCTGCGGATTTTACGACTGCTTTCCCTGCTGCGATCAATGCTGCGACCACGTAAGTCTTGCCGATACCTAAGGTCTTCTAAATTGAATTTTGGGCGAATTCAGATGGAAACGTTCGCTACTCCGTGCGCGTGGTGTTGCGATGGGAAAAGAACATGTTGGCAAGGGGGTTAACATCGCACTAAGCCCGATGATGAACATGGGCCGTATTGCCCAGGGAGGTCGAAACTGGGAAGGTTTCGGCGCCGACCCGTTTTTGGCAAGTGTTGGTGCATATGAAACTATCCTTGGTATGCAGTCCACTGGTGTGCAAGCATGCGCAAAGCATTATATCAATAAGTCAGTATCCATTATGAGGACCTATGGACGACCGTGACTCAATTACGGCACAGCGAGCAGGAGCACAATCGTACTCAGTCCAGCTCAAATGTCGACGATCGTACGCAGCACGAAATTTACGCAGCGCCGTTCCTTCGCAGCGTGATGGCCGGCGTCGCTTCGGTGATGTGTTCATACAACCTTGTCGATGGGGTATACGCTTGCGACAACAACAGCACATTGAATGGCATCCTGAAGAGCGAGTTCGGCTTCCAGGGCTTCGTCATGTCTGACTGGAGTGCCCAGCACTCGACTATCAGCGCGATCACCGGGCTGGACATGACGATGCCTGGTGATATCACCTTCAATTCGGGCACATCGTATTTCGGCGCGAACCTTACTGCGTATGTGCAAAATGGCACCATTCCTGAGGCCCGTGTGGACGACATGGCGACACGAATTCTCGCC
Organism: Lactarius sanguifluus; assembly: GCA_021527775.1. Lineage (NCBI taxonomy): Eukaryota > Fungi > Basidiomycota > Agaricomycetes > Russulales > Russulaceae > Lactarius > Lactarius sanguifluus. Next base: position 953,064 of record JAKEYF010000006.1, read on the forward strand.
GGATGGTACCTCCTCGGCCAGGATTCGCCCAGTTACCCACATACGAACTTCAATGCGTTCAAGCCACTCGACGAGGCGACGAATGAGCACGTCGATGTGCAGGACGACCATGACAAGGTTGTGCGCGAGGTTGGTGCGGCTAGCACGGTACTGCTGAAGAACGTGGACAGCGCGCTTCCGCTGAAGAAACCACGTAAGCTGGTGCTGGTTGGTTCTGATGCGGGCCCGGCGCGCGCAGCGGGGCCAAACGAATTTTTCGATCAAGGCGGCGTCGATGGGATCTTGGCTATGGGATGGGGATCTGGGTAAGTGGGTTCAGGTAGGACGAGCGAATACCGTAACTCACAATACACGCAGTTCTGCATCGTATACGTACCTAATCTCAGTGCGTGTCTCACGGCTGCTTATTTCACATGATAGATCGCACTGATCGCGAATTGTTGAATAGCCATACGAAGCACTACAGGCTCGTGCACGCAAGGACCACACTTCCTTTTCTTGGATTTTCGATGACTTCGACCTCGTCGGTGCGGGCACCGCTGTCATACAGCAGGATGCCGCAATCGTCTTCTTACAGTCCGACTCTGGTGAGGCCTACATCACCGTGGATGGCAACGAAGGCGATAGGCACGTGACCACTTTCCCCTCGTATCACTTTAGAAAAACTTAACGTGCCACCCTACAGGAACAACTTGACGGCGTGGCACAATGGTGACGCGCTAGTCAAAGCTGTCGCGGCGCAGAATAACAACACGATCGTGGTCGTCAACTCAGTCGGCCCGCTCATCCTCGAGCCCTGGATCGACCACCCGAATGTGACGGCAGTCGTCTGGGCTGGCCTTGGGGGTACCGAGACGGGAAATGCACTTGTGGATATACTATACGGTACTGTGAACCCTAGCGGGCGTCTTCCATATACCATTGCCAAGTCGCCAAGCGACTATTCTGCGCAGCTCGTAATCGGAGGCACCGGCGACGAGATCGTGAATATCACTTATTCTGAGGGGTACGTCGTCTCTCCTACCAGTTATAGTACGCCTCCCTGACGTAATTCACTACAACCAAGCCTGTTTGTTGATTATCGCCACTTCGATGCGGCGAACATTGCGCCGCGCTACGAGTTCGGCTTCGGGCTGAGCTACACAACGTTCGAATACTCCAGTCTGTCGATCAGCCCGGTCGTCGGTGGAAAAGACCAGGACGGAGCGCTCGAGGCGAACTGGGCGGCGGGCAAGGCTAGTCCACAGGTTATCGGCTCCTCCACGGCGCTCTGGCTGCACCGTCCGGCATTCAGCGTGTCCTTCACAGTGAAGAACACGGGCGCAGTCGCGGGGACGGAGATCCCGCAGGTCTACCTGCACTTCCCTCCGCGGGCGGGCGAGCCCCCATCCGTCCTGCGCGGGTTCACGGACGTCGATCTGCAGCCCGGCCAGGCGCAGAGTGTCATGATCACGCTTTCGCGCTACGACCTGTCAATTTGGGATGTCGTCGGCCAGTCGTGGATACGCCCCTCAGGGTCGTACTCGCTCTCGGTTGGCGCGAGCAGCCGGGATTTCAGGCTGAGGGGCAAGATTCCCCTCTAATCGACCTCTGATCTTTTTGTGAGACTCAGAGGTTGGATGAGTGTTGATCGGGCCCGGTAGATTGGTCTACTGGCTAAGTCTTTTATTTCTTGTTTTGCTCTGGAGTGTTTTGGACAATGTTGTATCTATCTTGTTGCTATGCCCCCAGGAATGAAGATCGCTCCTTTTTTTCTCATCGTCACAGCTAACTATTCACCGTTCCTAGCTACTCATTGGGCTTGTGGAGATGGTGATCCGAGTCTCGCTCTTGTCACGTGATGAATTCCGCCCTGGCCAAACCTCGGCCCATGCCGGTGCTAAGTCTTCATGGTTATCTTCCATCCACTGTATCATAGGAGTAACCCACACACTGCTTCCAGCAGTGAATGCGCAGAAATGTCATGGGTGACCTTCGAAAAACTTACTCTGGTGACGCGACGTGATGTCCTTGCCAAGGTTCCTCCCCATTGTGCATTGGGCTTGGCCCTGGATGTTTCGGATCACGATTCGTAGCTCATGAAGGCCTCTTATGCTCGTTATCATAACTTGATATACCGTGTGTCGGGTTACCATCGTTTTCTTAATTTAGAGTACTGTCACAGAACATCCAAAATAGTTTCACGCCGGATCGCACAAGCTACCTTTTTCAAGAATGTCAAGAACGCGATGACCTTTAATCCTAAAAGTTTGTATGAGGTTGTATATTTGCACTGGCATTCGTAATTGGCCTTACGCGACTCACCATCAAGTGTTTCCTCGGGTTTGTCACTGGCAGTCTAGCGTCCTGAGACCCACGGCGTAGGGAGCTCAGGGTCCTCCAACGTCGCAAATGACGGGACAACAAATGTCGTTGGCAGGACGCATGGTACGCCATTCTAGCAATTACAGAGGAGCCGTCTGTGCTGTAGTAGATATGCGGGGTTGGGTACGCCACGGCCCAGCGCACTAGATATTGAGGTTCGCCTCGGAGCCGGGCTTGCTCCGATCGGGTTGCTCCGATCGCTAAGGATGCGTCTGCCCCGTCGGTGCATGAAAGTCGTCAGGTCACCCAAGTACCTTCTGATCCACCGCCGAGGAAACAAAGCCCGCTATTTTTGACAGTCAGCGCGGCCATGACAGTGTAATCTAATCCGTTGCAGCTTGATAGCACCGTGACGAGGTCCTTTGATGTAGCGTTGTTACAGCCCCGCCACGGTGTACGCGGAAAGCCCAAGCGCGTCGTCACTGCGACGGTTTGACGAACGGTATCGTCCATTCCGGTATGCCGGTACTGTTGATACGACGCGCCGAGGAGAACGTTGGCTTGGGACATGAGCACGCCGGTGATTGCCTTGGCAAGTCGTTGCCATGTCGCTGAGATGCAAGAGGACTGGAGGTCGTAGTGTCCAAGCCAGGAGTTGACTTGGAGGAGCTTGAGTACGCCAGGTGTGACAAGCCAAGCTACCTTCACTTGTATAGACACGCGCCGTGTCCAATGGGGCAGCGACACTCCCAGCTCTTGGTTGGAACGGCACGCCACGTGTTATGAGGGGCTGGCCGAGGGTCCCAGCAACGAACGCAGAGAGGACTAAGGGCAGGTGGGAATACATGATGACTACAGGTCACGGGGTTGGTGTCCGTGGTACGATGGGTTTTGCGGTTGAAAACAAGGTTGAAAAGGCTAAGGATGGAGACTCTGAAACCCGCGCTAGGAAGGAGAACTTCTGTGGTACACTTGGTGGTACATCTCGGCGTCGGAACTGAACTTGAGGGCGGCGTTGTCGGAAGGAGGTAGAAGCACAATCGCGCATCTATTCAGTTATTGTGTGAATATAAAGAAGCTGCACCAGTGTAGCCGAAGGTATGCGCGGCCTTGATGTCATGGCGTCAGCTCCGCATCAAGGATAGGGTTCGCATCGCAGCCCCCGGATGGTTCTTTTTCGGGAAGTTTTCCCGGAAATTTGACCGAGACGGGGCGGTAATTCTCTCTGGGGTGTAGTCGGCCAGTTTGGGTCTCACTTCGGAGAATATATGGCCCGGGAACAAGCCCGGGAAGGGCCGCGGCGCGCGGCTGAGGGATTAACTTGAACTTGCCAGTGCAAGGCCGTTCTCAGAACGGAGGGATGGGTTCGTGACCTGCCGTGACAGTCGCACCCGGAGAACGAACGCGGTGTAGGTCAATTCGGGACATCACGATTCCCATAATTCTATAGTACTGTGTGGCCAGGCTCGGGCTCAGGCTTGCTGTAAGACCGCAAGAGTCTTGGGGAACTTGACTCGGAAGATGTTAGTAGAGTCGTCTTTCCTTTCGGGTCATTTTGCGTTGATTTACAGTGACGTCCGTGGGCTTTCGCCGGGTTCTACTATCCAATAATCTTCCATCGCCCGCGGGGCGGGATAGAGATGGGGAGACTCAGATATAGCGACATAGCGACATGTGGTGTTGGCCACGTCTGGTTCGCTGAAGGGCTCAAAGCGTTTAGGGAAGCAATTCGTTTGGCTTGTTCCGCATTTCCGTGGCACTTACCTTATGGCACTCTATATGGCATTCTATTCTTTACCTAGCTGTCGGACGATGACAACGGCTCTCCGCGTAATTATAAGTTGCGTTTCTCCTTTACTGCAGCTCAAGGCACACTCCTCCCCAACTTATCCTTGGCTGGTTCACCTATAGTACAGCGAATCCATGCGCCTATCCTTGTGGCCGTCCGTCTTTATAGTTCTCCTGGCTGCAGGGTATACTTTGGCGGAGACGAATACATTCTCAGGCACAACGCCTTCCAAGAGTGGCACGACATCAACTCATGGAACGCGGACAACTCCTGTGACACCAGACAAGACACCCGGGACAGCATCATCAAGGACACCGACAACAGCACCCAGGACACCAGGAACGACACCCGGGACACGAGGAACGACACCCGGGACACGAGGAACGACACCCGGGACACGAGGAACGACACCCGGGACACGAGGAACGACACCCGGGACACCAGGATCGTCACCCGGGAGATCAACAACCCCTGGGACACTAACCGGTACCCTACCAACGAAGCCTGGAACCTCTGCAACGATCTCCAGGACCTCAGCAACAGCAAAACCATCTTTGGAGCCTCCGATCCCGGACGTGTACCCCTTGGCCACGCCTAATGATCCTCCATCTGTTGATCGACCCGCACTTGTCCCCGATTTCGCGCCAGCTTGGATCGATGCGTACACACTAGCACAGGCCAAGGTAAGCCATGTAATTTCTTGTAAGGCCTTTCTTGGCACGTTGTATCGCACGACCCTCACGAACGCGCAACGTCTCTTCGGCGTATGTGCAGCGGTCGCGTGCTGAGATTTTGTGACGTATCCTGTTCACCTCATCGAATTCTTGAGCACGGCGCATTTGATCTGCGTGACGTTTATCTTTTCTATCCGGCACTAATGCATGTTTCGAGGTTGTCGGATTTACGCTAGAGCAAAAAGTCAGCATCGCCACTGGTTTAGGCTATCATGGTGGCCGATGCAATGGGAATATCCCTTCTGTGGACAGTTTTCCTGGTCTATGCATTGAAGGTTCCTCGCTAGGAGTGCGCAATGCGGATTTCGTGACTGCTTTTCCCGCTCCTATCAATGCTGCAGCCACGTGAGCCTTGGCATTAATTATGTACTGTGATCTCTCGAGCTGATTCTGACACTACAGGTGGCAACGTGGGCTACTCCGTGCGCGTGGCGCTGCGATGGGCGACGAACACGCTGGAAAGGGCGTTAACATCGCCCTGAGCCCGATGATGAACTTGGGCCGTGTTCCCCAGGGTGGCCGCAACTGGGAAGCCTTCGGCGCTGACCCATTTTTAGCAAGCGTCAGTGCATACGAGACGATCCTTGGTCTGCAGTCCTCCGGTGTGCAAGCGGTCGCAGGTCACTTCATTAATTAGTAAGTTCCCGTTGTGAAAGTCAATTTTTTGGTGTTACCGACAGAAGCGTGGCACAGCGAGCAGGAAGCCCAGCGTGATTCCTACAGCTCAAGCGTCGACGACCGTACACAGCACGAAATTTACGCGGCGCCGTTCCTTCGCAGCGTCATGGCTGGCGTGGCCTCCGTCATGTGTTCCTACAATCGCGTCGGCGAGACATACGCCTGTGAAAATAACGGCACGCTCAACGGCCTCCTGAAAGGCGAGTTCGGCTTCAAAGGCTTCGTCATGTCGGATTGGTACGCCACGCACTCGACCACCAGCGCGCTCTACGGGTTGGACATGACAATGCCCGGCGACATTTCCCAGGCCTCGGGTACGACATACTTTGGTGCGAACCTTACCGCGGCCGTTAAAAGTGGCACCATTCCCGAGGCGCGTGTGGACGACATGGCGACGCGAATTCTCGCCGCGTGGTTCTTCCTCGGCCAGACCAACTTCACTCAGCCAAACTTTAACGCAAACGAACCATCTAACCGGGCGACGAACCAGCACGTCAATGTGCAGGCAGATCACGGAACCCTCGTGCGGAAGATAGACGCAGCCAGCATGATACTACTGAAGAATGTTGACAACTCTCTCCCGCTCAAGAAACCACGCAGGCTCGTAGTAATCGGTTCTGATGCAGCCCCAGCCCATATTGCAGGACCAAACGGGTTCAAGGACCAGGGCGGCGTCGACGGGGTTCTAGCTATGGGATGGGGATCTGGGTAAGTGGGCGAAGCTGGGGATAGCCGATACTGTGACTCACATAATCATGCAGAACTGCACAGTTTACGTACCTAATCTCGGTGCGTATTTCATGGCTGCCTACTTTCTCGCGCGATGGATCACACTGATCGCGAATCGTCGAATAGCCATACGAAGCACTCCAAGCTCGCGCACGCATCGATCACACTTCATTCTCTTGGTTTTTCGATGACTTTGACACTGTTGGCGCAAGCAACGCTGCCAATAATCAAGACGCTGCGATCGTCTTCTTGCAAGCCAACTCTGGCGAAGGGTCCATTACCGTGGATGGTAACGCCGGTGACAGGCACGTAGCCCGTTCCCCCTTAGGCTTCAGAATACTCAACTCGCCGTCACCTATCATATAGGAAAAACTTGACGGCGTGGCACAATGGTGATGCGCTAGTCCAGGCGGTCGCAGCGAAAAACAGTAACACGATCGTGGTCGTGCACTCGGTCGGCCCAATCATCCTCGAGCCTTGGATCGACAACCCGAATGTGAGGGCAGTCATCTGGGCTGGGCTAGGGGGCACCGAGACTGGAAATGCGCTCGTAGATGTACTGTACGGTGCTGTGAACCCCAGCGGGCGTCTACCCTACACCATCGCCAAATCGCCAAATGACTACCCTGCACAACTTGCAACGGGTACAGACATCAACTACTCAGAAGGGTGCGTCGTATCTTCTCCCACTAACCGTAAGGCGCCTCCCTGACGCATTCTCCTGTCTTTCACATTAGCCTCCTCATCGATTATCGCCACTTCGATGCGGCGAACATCATACCGCGCTACGAGTTCGGCTACGGGCTGAGCTACACGACGGTCGCCTATTTCGACCTGTCGCTCACCGTGGTCACGGGTCAACCGGACCAGGACGGATCGCAAGAAGCGAATTGGGCAGCGAGCAAACCATACCCGCAAGCCGTCGGCAGCTCCACGGCGCTCTGGCTACACCGTCCCGTGCTCGACGTGACCTTCAATGTGAAGAACACGGGCGGTGTCGCGGGGACTGAGATCCCGCAGGTCTACGTGCAATTCCCTGCTAATTCTGGAGAGCCCCCATCAGTCCTGCGCGGATTCACGGACGTCGATTTGCAGCCCGGTCAAACGCAGACCGTCACGATCTCGCTCTCACGCTACGATCTATCCATCTGGGACGTCCCCAGCCAGTCATGGATGCGCGCTGCAGGGTCGTACAATATCACTGTCGGCACGAGCAGCCGAGATTTCAAATTGAAAGCCCAGTCTCCTCTCTAATCGAACCTTGATCGATTAATGTCGACGCAAGTGTCGGCGACGGTCCGAGTCTGTCGGTCGTGTAAACTTGCTTTACTTCGTAGTACTTTTGTTTAGAACCTCTATATAGCACTCTTCTTCATCACCTGTTTGAAGAAAAGGTAGTTGATTACTTTCTGTCACGGACCTGTCACTTGAAGACCACAGTTCGGGCCTCATCGCGACTTCTTCCCTTGTTGTTGCGTTCAACTTGAACTTGTACCTGACCGAACCTCGCCATGCCAGTGCCGCGGCTGATAGAACCGTGGGCGCCGAATCCTGGCCGCGGCCTTTGAGAGGAAGATCACGTTCTCGCCGCGTGGACTACAGGCTATTTCAGGAATGAAAACTGCTGTAGTAAAAACGTCGAGACTGAGCAACTGAGCCCGACCCTGTTGTTTACCGTGGTTACTGCCGGTTGCAACCAGTCTCGCCCCCCCCTCCGTGATCGATCTGCTCCGAGTCACTGGCACAGTATCATTCAATTCGTATGCGGCCAAGTATGCGGCCGCTGCACCTTCAACATACCACCTTAGCTCCGAGTCAGAGTTGCTCCCTCTCCGGACTGCGGCCTACAACCAAGCACACCCAAAACCCAGTGAGCGACAATTATGAAGCCCGTTGTCACACAGCAGTTGGGCATCCACTGGCACGCAATCACGCATCTACGTTGCTACAAGGACTCGGAATATACACACAAACAACTTCCGTCCATCTTTCACTTTCCCGCGAGTCATTTGTTCAATGATGCGCACCATGCCGGCGATAATTGTACGACGCCACGGCTCCCCACCCCACTTAGCTGTCAATCCTCGGGGCGGTGTCATCCCGGAATCACCAAGCGCATGAACATTCAAGTTCACACCCCGTTCGATTAGACAATGGACGATTTTCTACTGCGTCCTTGTCGACGCTGTCGTCCAGACTGAGTAAGACGGCGAGGAAAGCTTGCGCGACAACGGTGTGCGCCGGACGAAGGAAGACAGTGGCATGATAGCGAGAAAGATTCTCTCCCTCAGCAGAAGGCGGAGTCGATTGGATGTAAGGAACCTCCTCACAGAGAAATGCGCAAATTGAACAACCGAAGAACTATCAACATTGACAACGGTGAAAAGGCAGACAGCACAGCTTGCTGTGTATCTTCGGAACGCCAATCTGCGTCACATTCTGAATCCCGTCCGACTTCGAGTTGAACGGCAAGAACCTCTGCGATTTCTTCAACACGAAGAGGAGACCGTGAGACACTGGAAGAGTCCGAGTCGGAAGGGCGTATTCAAGAATTTCTATCGCGGCAAAAGAAACGATTCGTCGTACTCGAAGAGAGCTGCCCTTGACTGTCTGCGGTGTTGCGTCTGCGTTTGCCTATGTTCGTGAAACCAAGGACAAATAAGTTAGTATAAGCTCGGTGCGCCGCCCGTTGTCGATTTCGCTACATGTGCTGACGCTGACATGTTATGTCTCTAGGTGATTGACCGTATTGAACGAGACCAGGCGTGCTCGTTATCCGTACATTCGGTTTACGCTATCGTGTCTATGTACTTCAGTTGGGGCGAGAGCTCCCTTCCACGTATGTGCTGCAAGGACAGCGAGTTGCCACTCAAAGTCCATAAACCAGAAGGATGTATAATCACCACTGGATCACCAACGAGCGAGACCGCGTGCCCCGGGCCGCCGTGCCAGTGGGGACGTGTACCGAGAACCTTTCCAGGAGTTCAAGGAGAAAGACGGCTTGCAACTCTTGGTGAGGGTATAATACTCCCATTTTTTTGTGGGGCGACACAAGGCGGTCCCCCTCCGGCAGCAAGGTAATGGCTCACTTACACACAATACGGTGCAAAGGCTGCGAATCCACTTCCTAGGCGAGCTCCCAGTCGTGGCCCAGGTACCTATATGCAGAGAAATTTGACTTTCCGAGAATTGTCCGGAAGGGTCGTCCTGTATTTGTGGCAATCCCCGAAAGTCTGATACACGGTTGGACCAAAGGCGCGGGTAAGTGATTGCAGAGGGTGCGGGATCCGAGTCGCGTCATGTTGCTAGTAGTGTACAAGTGTCCGAGCGGAGGGTCGGACGGAATTCTGTTCACGCGTTTTCAATGGCACCAGTCTTTGTTACGCCATTGGTACGATGTCCCCGATGGTGGCTTTCGTGGTAATTTGTGTGTCCTCCAAGAGCTGCTTGACCGCCGTTTCAACCAGTAGGGCCTCAGCAGGTAAACGGGAAGAAGGCAGAGGTTCTCCTCAGGCGATGGCGCCGCCATATCTGGTGTCCAGCCGACTTGATAAGAAAACTAGAGGTCTCCGTTCGAGGATGAGGAGTGAACATGACGGCGAATCTTCCTTGGTATTTCTCACTGGTGTTAGCATTGCCAACTCAACTGGCGTGCACTGTCGTTCCCTGGACCTTCTTTGATCACCTTATCGCCGCACCGCGTTCCCGTGCGTATAAAAACTTCGTGCACTATATCAACTTTCACTGGGCAGAACCGGGGGGAGGCAGGCGGGAAAGTGCGGAAGAAAAGAACAACTGAGAGGAAGATGGCTCGACTCTCGAGGTCTGGACTTAAAGCTTAAAAGCGCTTAAAGCCTACTGTAACGTGAACGCAGCAGGAATCCCAAAAGCAGAGAGAAGGGTTTCAGATCAAGAGAGAGGGGCATGAGCAAGAATATTAGCCGTGAATGAAAGATCGTGAGAATGGCCATACGTGACGTGACGTACGTCGTACACGAACCAAGACACGAGCGTGCCACGATGCCGCGGATGTCATACCTGTTTCATATTCCTCGCTTAGAAAAACTAGTGGGTGTCAACTCGCTCCAATCGAAGAGCACCCATGACCCGCATCTCATGCATATAAGGTCAAATGCGAATTGGCTGGAAACCTTGTTATGCGTCTTCTTTGGTTCCATTCCACTAAACTACTACTACTGTACCCAAAAGCTGCCTTCCTATTGTAACTTCTCTCCGGATGTATACCGCCCATCAAACTGACCTGCGGGCGCGATTCTCAATAACCCCCCGACTATTAATCCGGACTCGGACTCAAGGCTGCCCGTTTATTTCGGTTCCCATTCCGAGGCTGCGACACTACACCTACTTAAATCCTATTTGCTTTCTCATGGTGCTGCCCACTGGCAGAGGTCCCCCTTTGAACTCGCCAATCGTCAACTCTGGCGCTCATGGTCTTTCTTCGGGCATTGCTCATTGCCATCTGCGCCGCGACTGCCACAGTCTCGGCCTCTCCCGCGATATATGCCACCCCTCCCATCGTCACGCTTGATAGGGGTAAGTTCATAGGAACAGCAGCCGACGGCGTAAACAAGTTCCTCGGTATCCCCTTCGCGAAACCGCCGTCAGTAGTTGGCGTCAGTTCAGCTCTCAGTTCTTTTTGGCTGACCCGCCGAATCGGATAGGGTTGGTGACTTGCGCTTCCGTCTGCCCCAGGCGCTTGGTCCCTTCTCTGCTACACACAATGTAACTGCGTTCGGTCTTTCGTGCCCCCAACAAGCAACTACACTGGCGATTCCGAACGGGTTACCTCAAGAGACGGTCGACTACCTCACGAGCGGCTCCGGAACCACGATAATAGACGGCGAAGATTGTGAACAGTCCTTACCACTGGCACAGGGAGAGAAATTCTGACGATGACTAATATAGGTTTGACGCTCAACGTCTTTGTTCCCGCCCACGCCAGATATGGTTCAAGGCTCCCGGTTGTAGTGGTGTGTACTTCGTGCTATACTCGAGCTGTCACTTGCGCTAATAGTAATAAATATTTGGCAAAGTGGATATATGGGGGTGAGACGCACGGAATGCCTTTGACCTGTTGCTCGCACTAACCTAAGTTTTTGCCCCACAGGCGGTTTCGAAGTCGGGTCGTCAGCTCTGTACGCTCAAATTTACTTCCATCACTTGTGTCCGGGGGATATAAAGAAATGCATAGCTACGATGGTGGTGTCATAGTGAATCGCTCAATGGCGCTCAAGGAGCCGGTGGTTTACGTCAGTATAAACTATCGGTGAGCACAACTTGAATCGTTGTCATGACGTTGTGGGACACCCGTCCTTCTCTCAGCCTCTCAGGTACGTCCGCATCGCCATATTTTTTCTCATGAAAAATTGACGCCTCCCTAGCTTTCGGGTTCCTGGCCAGTCAGGAAGTCAAAGACGCCGGCATAGGCAATCTCGGGTTACATGACCGTGAGCACTCAGGCAGTCAACATAATCAACGTCGTAACAACTGGCTTCACAGAGCGTATGGCACTTCGTTGGATACAAAAGTATATTCACGCATTTGGTGGCGATTCGTCGAAAGTCACGATGTAAGTGAAGTGGCTACTTAATATTACGGAGTTTGCTAACATCCTGAAGCTGGGGTCAAAGTGCTGGGTCAATCTCGGTATCACTCCAAATGCTGGCAAACGGTGGGAACACCGAAGGCCTGTTCCGTGCTGCATTCATGCAATCCGGGTCGCCCACGCCGATTGGTGATATGTAGGGGCATATATTTCGAATTCGCTCAATTTCTGAGTGGTCTTGTAGGGCCAACAATACTATGACTACCTCGTTGAACGCACTGGTTGCTCGTGCTCCTCTAACACCTTAGCGTGTCTGCGAGCAACACCATACAAGAAGCTGAAGGCCGCTGTGGATAGTACCCTGTCAATCTTCGCATATCAGGTGCGTGGTCTACTTCCTCACTACTTGTCCGAATTCGCGGCGGCCAACAGACCATCCCACAGTCTCTCGCGCTCGCTTGGCTGCCCCGTGTAGATGGCGTATTTCTGGTGGATGAACCCCAGAAACTCATTCAACAAGGGAAAGTTCCGCGTATCCCGTTCGTCGCAGGGGAGTGCGATGACGAAGGGACTTCGTTTTCCCTTTCTCAGCTAAACGTCACGTGCGTTCCTAATATTTTTGTCGGACGCTGCAGCCTGAGTGACTACATATTTCGTGCAGGACCGATGCGCAGCTACGCACTTACTTATTTGAATTCCTCCTGCCCGGTGCAACGGATGCCGAGATGGACGAGCTGCTCACGCTGTACCCCCAGGACGTCACTCAGGGTTCGCCATACGACACGGGGACCCAAAATGCGTTTACTCCACAATTTAAACGCATTGCCTCGATCTTGGGCGATTTTACGTTCCAGGCTCCACGGCGTTTTTTCCTGAACAACTTGTCCAAAAAGCAGAAGACTTGGTCATTTCGTACGTTACGTATTCCCCGCTTATATGCACAGGTCATTGTCCCTCCCACTCATACATCGACTTCCACACAGTAAGCAAGCGCCTGAAGTCGCTGCCTATACTCGGTTCGGTCCATGGGTCCGACGTTCGGAACATCTACGGTCCTGGAGAGCTGACGGACTACCTTATCCACTTTGCTACGAACCTGGATCCTAATGGCGGATCGAGCCCACAATGGCCCCAGTATACCACCTCGACGCGGAAATTGCTGACACTTCTTGATAGTCAAGTCAAAAACATAACTATAACGCAAGACACCTACCGCTCTGATGGGATAGATTTCATTACGGAGCTCTCGCTGACTCTGAATCTTCCGCTGTAGGGTGCATGCAGTGGATGAGGTGGCGTGGGATTGCGTCTGGGACTTGAAACATTAGTTTCTATGGAGAGTAGGAGCCTCGTAAGTCCTTCTCTGTAACGCCACCATATGCTGCTGGACTTCGATGTTTGGACTGTGCATCTTTGGTGTAGGACGGATGACAATGCCAACATCGTGTTTCATCATGCGGGCCCGAGCGAAGCGACTTCGTTGGCTCTGAGTACTGAGTGTTGGGGTTTCATCATTGATGACATACGCATATCTTTACTACACAACGTGCTCACAGGGGTTGTCGGTGTCGGCAGTTGGTTAGCGCTTCAAGTGTTCTGGGTCGAGCTACTGTATTCGCCAAAGATAGCACAAGGAAGTGGGACTCCCCTATGAGGCATTGAGGTGACTCGGCGTCCAGGCAGCCTATACTGTTCGATCGTTAGATGTGTCGCATATTGACACCTTGCTCGACAAGCCTGAGCTTGAGCCTGAGCATGCCAGCGCAGCCCAACTTGGCACTGATAAAAATAGACAATAAGAATTACTGGGAATTCGGGTACCAGTGCCACCATTACCAGAACCACCTCAGCCTCAGGCTGGAGTAACTGAAATGCAAGTTCGGGTCAGACTCGAAATGACTACAGGGAGATCAAGACGACGCACAGTCCAACCGGACCGTGACCGTATACGCATGTATTGTACAAAAGAAAAAAGTATATAGTAGGCCTGACCTTTGGTATTGCCGGTGGTACTATTCTATCAGGTCTTTGCCGTGCTGTACCTATGCTATCACGATGTATCTGATGACTATGAGCCATCTGAGCCCCGAGTCGTTATCAACGGTTTAACGGTCGTTCGAGTTTCTTTCTTCGACTCGAGCCTGAGCTACTAGTATTTCTCTCTCGACACTCTCGACACCCCGTTCGGCTATGTTGCCGCGTTTATCGTTACCATATCCGTAGCGCGTCTATCATCCTTATCCAGTTGATATCTGCGGCACATGATGCATGAGGCTGTGCTTTGTACTGCCTCAGGCTGTCTCCGTTTAATTACGGTCAAATATCATCTACTTTTCCTCTCCTCCAACTCGAACCGACGCCATACGGCTACACCATGTCCCAGTCGCCTCTCCCAAGCACGTCTTCTTCCAACTTCGACTCTATCTTCAGAACCGCCTTCAAAGCCTACAAAAAGCGAACAGGGCACGACATCACGTCTCATCCTTTAGCTGCCTGGCTCAAGACTTGCGACTCTCCCGATGCAATTCTTGCCGTACTTAAAGCCCAGGTTGAGGAGTTCGATCAGTCTCGGAGAGATGACGAGAGGTTGACGAAGTGGTTTAGTCCAACCGTGAACGTCCTTTACGCGTTCTCCGCTACACTCGGTGAGGGTGTTGGCTTGGTGAGTCTGTTGAGGTTGCCTCGTTCGATATTTGCGCTTTCACACCCGTTTTCCAGGTGTTCTCCCCCGCCAAGGTGATCTTTGCTGGTATTGGCGTTCTTCTCTTGGTGAGTATTTTCGATGATCTCAGCCTGTGGACCATCGTGACGGCGCGATCATTCAGGCGTCCAAGGACGTTTCTGCCAGCCACGACGTTCTCATCGACATCTTCGAACGGATTGAGAACTTCTTCAAACGGCTCGAAGCCTATACAGAAATTCCACAGACGATAGCTATGACGGACGTTATCGTGAAGATTATGGTTGAGGTTCTGTCTATTTTCGCGATAGCGACCAAGGAGATCAGACAAGGGCGAACGAGTACTGTATTCTCCAGTTATACTCTGAATTTCATCTCATAGACTTTATTCAGAGAAATTCTTCAAAAAGCTGGCGGGAAGACGAGATATCGAGGACGCGTTGCAGAGACTTGACAGATTGACACAAGAAGAGGCCCGGATGGCGACTGTAGAAGTCCTGAAGCTGACACATAGTGTTGAAGACAAGGTGGAGGGCGTCAACAAGGGGGTGCAAGGCGTTGACGGGAAGGTGGAAGGTGTCGACGAAAGGGTCCAACGCGTTGACCACAAAGTTCGGACCATTGATGATAGAGTGGGGGTCGTCAACGACAATGTGAAACTAATCGTCGATGGTTTGTGATCGCGTGCTTATCTATCCTATACACCACCCTCACACTTCGGCTTGCTTAGGAGAGAAAGAAAGAAGCGCAGCAATCCAACGGATCGTGAACACCGTAGACGATATGAACCGTCAGTGATTTCCTCTGTGCCCGCTGTCCTTAGCCACGGTCGCTCATATACTTAACAGGTAACCAGCTTCGACATGACCTTCGAAACTGGCTCTCTCCTCCCGATCCGTCCATCAATTACAACACCGCCTGTGGTACTCACCACGAGGGTACCGCAGCTTGGCTCGCTCGAGGCGACGCCTTCAAGGGCTGGAGGGCTGATGGCTCCCTGTTATGGGTTCACGGAAAACGTATGTTCCTTCACCTGCGACCGGATCGCTACTAATGCCATCCTGTCTCTTAGCGGGCTCGGGGAAAAGTATTCTTATGTTTGTTTCCCCCTGACTATTACGTCTACAATCGAGTTCAAGTTCGTCCAGCTCCGTGATCATTCGGGATATAGAAGACGTCTGCAACGCTGGGTTCGCGTCGATGGCCTACTTTTATTTCGACTTCAAGGATACCGGAAAGCAGGATTCCCGTGCCTTACTCTCCTCCCTTCTCATACAGCTCTCTGATCAGTCCGATGTCTACTGCGACATTCTTCGTGCCTTGTACTCTACTCACCGTCGCGGCTCGGTACAGCCAAATGACGACGCACTCGCACAATGTCTCAAGACCATGCTCGTGGCCCTCGGAGAAACCCCAATCTACCTCATCTTCGACGCGGTTGACGAATGTCTCAACACATCGGGGATGCCAACACCTCGTGAAAAGGTCCTGCGACTTGTCAAGGATCTCGTCGGGTTGAAACTTTCGAACTTGCATTTATGTATCACAAGTCGTCCCGAAATCGACATCCGTAATGCTCTTGAGCCCCTGGCAGCTCACCAGATCTCTCTTCACGATGAAAGTGGACAGAATGCGGACATCGCGGACTACGTTAGCTCGGTTGTTTACTCGGACTCGAGGATGCGGAGATGGAGAGGAGAGGAAAGGGACTTGGTCGTTGGAACACTGTCAACCAAAGCTGATGGAATGTAAGGTCGTCGCTACTCCCTTATCGTGCTCACTGAAGACCTGGCGCAGGTTCCGATGGGTGTTCTGTCAATTGGAGATATTACGTCACTGTTTCCCGGCGAGCGTTCTCAACATCCTCGAGCAATTACCCGAGTCTCTTGACGAGACATACGAGCGGATACTAAGGGAGATCAGCAGGGCGAACAGAGATCATGCCTATCGCCTTCTGCAATGCCTGACTGTCGCCGTTCGTCCACTTCGAGTCGAGGAACTTGCCGAAGTCCTGGCGGTCGACTTCAACGCGAGAGGAGGCCCGAAGTTAAACGCGGATTAGCGGTGGGAAGATAACGAAGAGGCGGTGCTTTCAGCATGCTCCAGTCTGGTGACGGTCGTCATGGACGGTGATTCCCGAGTGGTTCAGTTCTCCCACTTCTCTGTAAAAGAATTCTTGACGTCAAGTCGCCTTGCAAGTTCTCTTGGAGAGGAGTCCCGATTCCATATTCGGCTCGAGTCTGCCCTCACGATTCTTGCACAAGCTTCTCTGGGTGTCCTTCTCCGACTAGACGAGCGAATTGACGACGGCAGTATCGTCGGCTTTCCCCTCGCCCGATACGCAGCGGAGCACTGGCCCGAGCACGTCAAGTTCGAGAATGTTTTGTCGCACGTGAAGGGTGGGATCGACGAACTGTTTGACACAGACAAGCCGCATTTTGCTGCGTGGCTCAGGCTCCACGACGTTGACCCATCATTTACGCACGGGATAAACCCCGAACGACTAGAAGCATCCCCCTTGTATTGCGTCGTACGGATTGGATACTGCGCGCTGGTAGACTACGTGCTTTCGAAGCGCCCGCAGGACATGAACGCAAAGGGTGGTTACTACCGGACTCCCTTACACGCAGCAATTTCCCAAAATGATGTCGAGACTGTGTGGTTACTACTGGAAAACGGCGCCGATGTGAATATCCGGGGAAGCGAGAACCAAACTCCTCTACATGACGCATCGGAACAAGGTCTCCCTGATATTGTGCGGTTGCTACTCGACCATAGCGCAGACGTGGAAGCCCTGGAAAACTTCAGATCGACCCCACTGCACCTTGCAGTATACAGCGGGCGACTCGAGGTTGCCAAGATACTTCTTAAGCACAATGCCAAGGTCAATGCAAGCGCTAAGGATGACCGAATCCCGTTGCACGATGCAGCCACCTGCGGACATCTTGAACTCGTGCGATTATTGTTGAAGCACGGCGGGGATGCGAACGCCTGCGGTACCAATGGCATGACTCCGTTGGACGAAACGAGAGAGAAAAATACGGAGATCATCAAACTACTATCCGAGCACATGAACGAATGACGGCATGGAGGTGGGTGCCTGTGAGGCTATATTTGCGGGTGCGACGTTTTATCACATCGTATTCAATTGTTTTATCGTAGTATGTTGGAGGTTGTATCATATAGCGATGGTGCTTGAATGCGACGAATCTAATACCTGTGTTCCAGAAACGGAACGTTACCTCGAGAGAGGAATACGGAACCTGCGCGACGCCCGATTGTGCGTTGCAACGGCATACGATATATACAAAATTGCACACAACAGCCAAACAGACAGTTTGCAGCCTTGAGATGTGAAATGTGGCGTCATGGTGTATTCCTATTCGTCAGTGAGAAGCCGAAGCCAGAGCGCATTACTGCGCTCTGTTTAGCGCTCATTTTAAGCGCCAGAACGAAATGAACGAACCCCCGCAACACATTTTTTCATATCATTCATTTATATACTGAGACAGCACACGACGTATAACTTGAAGACTGGATGCCACGGACGAGTCGATCGCTCTGTAAGGGAACAGGTGCCTCTCAGGACGAAATCATACTATGCCTCTCAACCAATATATGATGCCAGATCCTGTGACTACACATTTTAAAACAGGGGCGGGGGGCGAGACCTTTTGGAGGAAGGGGTAGCGGAGCGAGCGCCCAACGCAAGCGGACGAGCCGAAGCCTGCAGCAGAACACAAAATCATGGTGATAAGGTGAGCTCAATCAGGGCTGGCCGAGGGTGTGGGAATTGCCCAGGGCTTTAGAGGCTCGGAGACAAGGGGATTGTGAAACGCGGAGAGGGTGTGGGCGCGTGGAGCACAAAGAGGGCCATGGGAAAGGTGTGGCTGGAAGGGGCCCCGAATAAGTGTATAGTGCACACGCGCACAGGTGATCCCGCCCGGGGCAGCCTCGAGTTAGTTGTGTGGTGCCGACAACTTAGTCGACGAGGAGGTTTGGTGATAAGAGGCCTCAAAATCTTCATGTCTGCGTCCCCGGAGCCTGAGAACGCCACAAGAGGGACCAGAGCACCAGAGCACTGCTAAGGGAGGAGGTGGCGGTACGAATTCAAGGAGGGATGCGTATCACTGCCAAACGAACCAGAACCCTGTGTGAGGGTTTGGTCGCTCAGGCCTCAGGGTCCATGCAGCCCGCCGAGTCACCTTCAGATGGCAGCAAAAAAAACCCAAGGAACAGGGCTGACACATGGTCAACCTAATGCGGGCCGCGCGAACCTGGCGTCCCGGGTGAATTGGCAATGTTAACGCACCGTCAGCTGTAATTTGATAATAATTTCGGTTACAACCGGGTCCGGCCGCCCGAATTTGCGACCAACTCAGTGTCCAGTGGTTGTTCATTGTCATAACATACAACCTGCTCGTTCTCTGGCCCCCGCATCATGATGTACTGTTTCACCAAAAATACAGTAATGGAAGTCCGTGGTGCCATCGGCTTTCGCTTACTATAATGAACCATTCAAGTTAGCACCAATCCTTGCACCGATCAGTCACTGAAGTATCGAACCATGGATATTTTACCGAACGACGAGAGTCAGTTTCTTCGTGTCAAAAGTGCTGGGTAGCATACATATGCCCGTCGTACCAGTCGGTATGGTGCGTCGCGTGCGCAGAGATGGGGACATGGACGGCGCGTGTGCTTGACCTAAAATAGCGTTGACAAGTGCTACAGAAGCGCTAGCTGGCTCCGCACTTCCATGTCACTTCGATGACGTTTTTCATTCAGTTTAGTATGGACTCCATAGTCGCCGCGGCACGAACGGTTCGCCGCGCAATTCGTGCGATTCGTGCGACATATAACTTGAAGCCTAGCATTCGCCTAGTCTAACTTAGGTCTCTCGGCCCCTCCCCTGATTTTCCTGGTTGGTGCATCTTTACTGTACTGCGAGTCTATGCCACCATCCGTCTTCCTTGTTCTTCTGGGTGCAGGGCGCATCCTAGCTGCGTCCTCCCCCTCTTCTCAATTGTCATACTTCCCATCGTCCCCAGGCCCGTCATTGTCGTTCCCAACGCCCTCCGGCCTATCCTCCTCGCTATCACCTTCCCTCCCGCCGTACTCATCCTCCGTCCCAACATCCTCGGCCAGCTCGTCTTCGTCCAGCAGTGGGACCTCAACTTCGTCCCTCTCAAGTCTCCACAGCTTATCCACGAGTGGTTCCGGCGTCCTCACACAGTCCCTGTCATCTGGTGTCCCAATCAGTTCGTACCCCTTCGGTCCGTTCCCATCTCCATCTTCGGAGCCACCATCCCCTGGAGTATACCCCTTGGCCTCACCTAATACCCCCCCACCTGTCGATACCCCCGCGCTCGTCCCAGATTTTGGGCCAGCGTGGACGAGCGCTTACGAAAAAGCAAAAGCTAAGGTATGTTCTCAAACTGTTTCGCGACATCTTGTCGCACAATCATCCAACGAGTGCATGATACATCAGCCGCGCGTATCTACATGTTGTAGAGCGATAACATACTGAGGATTTCAATTGCGATGCACCTTATTTCCTCCTTCTCTCCTCTCTTGAACGCGACGCGTCACGGTCACCTGACTCTTGATCCCATCCCAATCCGGTAATAATTCGTTTTTTTGGTTAGGTTGCCACCTTCACACTTGACCAAAAAGTCAATATTACCACTGGTGTGGGCTGGCAGGATGGCCGCTGTGTTGGGAACATACCTTCTGTAGGCGATTTCCCCGGCCTATGCCTCGAAGATTCTCCACTCGGGGTGCGTTTTGCAGATTTTGCGACTGTTTTCCCCGCCGCCATCAATGCTGCGGCCACGTGAGTCTTGACGTTGCCTGAGTTTTGCGACCTTCCAACCTGATTTTTGGACAAAATACAGATGGAAACGTTCGCTAATCCGTGCGCGTGGTGTTGCGATGGGAAAAGAACACGTCGGAAAGGGAGTTAACATCGCACTGGGTCCAATGATGAACATGGGCCGTATTGCCCAGGGAGGTCGGAACTGGGAAGGTTTCGGCGCCGACCCGTTTTTGGCAGGTGTTGGTGCATATGAAACTATCCTTGGTATGCAGTCCGCCGGTGTACAAGCATGCGCAAAGCATTACATTAACAAGTAAGTACCCATTGCGAGGATCAGGCTATAGACGACAGTGACTCAATTGCGGCACAGCGAGCAGGAGCACGACCGTACCAAGTCTAGCTCCAATGTCGACGATCGTACGCAGCACGAAATTTACGCGGCACCGTTCCTTCGCAGCGTGATGGCCGGCGTCGCCTCGGTTATGTGTTCGTACAACCTTGTGAACGGGACATACGCTTGCGAAAACAACAGCACATTGAATGGCGTCCTGAAGAGCGAGTTCGGCTTCCAGGGCTTCGTCATGTCTGACTGGAGTGCCCAGCACTCGACTATCAGCGCGATCACCGGGCTGGACATGACGATGCCCGGTGACATCACCTTCAATTCGGGCACATCATATTTCGGCGCGAACCTTACTGCGTATGTACAAAATGGCACCATTCCTGAGGCACGTGTGGACGACATGGCAACCCGAATTCTCGCCGGATGGTATCTCCTCGGCCAGGACTCGCCCAGCTACCCACACACGAACTTCAATGCATTCCACCCCTTGGACCAGGCAACGAACGAGCATATCGATGTGCAGGATGACCACGACAAGGTTGTGCGCGAGATCGACACGGCTAGCATGGTGCTACTGAAGAATGTAGGCGGCGCGCTCCCGCTCAAGAAGCCACGCACGCTAGTGCTGATCGGATCTGATGCGGGTCCATCACATGGTGGAGGTCCAAATGCGTTCGGCAGCCAGACCGGCATCGACGGAGTCCTAGCTATGGGATGGGGATCTGGGTAAGTGATTTAGATGGGGTACCGAAAATTATGACCCACAACCCACGTAGCACCGCGAAGTTTACGTATCTAATCTCGGTGCGTATTTCACAGCCAGCTGCTTTTTAAACGCGATAGATCACCGATCGCGGACCGTTTAATAGCCATACGAAGCACTACAGGCCCGCGCACGCAAAGATCACACTTCCTTCTCTTGGGTTTTCAACGATTTCAACCTAGTCGGCGCGGGCTCCGCTGCCATACAGCAGGATGCCGCAATCGTCTTCTTGCAGTCCGACTCTGGCGAGGGCTACATTACCGTGGATGGCAACGAAGGTGATAGGCACGTGACCACTTTCCCCCCATACCCTTGGAAACTCAATCCGCTATCGCTCACTCCACAGGAAGAACTTGACGGCGTGGAACAATGGCGACGCGCTAGTCAAAGCGGTCGCGGCGCACAACAACAACACGATCGTGGTCGTGAACTCAGTCGGCCCAGTCATTCTTGAGCCTTGGATCGACCACCCGAACGTGACAGCGGTCGCTTGGGCTGGGCTCGGGGGAACCGAGACGGGAAATGCACTCGTGGATGTACTATACGGTGCTGTGAACCCTAGCGGGCGTCTTCCATATACCATTTCCAAGTCACCAAGCGACTATTCTGCACAACTCGTAAAGGGAGGTACCGGCGACTCGATCCTGAATATCACCTATTCCGAAGGGTGCGTCGTCACTCCAAACTATAGTGTAGCCTCTGATGCAATTCAGGTTGTTTATTGATTATCGCCACTTCGATGCGGCGAACATTGCGCCGCGCTACGAGTTCGGCTTCGGGCTGAGTTACACAACGTTCGAATACTCCGGTCTGTCGATTAGCCCGGTCGTGGGTGGACAGGACCAGGACGGAGCGCTAGAGGCGAACTGGGCAACGGGAAAGCCTAGCCCACAGGCTGTCGGCTCCTCCACGGCGCTCTGGCTGCACCGTCCGGCATTCAGCGTGTCCTTCACGGTGAGGAACACGGGACCCGTCGCGGGGACGGAGATCCCGCAGCTTTATCTGCATTTCCCTGTGCGCGCGGAAGAGCCCCCGTCAGTCCTGCGCGGATTCACGGACGTCGAGCTTCAGCCCGGCGAAGCGCAGAGAGTCACGATCACGCTCTCGCGCTACGACCTGTCGATTTGGGACGTCGTCAGCCAGTCGTGGATACGCCCTGCGGGGTCGTACTCGCTCTCGGTTGGCGCGAGCAGCCGGGATTTCAGGCTGAAGGGCACGATTCCCCTCTAATCAGCCACTGATGATTTGGGGATTTGCTTAAGTTGATGGTAGTCGGTAGGTTAGTCTGCTGGCCGTCCCTTTTCTTGCCTGAAGTTGGACGTTAGTCAACCTCTTACCGTAAATGATGGCGAAGAGACTAACGCAGTGCGGCAATAGTACCTCTATAATTTTACTATAATTACTGCTAATTTATTATTCACTCGCTAGCACGGGAGGTTTTCCCTGGTGAGAAAGTCTGAGGTTCGGCTGTTATCGGTGCAGATCCGGGTACAGTATGTAGGCCAGATCTCATTATATTACAAGGACGGACGTGTTGTTCAGGTGTTGGAGGAAGGGCAGAACCCTCAAGCATCCAAGCCGAAATCAGCAGCCATATACAACACCCTGCCTTCCATTCCTCCATCGACCATGAGCACCTGGCCAGTGACGTGCCCTGAGACCTTCGCAGAGGCAATCAGCACGATCTGATTCGCGACGTCGCTCGCCTCCGCAACTTTCTTCAACGGAACCCTGTCGACAGATCAATCAAATCCAGAGGTCCATGATGCCTCAGGCGTACGTGGCGAGCGAACGATAAACTGTCTGCGGATCCTGGAGCGCCTCGGAAGTCATCGGTGTGCGGACCCATCCCGGCGCGACGCAGTTGACGCGGGCGCGCGGTGCGACCTGCACGATCTCGTTCTTGAGCGAGAGCGTGAGGCCATACATCATCGCTTTTAGTCGTGGGCATCAAACGATCAACCACGTTGGAGGGCGAGGAGACAATTGCGCACCACTTTTGCTGGCGGCGTAATCCGCGTGCATGGCTTCGCCGTACTTTCCCGCCGTGCTCCCAACAAACACGATCGCAGCGCGCTCCCCAAACGCCCTCGCGCCGCTGATCTCGGGTTTCGGCCCAAGGGACGACTCGGGAACCGCAGCACGGACCCCGCGTTCAAGGCCGCGAAGGTATTCGCGTGCGACGAGGAACGAGGACGTCAGGTTGTTGCTGAACGTGCGTTCCCACTGCTCGATCGGCATGTCCTTGAGCGGGACGTTGGTCCATTGGGACACGGCGTGGTTGATCACCGCTATCTCCACCTCGCCCCACCCGGTGTTACTGGGATGGGTAGGACAGGAGAAGAGTGCTTGCACCTGCGCTTCGTGCGACAGGTCTGCCTGTACTATGCGTAGATGTTCGTGGTTGGTCTCTGTCATGAGCTGAGTGAGAGCGGCATTGCTCGAGCGGTAATTTGCAGTTACGCGAGCGCCGTGTTCTAGTGGATTGATTTCAAAAATATCCCAGCGCATGGGAGGAAAGAATAGTTGCGCACTGAGGAAGAGCCGCGTGGTCTCGAGACCGATACCTCCGTTTGCTCCTGCAGGCACGCGGTAATAGATAACATAGCTATGATTCAGCGAGTAGCGAATGGGGCGTCACGCACCAGTGATAAGTACATGAACGTCTTTCAAGTCGAGATCCATCTATACGAGGGATTTCGGTTCTTTGTAGATGAACTGATAACGAGTGCGTGAGAGAGCATTATTATCATCGAGTCATGCATGTCATGAGTTAAGCTTGAGCGTGAGATAAACGGCTGCACTTCTCAAAGTCCTACGTCCACCTCAAAATCCGACAGCAATCTCACCGAGCGAAGGCAGCGTTCTCCACAGTACCTACCCTGTTGAACTATTCTGCGAAGACCACTCAGTAGCTGCACTAGTAGAGATCATCGCACTCCCAAAAGTCCGTGCCACGAACCAATGGTTTTGCAGGCACGGAAATACTACCCCATCTTTTCTACTTTCGACTATTTTTTTCTCCCAATTCCTCTTCCACGTATTTCTGCTAGATGCAGGTTTTTCTCGTGCTCAGGTTCTGGCCCTCCTCCGCGACAACTGCACCAGTAGCGTACTACCTTGAAGACTCCACCCCCTGTGGCCCATTTGAGACACTCGATCTTGTTACGTGTGCCCCATAGGATCTGGTATTTCTAGAGTGGCCGGAGATTCCGATATTGTCCGCTGAGGCTGTCAGACCTAACCTCTGCGCTGCGTTAGTATGCCAGAGAGAGAGAGCCTCATATTCCGCGATAAACTATGATAATCTCCGTCTCTATTGCTACTGCGTTATATAGTTACCCGAGCGCCGCCCCCCTACGAGCAAATCCTGCGCCATGATCCTTTTCTCCTGAGAGATGGAGGATGGTCGCGGTAGTCTGAGGTACTAGGGCCACCACCTGACTATTGCGCAATTAGGCACTGGCAACTGCATTCTAATAGCTCGCCGGTTGTGAATAGAGATACGGTCACTTGATCTGATCTGAACACGTTCAATTGCGCGATCCGAAGCGCGTTTTACGCATATGTATTGTCGGTCGCCGCTTTTGTCCATAAGCAACTCCAAGAGTCTGAATGAGGCGTGGTTCTCCGTGTCCTGAGGCCTGAAGTTTGGCTGTTATTGGCGCACAACTTGAACTTGTCAAGTGCAAATCCGGGTACAGTATGCATTACATTACATTACAAGGATGGACCGCGATTATCGTGTCGATCGGGTGTCGGAGGAACCCTCAGCGTCTCCTTCGCAAGGGAAGATTCATTAAGCGCCCAAGCCAAAATCGGCAGCCATATACAACATCCTGCCTTCCATCCCTCCCTCGACCATGAGCACCTGGCCTGTGACGTGCCCCGAGACCTTTGCCGAAGCGAGCAGCACGATCTGATTCGCGACGTCGCTCGCCTCCGCAACTTTCCTCAACGGTGTCCTGTCAAACAAATCCATCAGAGGAGCTCCATGATGCCTGCCTCAGACGTACGTGGCAAGCGAACGATAAACCGTCTGCGGATCCTGGAGCGCCTCAGAAGCCGTCGGTGTGCGGACCCATCCCGGCGCGACGCAGTTGACGCGGGCGCGCGGTGAGACATGCACGATCTCGTTCTTGAGCGAGAACGTGAGACCGTACATGATCGCTTTTTATTCGTCGTCGGCGTAGGAGGAGGAGGGAGGAAGGGGATGAAATGCGCACCACTCTTGCTGGCGGCGTAGTCCGCGTGCATCGCTTCGCCGCACTTTCCCGCCGTGCTCCCGACAAACACGATTGCAGCGCGGTCCCCGAACCCCGTCGTCTCCATTTCCGGCCCTGCGCCACGGACACCACGCTCGAGGCCGCGGAGGTATTCGCGCGCGACGAGGAACGAGGACGTCAGGTTGTCGCTGAGCGTGCGTTCCCACTGCTCGATCGGCATGTCCTTGAGCGGTACGTCCGCCCATTGGTACACGCCGTGGTTGATCACCGCTATCTCCACCTCGCCCCACCCGGTATTGCCAGGATGGGCGAAGAGTGCTTGGACTTGCGCTTCGTGCGACAGGTCTGCCTGTACCATGCGTAGATGCTCGTGGTTGGTCTCTGATACGAGCTGAGAGAGAGCGGCGTTGCTCGAGCGGTAATTTGCGGTTACGCGTGCACCATGTTCTGGTAGATTGACTTCAAAGGGCATCCCGGTGCACGGGAGAGAATAGTTGCGCCCCGAGGAAGAGTCGCGTGGTCTCGAGACCGATACCTCCGTTCGCTCCTGCAGGACGACTTCCAGTGAGTCTTAGCAGCGGATGGCGCGTCACGCACCAGTAACAAGCACATGAACGTCTTTCAAGTCAAGATCCATCTATACGAGGGGTCGTCTTGTATCATAGATGGACACGTGGGAGACGGATCGAGCGTGGGAGATAAATAGCACCACTGTAGCTACGCAATTGCATTCCAACTCGTCGCTGGCCGCCGATTGAATACGCACACGTTCCGAGGCTCGTTTTGCGCATATATATGTGTGTGTTTCGTTTGCGTGTATCAAGCTAAAGAGCAAGGCACATCGACAAGAAAGAAGGAGAACGGGAACAAGAAACATGCGGTATCAAGAAAGTGCGAAGCGGTTGCGTGTATACTAGGATGCCAAAGCCGTATTACTGTGTGATTGGTGCCACATGGACGTGTACCATATATGTATAATCGTGTATCATCGGTCGTCGTTTGTGTCCATAAAGAGTTCGAACGAGGTGCGGTTCTCAAACCTGTTCTCCGCCACCACCATCTCACCAAAAGTGCGTCTTGTCCCACTTGTAGCCTTGCGCCGCGCGTAGCATGACCACATTCGACGTCAAACTCGAAAACTATCCATCCATCCCATCAGCGAACGCAGAGCGAGACGAAAACAACAAACGAACCCCGTTCCCGAGAAACACCTCGGCGCGCTGTGCGACGGCCATGTCCATCGCTTGTGCATTATGCTGCTGCTCGCGCGAAAGACGCAAATCGCGGCTCGTCCCAATATGCGCCCACTCGTCGAGGCCCTCGCTGCGCGCGTCCTTCTGCAGCGCCTCCTTGAGTTCCGCGAGCCACTCCGGCCGGCCGTTCGTAAGCACGTACACGCGCGAGAGCGGGGTCGCGTGGAGAAGCCCCGCGCGCACCTCACGCACGCGCGCGACGATCTGTGCAATGTCTGGGAAGCAGTGCGCGCGGTACCGCACGAGCTCTTCTGGTGGCGCGTTGCCCGCCGAGGGCACCTCTGGCGGGTCGAACCGGTCGGGGAGGCCCGGGAACTCGTTGAAGCCCATGAAGCGCGCGGACCAGTTGGCGATCTGCATGCAGTGGTCGACGTAGTCGCCGCGGCGGATGTGCAGCGCGAGTAGACCCGAGAGGGGAGTGGGGTGAGAGGATGGGGTGAAGGAGGACGGGGTGACGGAGGAGAGCGCTGGGTGGATAACGTCGGCGTTCACGGCGATCGCGGCTATGATCAGAGGTGACCAAGAAAAGTGGGTCAAGATGGGCGACTTGGTGAGTGAAGGCCATATATCGAGGAGTCGTGACGAATCGCCAAATAGCCTTAACTGAGATGAGATTCGGAGAGGAACGAAGGGGGTCGACGCACCAGAAATCGAAAATCTGGCCCGAGTACTCCTTGACCTCGATGCACCGGTCCTCTGTACGTTCGAGCAAGTTGAGCCACGCCTGGAGGATGGTCGCTGCAGACGCGCGCTCTAGCGGAGCGTTGAATGCTTCGCGATCGATGATAGTGCGGTTAGGGCACACTTCGTTGAAGAATTCGGGAATTACCGCGGGCGGAGATACTGCGGATGATGGGAACGGGTCACCAGCGATAGGGCCTAGAGCAGCGTGGATGAGGCTCACGCATACACACATATAGCGGAGACGTACCAGAAAGCAGGGCGGTCAAAGGAACACGAGCAGGGATGGGCTTGCCATTGAAGCTCGAAAAGTCACCGGGTGTCTTGTCCCACGTATAATTGTCAAATACGTAACTGCAGAAAAAAAAAGGAAGATGAGTGGTAGGTGCGCAGCACGATACAGCCCTGATTGGGAAAACGTACATCCGGTTTGAAAGATAGGCGAGGTGGGCGTTGAACAGGAACTCTTGCATGGCATTGCCCCATCCTAGGCCTGTGAGGAAGAGATGCGACGACGCTCAGAACTCGCAAGGGGCTCGAAAGTGCAAAGTTGGGAACAGGTACCAAAAATTTGGTTCGAAAAACGAATATAGCGGCCCTCGCGGCCTTGGGGGTAGGGTAAGTTAGGGTCATGCTGCGGGAGCTGTTTCTCTCGCTCGTGCCACTTATAAAATCGGGGTGGGCTTGGGCCGCCTTCTGGCGGGGGGAGGTCTTGCAGTAAGGGGAGGAGGTCAGAACGAGAAGAGATTTTTATGCTGTGCAAGTAGAAAAGGGTGATCGTAGCGAGGAGGAGGAAGGCGAGGAAGGATCCGCGAGCACGACGGGGGACGGTAGGGATGGTGGGAACGCGGAAGGTTGAAGGGACGGATTTATCTAGTGAGAGTGAGACAGGGCCAGGGAGTGGTAATGGTCGCGGCATCGTAAGCAGCGGTCGCACGTCGTCATTGTCAAATTTAATTGGTTATACTCAGCATCTATTACCATATACGGTATCTCACTTTACCACGGCATACGTCCCACGAACAAGCTCGACTGCCTTTGCGATCACCTCCCTGTCCGCCTGGAACGTCGCCACTCGCAGCGCCTCCTCTACCTCAAAAAACGCGCTTTCGAAGCTCTCCACCGCCGTCTGCGTCCCCTCCACCTTATCCTCCCCCGTGCGCACCGTCGCGAACCACCAGATGAACTTGACCACCCCGTCCTCGGTACGTCGCAACGTCAGCATGAACGGCTCCTCGCTCCCAGAGACTGGCACCGCCGCGTCCTTCGTCTGCGCGCCCGCCTCGGGCGCCCGCGTGATCAGGTCGAGCGGCAGCCGCTCGCACGGATAGCCCGTCTCCTCGAACGTCTCGCGCACTGCCGCCACGGTCACGTCTTCGCCGCGGTCCTTGCGGCCTTTGGGCAGAAGCCACTCGTCGCGTACGTTGTGGTGCAGGAGGCAGACTCGCAAGGGCGCGCGGGTCGATTCGAACAGGATCGATCCGCCGCAGATGAGGAAATGAGAGGACGGGAATTGCTCCGTTGGATATTTAGGGAGCGCCATCCGTTTATGTTTGTATTACAGGTGTTATGGATGAAGTTGGGGGGTGTTGCAAGTGCGGGGCGAGGAGAGCTGGAATTTTTTATAAGGGGAGGATGACTGGCGAGCTCATGGGGGACATTGCCAGTTGCGGCAAACCGCCTCGGAGCCATGTAGATCTCGGCCCGCATCAGCCGCATCTCCGACTCGACTCATGGATGACTCTGACTCCCAGCAAGATCCGGAGTCGTCGTCGTACAGCATCCAGAGGGAGTGAATATGAGAGTCAAACATTTCAAAGCCTTTGATCGGGACATGTAGCGCGTCGGTTAGGGTCCGGGGTTAGGTGAGGGCCGCTGGAGAGGAGGCGATATCCCATATACACGAGCGCTAGGCAGACGACTCAGGACGGCGTAACTATGTTCCTTCACGCGCACGTCTCCTGTGGCCCCTCCCCACCCTGGTCCATGTAATGCCTTTCCCTAATGCCAGAGGGGATGGTCGCACTGCAGACTCGGACCTGAGCGACTCTCCTGACAAAGGTGTAGCACGTCCGTCGGCGATGAAACACGCTTACATTCGCCAATGTAGATGCGCAAACTGTCCCCTTGTACGAGCCTGAGGACCACTCCGTCTCCCTAAACAGATGCGCCAGACGCAGCACTCCCTTCAGCGAAAATTTCGTCGCAAAATATATTGAACGATCAACATATGTCCTCTGACTCCTCTCTGCTCTCACCCATCACTTCTCGTTCCCTTCCTATTATAAATAATGTATACAAATGGCACTTCGCTTCTCTCACGGCGCCCTTTATTCACCACCCTCCGGGCTGTTCGTCCTATTCCCGGAGGCTTTTGGCTTTCTGCCTATTGACCATATTGACCGTCGGCGCTTGCATATATTCTCCCGTGAAACCATCGGATGTTAGTAGTTGTGTCATGTGCGGTGGCCTTGACACACGGTGTGCTTGCCTGGGATGATCATCACGAGCGAGGGTAAGGGCCGACAACATTTTCGTGAATGGGCAGGCCAGGGAGGGGTGACGTACAGGATTTCCGCGATAGCTTTTCACACTATACAGACGACTGCTATATACAATCCGCGTATTCGAACAAATATGATAAACAACCCTACGTTTCTACACTAATGTATCGTAGAGTAGACCTATCACGAATACGTATCACGTTTACTTGGCAGAATATTTCAATAACAATCGTTTCATTGCCTTCCCTTTTCTCCCAGAAGCGAGCTCTAGTGGGGACTTGCCCTCGCAGTTCTTCGCACTAACATCGGCACCGTGCTTGAGAAGAATTCGCGCCATCTCGTGCAACCGAAGGCGTGATGCCAGATGTAATGGGGTTTCGTGGTCCTTGGTTTGGGCGTTCACGTCCGCACCGCGCTCCAGTAATCGCTGTGCGAGACGAACAGCTTTGCCTGGGTCACTCCTTAGTGATCCCATCTTGTAGTAACTCTGGTAGTTGTGATTGCCTAGTAGCACTTGGTGCAATGGTGTCTGTCCGCGGATGTCCTCTGCATTGGCCCGTACATCGTGGTCAAGTAGTACCTCTGCGACTTCAACATAGCCATAGTAGGATGCCAAATGTAATGGGGTCGCCTGCTCGTTGTCTCGTGCATTCAGGTCCACATCATGTTCTAACAATAGTCGCGCAACACGGGAGCTGTTGTATTCGCCACGGTGCAGGCCAGAGCGCTGTGGCACTACCCGGTGTAATGGGGTCTGGCCGTCCGCATTGCGTACGCCGGCGTCTGCGCCGTGGTCGATCAGTACCTTGACAATCTCAAACAACGACTCGTAAGCCGCCAAATGTAACGGGGTCGCCTCGTGCTTGTCTCGTGCATTTACGTCCGCGCCACGTTCCAACAATAGCCGTGCGACATGGTCGTCTAGGTAATACGGGCTCTGTGATACTCGGTGTAACGGGGTCTGGCCGTCAGCATTATGCGCGCTGACTTCGGCGCCGTGGTCGAGCAACACCTGTGCGATCCTAGAGTCCCCATAGGAGCACGCGATATGTAAAGGGGTTTCTTGATGATTGTCTAGTGCGTTTACGCCCACTCCACGTTCCAATAACAGCCGAGTGATACGGGAGGTTCCCTGGTCATCAACGAATAGGATCTGTCGTACTCGGTGTAATGGTGTCCGGCCGTCTGCATTCTGTGCATCGGCTTTTGCGCCATGGTCGAGTAGCACCTGTGCGGTCTTGAACATCAACATGTTGCACACCAAATGTAATGGAGTCGCTTGATTCTTGTCTCGTGCATTCACGTCTGCACCACGTTCCAACATTAGCTGAGCAACACGGGGATCGTCAGCGGATCCACGTCCGAGTCGGTGTAATGGTGTCTGGCCATCAACATTCCGTGCGTTGACTTCTGCGCCATGGTCGAGCAACACCAGTGCGGTCTCGAAGTTCCCGTGGGAGCACGCGAAATGTAAAGGGGTTGCCTGGTCCCTATCTCGCGCGTTCGCGTCCATCCCGAGCTCCAGTAAAAGCCGTGCTATACTGGGGTCTTCGCAGGAGAAAGGTTCGTCTTTAGATACTAGATGGAGAGGGGTCTGGCCTAATGCATTCTCCGCGTCGGCTTTGGCACCATGGTCGAGTAGCAGTCGTGCGACTTCAAGCAACCCGTTAGAGGATGCAAAGTGTAATGAGGTTGCGTGGTCTTTATCTAGTGCATTCACATCCACACCGTGCTCCAGTAAAAGCTTTGCAACACTGAGAACATTCTGCAGTTTTACTCCGCTCAGTCTTTCTCGAGATCCATCAACGTAAGGGCGGCGTCGTAACAGTTCGTGCAGTGGGTTGCGCCCTTGGACATTTGGTACATTGGCGTTGGCGCCATGCTCGAGCAGCAGTCGGGAAATCTCGACCCGCCAATGACGCGATGCGAAATGTAACGGGGTCGCGTCGTCCTTATCTCGTGCATCCACGTCCGCGCGGCGTTCCACTAATAACCGCGCAATAATCGAACGTTCGCCACCTTCGTCCCTCCTAAACTCGCGCTCGCTGGTCGACACTAGGTGCAAGGGAACCCGGCCATAGTCGTCCCGAAGATCGACATCTGCCCCGTGTTCGAGCAGTATCCGGGCTACCTCTGGATCTCCCACATCCGCTGCCAGATGCAGAGGAGTCTGGAGGTCGTTCCGTCCAGAATTTACATGTGCGCCGTGTCTGAGGAGAAACTGCACGGAATCGACACGTGCGTCATCCGAGAATTGGACTGCGCGGCAAAGTGGAGGGTTTCCCCGAACATGAACATGCGCGCCATGCTCAAGTAGGAAATCTGCAACCCTGACGTGATTGTTGAATAGTGCTGCGGCCAGGGGAGAGTTATAACGACTACCGTCGTGATTTACTTGGTCTGGGTATTTGGCAACGAGACACTGAACCAGGTCATAGAATCCACAAAGAGCGGCGTAGTACAGGGGGTTGGTTGGGTAAACGTAGTCGAAGAGTGTACCAGGGTATATATCGTATATCCGTTTCCATTCCAAAAAATACGGCTTGTCCAAGTCAAACAGAGTCTCCATCGCGTCCTTCACGCACGATGACACGTTCCCGACCTGGGCGTGCGAAGCCCAGTGCTCGGCACCATACTTGAGAAGAGGAATGGTCTTGGCCTTGTTCTCGCTGCTATTCTCTTCGCTCTCCTTGATGACGCAATCGTCCGAATTGAGCAGAACCCCAAGGCACGCCTGAGCAAGTATCAAATGCGCAGGTTCGGGAACGATGTAATATCGTGAGACATCTCCACTTGTGGTGGCAAGACGATCCGATGTGAGGTATTCTTTGACCGAAAAATGCGAAAATTGGACAACCCGGGAATTGTTGCCACCAACGACGGCAATCAGGCTCGAACAAGCAGACAACACAGCTTGCTCCTGGTCTTCCCATCGCCATTCTGCATGATACGTTGGGATTTCGGCCTTGGTCGCATCCAGGTCGAACGCAAGCACCTCTGCGAGCTCCTCAACATGAAGTGGCCGAATGGCCACGGCAAGGCACTGCAACAGACGACGTGCATGTCGGCCTTGGTTCGTCGACTCGATCTCCTTCAGTACCCGCTCGTACGTCTCGTCCAGGCTCTTTGGTAGTTCATTGAGTTGACGCCGAAGGCTCGGAGCGAGACAGTGCCTCAACAACTCTAGCTGACAGAAGACCCAGCGGAACCTATGCGACCAATATTAAGAAAAGAGGAAATATTGGGGAGAACGAAGCAATCGCCTTACATGCCATCGGCTTTCTCCGAAAGCTTATCGATAACCAGTTTTCTGTCATCTTCCCGCCATCTCTTCATTTGGGGGTCAGATTGAACCATAGAGCTGACGTATTCAGAGATATCTTTCTTCTGACCAGGTTGATCATGAAGGGAAAAGTCGCCTGACGTCGAAGGTCTAAGAGCGGTCGAGATGTCACTTTCCGGACGACTAGTTATGCATATGTGTAAATTCGGAAGGCGGAGGTCAACAAGATCGGTCACGAGTCCGAGAACATGTCCTCGTGGGGTTGGTATTCCGGACGTGTTGGGACATTCGTCAAGAGCATCTAAGATGATGTAAGTGGGAAGTTGAGCCGCGGATAGCGCCATGAGCATGTCCTTGAGGCATTTCACCAAAGAACGTTCACTGGGCCGTTCCTTGCCATCGTTATAGGTCGAATAGACGCGGGAGAGTATGTCGAGACAAGGCCCGGACCGAGAAGAGAGCTGTATTAGGAGTGAAGAAACAAGGTTGCGGCAATCTTTCTTGTCGACATCTCTAAAATCGAAATAGAAGTAGGCGACGGAGGCTGACCCGGTATTGCGTAGAGTGATGAGATGCTGGACGATTGCAGAGCTGATTGAAGATATGGACGTCTGTATACGGAGAGAAAACAGATCGGCGAACCAGAGGATACTCTTCCCCGAACCCGCTACGAAAGCAGGGATAGAATAGTCAGAGATGTGAATCCCGCCGCGCGAGAACATTTATACCTTTGCCATGAATCCACAATAAGGAGCCCGACTGGGACGATTCCCAATCCTTAAATATATCGTCGTCGAAAACCCAGGCTGCGGTGCAGTCGTGCTGGGTGCGGCACGCGTTGGTGTGGTTTGTAGATGGATCAGGTGGAGTCAACCACCCCCGGAACCGCTCCCCTACAGTTGTGGGTGAGCTTCTACAAGTATCTGCAATGAGGTAATGACAATACGAACATTCGCGGGAGCCGACATCGCTGACGATCTGTTGCACCATCAGCTTCGTTTCCTTCGTGTCTAATCCGAAGAGGTTGAGTATGAATTGTGCCGCGAGAAGAAAGAGCTACGCACCATCCTTGATATCACTGGTAGCGTCCTTGAGATCGGTTGTGGCGTCCTTGATATCACTTGTAACGTCCTTGATATCACTTGTGGCGTCCTTGATGTCACTTGTGGTGTCCTTCAGATCGCTGGTGGTCTTTAAAACTTGTGCAGACACCATGCGGAGTTCCCCCTGTTCCAATTTATCCAACCTCACTAACGCGTCCTCGATATCGTTCCTCCCCACAAGCTTTTTAAGAAACGTTTCTGGTCGAATATCAGCCAGGGGAAGCTCGGCGGCGAAGACAAACTAACTCTTTCGACTTTGATACATCACCTTTGTCGCGACGGCGAGCATAGACAGCACTTCCGCCAAAACTTTCCCCATCACATTGGTCGTCTGTGCCGTCAGAGGGACTTCAGTGTGGGTCTGGAGGCGTTCGAAGAAGTCTTCAATTCTCTCGAAGAGCTCGATGAGGACATCACGACTCGCTGCGGTGCCTCTTGCCGCCTGTGGGAAATGGCGTCACTATGGGTTATCACAGTATACGCGGAGGGACGACCCACCACAAGGAGGATACTCATCGCAGAGAAGATAATTTTAGTAGGGGGAAATACCTGAAATTTAACGCTAGGACACAGGCCGGTAATCAAATAACATACTAGGACTCACTGTGCCAACGCCCTCGCCAAGGGTGGCAGAGAGAGCGTCGAGGACATTCACGGTTGGCGTAAGCCACTTTGTGAGTCGGTCATCGCTGCTCTGGGATTGATTGAGTTCGTTGGCTTTCCCTTGAAGTACGGTAAGGATGGCTTCGATAGAACTACAGCCATTTATCTCCTCTGCGAGCGGGTGGGTAGATATTTCTT
The DNA here is from genome assembly GCA_021527775.1 of Lactarius sanguifluus. Classification (NCBI taxonomy): domain Eukaryota; kingdom Fungi; phylum Basidiomycota; class Agaricomycetes; order Russulales; family Russulaceae; genus Lactarius; species Lactarius sanguifluus. The sequence goes on from JAKEYF010000006.1 coordinate 988,316, forward strand.
TTCCGGTCTTCTTCTTATATTCTTTCAAGGCCTTCTCGAAGATCGGATGAAAGTTTGGAGTGGAGGAGGACGGCTGGAGACTGGTCGACATGGTGTTTGTTGGGACTTTGAGTTAGATAGGAGTGCAGGCAGGAAATGCGAGACGAGGACTACGTTTCTCAGGTGGGAACGTGTGCCTTGCCTCGTATACGCGCACAGCCCAGGGCACGGCCTTGCGCACAGGCTCGTCGGGACATATCCGGTCCGGTTACCGGATCGTACCAGTACGCGACTTCTCAAGTCTTCGTTCTATGTGTGCTCTTTCTCTCCCCCCTTCGTTCCCGTTCTCTCCCTCTCAAAAATCATCCAACTGGCAACTACAATCCTCTCCCACGCGCATCTACATTGTACGCATCCCCTCTGTCCAGCCACGTGAAAGGGTTCGCCCAGCCCTCGTAGGACGTTAGGCCAGCCAACTTCCAGCCGCCGACATTGGTGCCAGGCACCGATACCCCAGTCAAAATATGGTTAACGGTGGCAATTTGTGGTGTGTAAGAAAGTCTTGCAAGCTACTGGAAGAATGCTTCCGGCGATGCGCTCACTAGGAGTTACGACACCGCGCACCAAGACGGTGGCAGCGCGGGAACCACGAGCGAGGATGACGGCAGGGATGTCGCTTTTAGGTGCGTACCGGGGTGATCTGTCAATTTTTGTTCACGATTATCCTCAAGGACGTCGACCTGTCAACGTTGTCAACCCTCGTTCTGTTCGTTCGTTTCGATCAATGATCGGATCATGGTCGCCGCGTGTACCTGCGTCTGTGGACATTAAATTGGTAGGATTAGCAAGGCGTGCGAGTATGGTCCTGGGCCCATTCCATTGACACATGTTGCAGCCACTTGTCCTTCAAGTTCCGTGCCAGAATCGCTATGCATAATTACCAGCTCATAGACAGAAACAATATCTCATTACACAACGACCATCTACCCTCCTTCCTTCCCACACCTTTTCTTCCGGCTGGCCTTTGCGCTAGTAACTACCGCCAGCACCGCTGCCATGTCGAGCAATTCCGCACTCCACTCCCGATCTGCGTTACACATGGCGGATTTCTGAGATGTACTAATCATTCAGGGTACTGCCAGTGTAGAACAGTGCACGTAGCACGTATGGGTGAATGTACGAGATCATGGCGCTTCAGATTCCCCGTGGCTCGCTCCGAGTCGTGCCGTGACGCAGTACTCTCAGACCAAGTTCTCGCCCTCGTGTAGGAGTTTCGTCCGCGCAAAAGTAGAAGGGGTTGAGGGTTACATATGTTACATGGTTACACGGTAGTCTTGACACCCTCTCCACCTCTGGCAGCCGCGGTGACTGCAGCTGTAGCAAACTTGAGACTCGTCTCGTCTTCCACAATGGCTACACGGCACTGGGCAAGTTCTCTTTGATACTTACTGGTCTTTCAGAAGGAGGGAAATGGGGGGTCGCGGACACGAAAAGAGCCAAGTTGGGTGCGTTCCATCACGTCATAGTTATCTTATCGTAGATCAGCACGACCCCCGTTGAATTCTTAGTCCCCGAAACGTTTCGCGTTTCGCATGCTATCAATGCCATTGCAGTCACGTCTAGCTGGTTTTACGGCACGCACGTTCTAATGCAGGAAGCAGAGAAGTGGAATATCGATTACTGACTCAATGCGAACGGAATTGTCAGGTTATCGAACGAACGCAGAATCTGCTTATCTTCTGTCGCGAGTGTGTAAGATGTGGCGCTCCGGCGAACTCGTATGCAACGACAAGGTTTTCCGATTTCCGGCCAACCCCGACCAAACATCCGTCTTCTCGCTCGACAGATGTCATACCGAGTCGAATCAAGTAATCTGGACTCAACTCAGGCCGTGCCCCTCTCATCGCTCACCTGCACATAGGATTAGGCTACCTCCTGTCCTTTCCGCTCTTCTCCAACCCGACATCGGCGGGCGATAGACTGCGAGTCTTTTTTGTCCCTTGAAGGGTGCATCACCTCTCCCGTTCTAGTTCTCACACACACAAATGGAATGGCATCCAAATGATCCTTTCTACTCCCTGCACGTCTGCACATCCACGCAGCGAGTCATCTCCGTCTTTACCGCCTGTCTGGTAGGGTTCCTCTTTGCAGGGCGTCGGGTTCCCCATTGGCACTGAAGCCCAGAAATTTAAAGACATCAACTTTGGCCCACATTTCTTCCATGACGTGTCAGCTACATGGCCCAAGATTTACATGCCCTGGCCGTCTGTGTGAGGGAGGAAATCGGAACAGGGGAGTATAGTATATGCTAACTTGGGCGACGAAATGTCGGTTCCGCTCGTCGCTGGATGTGAGATCTCCATCTGGCGTGCTCGTTTGGGCGAGGGAGAGAGCAGCGAGAGTGTAGCCGCCGGTCCCGGTGGAGAGAGTGACAATGTCCCATGCGGTGAGTGGCGAGCGGACGAGCAGCGTTGACATGTTTCTTGCACTTTCTAGGTCCCGCTTCGCTCACGCACATTCTCCTGGGGTCATCACTGCCCTCCTACAGAGTTTGTTCCGCGTCGGCGGCTCCGGTGGCAGCGCCATGACGCATGTGACACATTACCTTCGCGAAAGGATGGGCCCGGGCGACACAGTGAGAGCCTGTACTCCTCCAGGCCGCCGCTGACAAAATTCGAGTCCGAACGTCCTAACGTGACAAAAAAACGTTTACATTCGTCAACTTCCACGTGTAAGCACTGTGCGACGCAGTCCCCTTGTACCAAAACCATTCACATCATACTTTCTTTTCCAAGGAATACGCTCCCACGCTAATCCGTTTCTCCCATCAGACAGCACCCGATCCAGGTCTCTCATCGGCCGACGAGCAATTCCTCGCTAGGTTCGGTAAATATACAGGATGTGCGTCCTTTGTCTACTGTCACTCACTACTTCTCGTTCCCTTCTAGACTAACCTAACGCATACAAATGGCCCAGTTACAGTCTGCCGCCGAGCGCAGCGAGCAATTCATCGCCAGAGGCGCCAAATACTTTGAAGAGTCAAACACTCAGTATGTCTTCCGGGACTCCCAAGTGAGTCCCGGCTCTCACTTTCCATTTTTCTTACTATCCTCTCATGGATAGCCAGCGCATACAAATGGCACTTTGGTTCTCGGTCACATGATTCCGCGCGGACCCCATCTCTACTGCAGCGTCCACCGCCATCCGGCGTCGTTCGTCCCATCTGTTCTCGTGATGCGTTGAATGCGATGTGCTCGATAGCCTCACCAAGTTGCGTGACATGCGGTGCGCTTGGACGCTTGCCTGTATTGGGCTGCTGATGGAGCACAGGATGGTTGTCATGAGCGAGGGTAGGGACACGGACAATGTTTTCGTGAACGGCCAGGTCGGGTAGGGATAACATGTGGGATTGCCGCTACGCTAGAACTTCGAGTAGATCCGTCACGACTAGGTTCGTACTGGGGAAATATTCCGATAACAATCGTTTCGTTGACTTCCCTTTTCTCACTAGAAGGGGAGCTACCATAGGGACTGCCTACGGTGTCCTTCACATTAACATCGGCACCGTACTTGAGAGGAGTTTACACCATCTCGTGCAACCGAAGGCGCGATGCTGACTTCGCTGGTACAAGAGCTTGTCCGAGTACTATCTCATAGTTTCGATCAAGGTTTTGATCGCACGATCTGTGCAGACACGCCGAACATAGTGAGACCGATTAGCAGCGTACTAGGTGGTATAGAAGCTCAGAAACCAGTGACTACAACAGCAACAGCCTCGCGGCGACCACCTCTCATTGATTGTCGTATGAACTACTGACTATGATATGCCTATTGGGCCCATATAAGCGCCCGAGTAAGCAGGGGGCGTTGCGAAGCCAGGGAGGTAGAGGGGTCGGATAGTTGCATAGGGATGATCAACGACCCCACATTTGGTTCATATCCTTCTATTTCTGGATACATGATCCTCTCGGGCCGCCGGGGTTACCTGGTTCTGATGTTGAGACGAATGTCCCGGGCTAAACGCATCGACTTGATGGATGGCTTGTCTACTCGCGGGCTCAACGACATTGGGGTGGAACGTTGCCAGTGGGCATCACATGCCCCCTCAACTAGATCCCTCACTCTCAACGGAGTCGACGGGATAGTAACCGGATCGACGGCCTTTGCGATCAACCTCCCTGTCCGCCTGAACATCGCCACTCGCAGCACCTCGTCTACCTCAAAAAAAGTGCGCTCTCGAAGCTTTCCACCGCCGTCTGCGTGCCCTCGACCTTATCCTCTCCCGTGCGCACCGTCGCGAACGACCAGATGGACTTGACCACCCCGTCCTCGGTACGTCGCAACGTCGGCATGGACGGCTCCTCGCTCCCAGGAACGGGCACCGCCGCGTCCTTCGTCTGCACGCCCGCCTCGGGCGCCCGCGTGATTAGGTCGAGCGGCAGCCGCTCACACAGGTAGCCCGTCTCGAACGTCTCGTGCACTGCCGCCACGGTCACATCTTCGCCACGGTCCTTGCGGCATTTGGGCAGAAGCCATTTATCGCGTACGTTGTGATGGAGGAGGCAGACCCGCAATGGTGCGCGGGTCGATTCGAACAGGATCGATCCGCCACAGATGAAGAAGTGGGAGGACGGGAATTTCTTGGTCGGGTATTTAGGGAGCGCCATCTGTTTGTGTTTCTATCACAAGTTGGGGGGTGTTGTAAGTGCGGGGCGAGGAGAGCTGGAAAATGTTATAAGAGGAGAATGACTGGCGAGCTCATAGGGGACACTGCTAGTTGCGGCCGTGGAAATCTAAGGCCTCGGCCTGCATCTCCGTCTCAGTCAAAGCAAGATCCGATCATAGTCGTCGTCTTGGTCGTCGTCTCCACGGCCTTCCACAGCCCAATTACATCCCTTGACCGTCTGAGTGTAAACACCTACTCGGTTCGGGTTTGGGGTCGGGCGAGGACAGCGAGATAGGAGCTGGGGTGGAGGGGAAGGTGCCAATGTCTCATATGCGCAGGAACGTATAAGCGCCGAGGCCTGCCAGTGACGGACGAGCGGCGTGAATCCGTATTCCAAGTCATACTACTATGTCGCACTTCCGAGTCCTCGCTCACGCACAATCTCGCAGCGCCCATATCTCCTGCGGACCCCACCGGGTGACCTATGTAATACCTTTCCCTAATGCCGGAGCACTGCAGATTCGGACCTGAGGCCTGAGGCCTGAGGGGGCCGCCTCAGGTTCCGAGTCTCCTGACAAAAGTCGGGGTTACACGTCCGTCTGTGATGACACACTGCGCAAGCTGTTCCCTTGTACGAGCCTGAGGACCACTCCCTTACCAACCCCCCTTTCTCCCCAAACAAACGCGCCAGACGCAGCACTCCCGTCAGTGCATCTAACAATTCGTCGCAAAATATATTGAAAAATCAACGCATGTCCTCTCTCTACCCTCACTCTCCACTTCTTGTTCCCCTTCTCTTATGAATACTGTATACAAACGGTACTTCGCTTCTCGCGCGGCCCTTTGTTCGCCACCCTCCGGGGTTGTTTGTCACATTCCCGGGGGCTTTCGGCTTCATGCCAATTAACCATCGGCGCTTGCATCTTCTCCCGTGAAGCCATCGGATGTTAGTATGTGTCATGTGTGGCCTCACTAGTCACTTGGCATGCGATGTGCTGGCCTACGCGGAGGTGCTAATAGAGCGCGTAATGGTCGTCACAAGCGAGGGTAGGGGGCGACAACATTTTCGTGAATGGGCAAGGCAGGGGTGACGTGCAGGATTTCCACGATGGCTTTTTACACTCTACAGACACTCTACAGATACAATCCGCGAATCCGAACAAATACGATGGCGTTTCTACACGAACGTATCATAGGGCAGGCACATCACGACTACGTATCACGTTTACTTGGCAGAATATGTTAACAACAATCGCTTCATTGCTTTCCCTTTTCTCCCAGAAGCGAGCTCCAATGGGGACTTACCCTCGGAGTTCTTCACATTAATATCGGCACCGTGCTTGAGAAGAATTCGCGCAATCTCGTGCAACCGAAGGCGTGATGCTAGATGTAACGACGTTTCCCGGTCCTTGTTTTGTGCGTTCACGTCCGCACCGCGCTCCAGTAATCGCTGTGCGAGACGAACAGCTTTGCCTGGCTCGCTCTTTCGTAATCCCATCTTGTAAATCTGGTAGTTGTGATTACCTAATAGTACTCGGTGCAGTGGTGTCTGTCCGCAGATGTCCTCTGCGTTGGCCTGTGCATCATGGCCAAGTAGCACCTCTGCGACTTCGACGCGGCCATAGTGGGATGCGAAATGTAATGGGGTTGCTTGCTCCTTGTCTCGCGCATTCACGTCCGCACCGCGCTCCAACAATAGCCGTGCAACACGGGAACTGTGGTATTCGTAAAGACTCGCCGAACACAGTGATACCCGGTGTAATGGGGTCTGGCCGTCCGCATTCCGTGCGTCAGCGTCTGCTCCATGGTCGAGCAGCACCTGGACAATATTCGACCTCGACTGGTAAGACGCCAAATGTAACGGGGTCGCCTGGTGCTTGTCCCGTGCGTTTACGTCCACGCCCAGCTCCAACAATAGTCGTATAATACGGTCGCCTGGGTCCAAGCCTAAAATATATGAGCTGGCCTGTGATACTCGGTGTAATGGGGTCTGGCCGTCAGCATTCTGCGCGCTGACTTCGGCGCCGTGGTCGAGCAACACCAGGGAGATCACTAATTTCGCACGGGAGCACGCGACATGTAAAGGGGTTTCCTGATCATTGTCCCGTGCATTTACGTCCACTCCGCGCTCCAACAACAGCCGTGTGATACGGAAGGAACTCGGGACGTCATCGATTGGGGTCTGTGATACTCGGTGTAATGGTGTCCGGCCGTCTGCGTTCTGTGCGTCGGCTTCTGCGCCATGGTCGAGTAGCACCTGCGCAGTCTCGAGCAGCGACATGTGGCATGCCAGATGTAACGGTGTCGCCAAGTCCTTGTCTCGGGCATTCGCGTCTCCGCCACGTTCCAACAGTAGTTGTGCAACACGGGGATTGAAATTGGCGTTTCTATGTGATACTCGGTGTAATGGTGTCTGGCCATCAATATTTTGCGCGTTGACTTCTGCGCCATGGTTGAGTAATACCAGTGCGGTCTCGAAGCTCCCACGAGAGCATGCGAAATGTAAAGGGCTGGCCTGGTCTTTATCTCGCGCGTTCACGTCCACGCCGAGCTCCAGTAATAGTCGCGCGATATCGGGGTTTTCGTTGGAGAGATATTCGCTTTGAGATACCGAGTGGAGAGGGGTCTGGCCCTGTACATTCTCCGCGTTGGCTTTTGCACCGTGGTCGAGCAGAATTCGGGCGATCTCGAGTAAACCATAAGAGGACGCTATGTGTAATGGAGTTGCGTGGTCTATATCAAGTCCATTCACGTCCACGCCATGCTCCAGCAAAATCTTTGCGAGACTGAGAACATTCTCAAGTTTTGCTCCGCTTAACCTTCTATCAGCGGAAGAAAAATTACAGTCGCCTCGTGACAACTCATGCAGTAGGTTTCGGCCTTGAACATCCAGTGCGCCGGGGTTGGCGCCATGCTCGAGTAGCAATCGGGCAATCTCGAGCCGCCAATGACATGATGCGAAATGCAACGGGGTTGCGCCGTGCACATCGCGCGCATTCACGTCTGCGCAGCGTTCAACTAATAACTGCGCAATAATCAAACGTTCGCCACCTTCATCCCTCCTGGACTCGCGCTCGCTGGTCGACACTAGGTGCAACGGAATCCGGCCTTTACCGTCTCGAAGATCGACATCTGCCCCATGTTCGAGTAATATCAGGGCTACTTCTGGATCTCCCACATCCGCTGCCAGATGCAGAGGAGTCCGGAGATCCACCAGTCCAGAGTTTACATGTGCGCCGTGTCTGAGGAGAAACCGCACGGCATCGACACGGGCATCATCTGGGAATTCGATTGCAGAGCAAAGTGGAGGGTTTCCCCGAACATGGACATGCGCGCCGTGCTCAAGTAGGAGATCCGCAACCCGGATGTGTTTCCTAAATAATGGTGCGGCCAGGGAAGAGTTATACCGACTAACGTGATTTACTAGGTCCGGGTATTTGGCGATGAGGCACTGAACTAGGTCATAGAACCCACAAAAAGCGGCGTAGCACAGGGGATTACTAGGTTTGATTAGGTAATAGCGGTCGCCGAGTGTATAAGGGTATATGTCGTATATCCGTTTCCATGACAAAAAATGCGGCTTGTCCAAATCGAAGAGAGTCTCCATCGCATCCCCGAGGCGAGATGACACGTTCCCGACCTGGGCGTGCGAAGCCCAGTGCTCAGCACCATATTTGAGCAGAGGAATGGTTTCGACGCTGTTCTTGCCGCTGCCCTCTTCGCCCTCTTCGACGGCGCAATGACCCAGGTTAAGTAGAACCCCAAGGCAGGCTTGCGCAAGTATCAAATGCGCAGATTCAGTGACAATGTGATATCGTGAGACATCTCCACTTGTGGCGGCAAGACGATCCGATGTGAGGTATTCTTTCACCGAGAAATGTGAAAATTGGACAACCCGGGAATCGTCCGAGTCGCCGCCAACGATGGAAATCAAGCTCGAGCAAGCAGACAACACCGCTTGTTCTTGGTCTTCCCATCGCCATTCCGCATGAAACGTCGGGACTTCCGCCTTGGTCACCTCAAGGTCAAATGCAAGCACCTCTGCGAGCTCCGCAACACGAAGCGGCCGCATTGCCACAGCAAGGCACTGCAACAGACGACGCGCATGTCGGCCTTGATTCGTGGACTCGATTTCCTTCAGGACCCGCTCGTACGTCTCATCCAGGCTTTTGGGTAGTTCATTGAGTTGACGCCGAAGACTCGGAGCGAGACAATGCCTCAACGCCTCCAGCTGACAGAAGACCCATCGGAACCTATATGACCAATATGAAGATAAGAGGAAGTATTGGGGAGAGCGAAACATCGCCTTACATGCCATCGGCTTTCTCCGAGAGTTTCTCGATTACGAGGATTCTGTCGTCTTCCCGCCATCTTTTCATTTGGGGGTCAGATTGGACCACAGAGCTGACATACTCAGTGATATCTTTCTTCTGTCCAGGTTGATCGTGAAGGGAAAAGTGGCCAGATGTCAAAGGTACCAGAGCGGTCCAGATGTCAATTTCCGGACGACTAGTTACACACATGTGTAAATTTGGGAGGCGGAGGTCAGTAAGATCTTTTACAAGTTCGAGGACACGTCCACGCGGAGTTGGGATGCCGGACATGTTGGGACATTCGTCAATGGCGTCCAGGATGACGTAGGTGGGGAGTTGAGACAGAGATAGCGATGTCAGCATGTTCTTGAGGCATTTCACCAAAGAACGTTCACTGGGCTGTTCCTTGCCACCGTTATAGTTCGAATAGACGCGGGAGAGTAAGTCGAGACAAGGCTTAGACCGAGAAGAGAGTTGTGTTAGAAGTGAAGAAATGAGGTTGCGGCAATCCTTCTTGTTGACATCTCTAAAATCGAAATAGAAGTAGGCGACGGAGGCCGACCCGGCATCGCGAAGAGTGATGAGCTGCTGGACGATTGCAGAGCTGGTCGAGAACATGAACGTCTGTATATGGAGAGAAAACAGATTGGCGAACCAGAGGATACTCTTCCCCGAACCCGCTACCAAAGTAGGAATAGATAGTCAGAGATGTGAACCCCACAGTGCGAGAACATTCATACCTTTGCCATGAATCCACAATAAGGAGCCCGACTGGGACGATTCCCACTCCTTAAATATATCGTCGTCGAAAACCCAGGCTGCGGTGCAGTCGTGCTGGGTGCTGCACGCGTTGGTGTGGTTTGTCGATGGATCAGGCGGAGTCAGCCACCCTCGTAATCGCTCCCCTACAGTTGTGGGTGAGCTTCTACAAGTATTCGCAGTGAGGAAACAACAATACGAACATTCGCGGGAGCTGACATCGCCGACGATCTGCTGCACCATTAGTTTCGTTTCCTTCGTGTCTAATCCGAAGAGGTTGAGTATGAATTGTGCCGCGAGAGGAAAGAGCCACGCACCGCCCTTGATATCGCTTGTAGCGTCCTTCAGATCACTGGTGTCCTTCAACACCTGCGCAGATACCATACGAAGCTCCCCCTGTTCCAATTTATCCAACTTCAGTAACGCGTCCTCGACATCGTTCCTTCCTACAAGCTTCTTAAGAAACGTTTCTGGTCGAATATCAGCCAGGGGAGGCTCGGCAGCGGAGATGAACTGACTCTTTCGACTTTGATACATCACCTTTGTCGCGACGGCAAGCATCGACAGCACTTCGGCCATAACTTTCCCCATCACATTCGTCATCTGTGCCGTCGGTGGGACTTCGGTGTGGGTCTGAAGGCGTATGAAGAAGTCTTCAATCCTGTCGAAGAGCTCGATAAGCACATCGCGGCTCGCTGCGGTGCCCCTTGCCGCCTGCGAGAAATGGCGTTATCATGGTGTATCACAGCCTACGCGGAGGGTCAACTCACTACGAGGAGGATATTCATCGCAGAGAAGATGATTTTGGTAGGGGGGAATACCTGAAATTTAACGATAGGACAGGCGGTAATCAGGCAACATGCTGAGACTCACTGTGCCGACGCCCTCGCCAAGGGTGGTAGAGAGAGCATTGAGGACATTCACGGTTGGCGTAAGCCACTTTGTGAGTCGCTCATCGCTGCTCTGAGATTGATTGAGTTCGTTGGCTTTCCCTTGAAGTATGGTGAGGATGGCTTCAATAGAACCACAGCCATTTATCTCCTTCGCGAGCGGGTGGGTTGATATTTCTTTTCCGGTCTTCTTCTTATACTCTTTGAGGGCCTTCTCGAAGATCGGGTGATAGTTTGGAGTGGAGGAGGACAGTTGAAGACTGGTTGACATGGTGTTTATTGTGGCTTTGAGTTCGATAAGACCGCAGGTCGAATACGATGACCTCCTCAAGTGGGAACTCTCAGAACTCTCAGATGGGAACGTGTGCACTGCCTCGTGTAGTAGCGCGCACAGCCTTGGTCATCGGGATGAGACAGGCGCTCATCGGGACATATCCGGACCGTCTCGGACCCCTTCGTTCCTTCGTTCGCTTCCTCTCACACATGGGAACTGCATCCAACTACAATCCTCTCTCCCGTGCATCTACGTTGTGCACATCCCCTGTCCAGCCCCGTGGAAGGGTTCGTCCAGCCCTTGTAGGATGTTCGGGCTTAGGCCCCAAAACCTCCAGCCGCCGACGCTGATGCCAGGCATGGGTACCCCAGTCAGAATATGCTTATCGGAATTAGTGGTATTTAAAAAAAGTCTCGCAGCATACTGCAGGAGTGCTTCCGACGATGCGCTCACTAGGAGTTACGACGCGTCGCGCACCAAGGCAGTGGCAGACCGCAGGAGGGCCACCATAAGCGAGGATAACGGACCATTGACAGGGATTTTAGGTGCGTGCCGGGATGGCCTGTGGACGTTTGTCCACGATTATCTTCCCCAAGGGCGTCAGCCTGTCAACTTTGTCGACCCCCGTTCTGTCTGTCTGTTCCGATCAATGACCGGAGCCTGGTCGTTGCGTGTACCTGCGTCTGCAGACATTACACTGGTATGATTAGTAGGGCATGCGAGTATGGACCTGGGCCGTTTCTCTTGACACAAGTTGCGGTCGCTTGTCCTTCAAGTTCTGTGCCAGAATCCCCGTTCTTATTTATCAACCTCTAAACGAAAACAATATCCCATTCCACGACGATTATCTCCTTCCCACACCTTTGCTTCTGACTGACCTTTGTGCTAGTAGTTCACGCCAGCACCGCCTCCACGTCGAGCAATTCCGCACCCACTCCCGATCTGCGTCACTCATGGCGGATTCCTGGGGTGCACCGACCAGGCCAGGCACTATCAAGGTAGAACTGCGCAAGGAGTGAACGTACCTTACGAGATCATGACTCTGACGATGGCACTTCGGCGACTCAGGTTTCCCATGGCTAGTTCCGAGTCGTGCAATGACGCAGCGCTTCGGACAAAGTTCTCGCACTCGCGTAGGAGTTTCGTCCGTGCGAAAGTTGGCCCGAAGGTTACACGGCACTCTTGCCACGACTCCTCTCTACGTCTGGCAGCCGCGGTGACTATAGCTATAGCAAACTCGAGACGCATTTTATTTTCCACGAGAGCTGGGGTGAGTTCTCTTTGGTACCGCGCCGCGGACGCGAAGTTGGGTGCGCTCCAATTAGGTTATCGTTATCTTATCGCAGATCACCACGACCACCTTTAGTTCTTCAAAGCTTCAACGTTTCAACAGTCCCGAAATGTTTCAGGTGCTATCAATGACACGTATAGCCACGATACATGTAGTTCTACGGCTAGTTACTTGGCACGAATGCAGGAAGCAGAGGTGTGGTCAATGCGAACAGAATTGTTGTGGAGGGTTATTCGAAAGCGGCACCTGCTTATGTTCCGTCGCGATGAAGTTGAAAGTACTGTAGAAGTGTTATATGAAATGGCGAACTCATGTGGAATGCGAGGCTCATGGAAGTCGGTGATTGGTACTGTTTGCCGGCCAAACCAACATCTCCGACTCGTCTTCTCGCTTGACAAGGGTCGTGCCGAGTCGACCCAAGCAATCTCAACGTCAACTACAGTAGCTGCGCAAGCTTGCTCTTGCTCTCACTGCTCACGTTCCCGCACACGCATAGGACAATGCTGCTTCCTCTTCTTTGCCCTTCTCCAAACTGGTGCGCCAGAAGCAGGGTCCCCATTGGGCAACGAACGGAGCGAAAAAATCTTGCTGAAGTCAGAAAGTGCTTTCTCTCTTGATGTGCGTACAGTGCGTTATCGCTCCCGTTCAAGTTCTTTTACTCTCTCACACAAACGACATGCATATGGCATTTGAACGGTCCTCTTTACTTTCGCTCCGCACATCCTCGCAACGAGTATTTGGCGACCATACGACCGGCGTAGACATGTTTCCTGCACTGTCTAGCTTGCCTTCTAGGTCGCACTTCAGCTTCATCCATCATGCATATTCTTGCTGCAGGCATTTTTCCTTCGGTTCATGGTCCGCACGCCAGAAGCAGGGCTCCCTTTGGGTTTTTTGCTCGGTCCCTTGAAGGGTGAGTTATCTCTCCCGTTCTAGTTCTCTCACAAAAAAAATGGAATAGCGTCCAAACAGTCCTCTCTACACCCACTCGCGCGCATTCACGCAGCGAGCGGTCATCTCCTCCACCGCCCTTACCGCCGTCTGTGTTCGTCTCACCTCTGCAGGTTGTCGGGTTCCCAACGCCCGCCATTGGCACCGAGACCTGGAAGCTCAAGGGACGCTGGCCTTGGTCCGCATCTCCGACTCCGTCAACGTCCGATATCGTCATTGCCTCCACGAACGCGTCAGCTACGCGGCCCAAGATTATATGCCCTGTGTGAGGGAAGAAATCAGAACGGGTGAGTATAGTATATGCTATCTTTGGCGACGAAATGTCTGTTCCGCTCGTCGCCAGGTGTGATATCTACGTCTGGTGTGCTCGTTTTGGCGAGGGAGAGGGTAGGGAGAGTGTAGCTGGCGGTTCTGGTGTGACAATGTCCTATGCGGTGAGCGGTGAGCAGACGAGCGGCGTGGGCATGTTTCCTGCACGTCGCACTTCTTCGCTCACGCACATTCTCACAGCGCACATTTCTCCTGAGGTCCTCACTGCTCCTTGTTCCGCCTCGGTGGTGACGCGGTGACGGCGTGACGCAGGTGATCCGGCGGGCTCGGGCCGCTCCGGGTCTGTGACGAAAGTCGTTTGCACTTGCCAACTTTCAAGTGTAAGCACTGCGCAACGTAGTCCCCTTTTACTAAAATCATTCGCATTATAACTTTCTTCTCCAAGGACTACGCTCCCTCACCAATCCCTCTCTTGCCCTCTCGTTTCTCCCAACAGACAATGCCCGACGCGGGTCCCCAATCGGCCAACGAGTAACAATTCTTCGCTGGGGTTCGGCAAATATACTCGACGTGCGTCCTCTCTACCCTCACCCACTACTTGTTGTTCCCCTCCAACGCATACAAATTCCACTTCGCTTCTCGCTCACATAATTCTGCGTGCCGTGCATCTCCCTAGTGCGGTGTTTTCTGGCTTCCGGCGTTTTTCATCCCATTCATTCTCCTGGGGTGTTTGATTTCCTAACCACTTACCACCTGCGCTTGCATCTTCTCCCGTGAGGCCACCGGGCACCAATGGTGATGTTATGTGCCGTGTGCTCGACGGCTCCACCAAGTTATGTGACATGCAGTGCGTTGATGCTTGCCTGTGTTGGGCCTCGGAGCACGGGACGGTTGTCGTGAGCGAAGGGGTAGGGACAACGTTTTCTCGAATGGCCAGGTCCGGTAGGGGTGGCGTGCGGGAAGTTCAATACGCTCCATATATGGCTACTATCTACTATCTGTGTATCCGATATATCAAACAAAGCAATATTCTATCGTAGAGCAGATCCATCACGACTACGTGTCATACATGGTTGGCAGAGTATTCCGACAATAATCGCTTCATTGCCTTCCTCTTTCTCCCTGAAGCAAGTTGCAAAGGCGACTTTCCGTCAGAGTTCTTCACATTGACGTCGGCACCATGCTTGAGAAGAATTCGTGCCATCTCGAGCAATCGAAGGCGCGATGCCAGGTGTAACGGGGTTTCGTGGTCTTCGTTTTGTGCGTTCACATCCGCGCCGCACTCCAGTAATCGTCGTGCGAGACGAACAGCTCTGTCTGGATAGCTTTTTCGGTGCCACGACTCCGCCGTCGTGAAACTGTGGTAGTCGTGATTGCCTAGTACCAATCGGTGTAAGGGTGTCTGGCCCCGGATGTCCTCCGCGTTCGCCCGTGCCCCATGATCAAGCAGCTCTTCTGCGACATTGGCATCCGCATAGTATGATGCCAAATGTAACGGGGTTGCCTGTTCTCCATCTCGTGCATTTACGTCCACACCGCGCTCCAACAATAGCCGCACGACATGAGAACCTAATCCTTGATGATCTAAGCTCTGTGATACATGGTGCAATGGTGTCCGGCGACAGATGTCCTCCGCATTAGGACTTGCCCCGTGGTCCAGCAGCACCCCTATAAGATCGACAAGCCCATGATGGGATGCAAAATGTAATGGGGTTGCCTGGGTTTTGTCTCGTGTATCTACGCCCACGCCGCGCTCTAACAATAGCTGCGCAAGAGTCGGATGGAAAAGGACACGGTCGAGGTTAGAATGTGAAATTTGTGATATACAGTGTAGTGGGGTCTGGCCGTCTGCGTTCTGGGTGTCAGCTTCGGCACCATGGTCAAGCAGCACCTGAACATCCCCCGCCGAGTGGAGGGGAGACGCCAAATGTAACGGGGTTGCCCTGTCCTTGTCTCGAGCATGCACATCCGCGCCGTGCTCCAACAGTAGCTGTGTGACACGAGCACTACCGTGCTTAATGGCACAGTGTAATGGGGTCTGGCCATCAGCATTCTGCGCATTGACTTCCGCTCCGTGGTCGAGCAGCACAAGCGCCGCCTCGAAGCGCCCACTGAAACACGCGAAATGTAAAGGGGTCGCCCGGTCCTCATCTTGCGCATTAACATCCATGCCGTGCTTCAGTAATAGACGTGCGACATCGGAATCATTGGTGTACCATGACCCTCAGTAAAAAAGGAAAAAATTTAGAAGTCAGAATTAGTCACCGGCGGTCCGGCAGTGGTCGGGTGTGGGTCGAATTTCGGTCGAATTCAGTCGAGAGGTAGTCAAAATTTCTGCAAAGTCCAGCCAAGCTGGACAAGAGTCAATTGGTAGTCAGATTAACTGTGTTTGTGATGCTAGTGATTGAAATTGTATTTTTTTACATAATGGAACTCGATTAGTCTTTGAAAGTCCAGTTGCAGGAACTGAAAAAGACTGCAACTCAACTGAACTGCAACTGGAAAAAACCGGACTTTTGGTTGCAGTTGTAACTAATCCTAGAATGTATCAGTTGCAGTTGTAACTAATCCTAGAATGTATCAGTTGCAGTTGCCTGAAATGGCAGCTGACCTCCAACCAGTTGCAACCGGTTGCAACCGATTTCTTAGTCAGCAGGTGATTGGGCTGAATTTCTGATCAAAACGAGCCTAAGATCACCCAAATCGGCCAAAAACTGAGCAAGTTATGATCAAAACAATCATTTTACTCATAACTTTTGCTTTTTTTTGGCTGTTTTACCTAATTATTTTTTCATTATAAGGCAGTTGCACTTAGAAATTTATTATAAGTACCTATTAACACTAATTATAAGTGGTTTTGACTCAGTTTAGACCAGTTTCAGATAGATTAAATAACATTCAGTTGGGTCCAGTTGCAACTGGTGCAACTGGTTTTTTTGCAGTTTTTTGCAGTTGCAGTTGAGGTTGCAACAAATTTCATTCTTTGGCAACCAGTTGCAGTTGCAGTTGGACCAAATATGGTCAAAAAACTGGACCCAACCGGACTTTCAAACCCTAAACTCGATTACAATTGCCTTAGTCCAAAATATGTTTGATTACTGTGTTCGTGTTCGTATATACACTAACTCATATATCTACCGTACTTGTTTGAGATCCAGAAGAGCACGTCACGCCAGTTCAGCTCCCTTGTGCTTGAGGTTTGTGTTGTCTCCTTTCTGAACACTATCATTTCATGTTGTGTCGGAACCTATGTCGGTATCGTCGCTAGGAGATGGGGATGGAAGACAGATGTGCTGTACAGTCCTCTTGAAGAAGCCCGCTACTGACAAAGGGTGGGAGGTGCCTAATCCAGCATCTATGTGAGTATTTGTGGGGGAGTGTGCTCGGTACGTCAGATTGACTGGAATGCACGGGGCTGGGCGCAAGACCCGGAGAATCTTCTTTATTGCAATCGGTGAGGACACTGTCTATACTTAGGACTGTGGCTCTGCTGCCCTTTCAACAATGTTCTTGCAGCAGAGGGCCAAGAAGACCCAAAGAGGATAGGCCATCATGCTCCTCTGGGTTGTTTTCTTGTAATACCATAGAAGTAACCCAATGAAAGAGAATTTCGAGAATTTCTCAGAATCGGTGTTGGGAGAGGGAGGAAACCATGGTTATCAGAAGGCGTACTGCCATGGCCTAGAGGGAGAGGGGGAAACAGATATATGGAGACTTTGCAGGGCGGAAGATAAGCTGCATGCAAAACCAAACGTCAGTACATCTAAAGTCCCGGGTAGGACTTACTTATTGGTGCACTGACAGTGGCGAGGTGCATATCTGGACATAACCATGGGACATGCTCGGGACATGCACCGGCCGAAGTAGCAATGCGGGTGGCGCCGACAGTGCACACTACGAGTGCGACAGTGGTTAAAAAACAATCAAAGGTCAAGAAAAAGGAGAGAGCGCACCTTTGCCTGAGACAAAGGGTGCGAAGCTGGACAATTGACCAAAGGCAGGGGCACTGTACTGATTGGCCAGAGACAAATGCATGGACAAAGTTAACGGGGCATAACTAGATTAACCTGATGGAAGAACATGTGGCGGATGGTGGTGAGAATGTTATACTAGCGTGGAAAGCTTGAGACCTATTACAATTGAGGAGCGGCTCAGAGTGTGGTTGACTTGATCTTTGGAGATATGGTTGATCAAGGGCATCTGATGAGGATGGCAGTAATGTGCATACAGTGAGGCAAGGAATGATGAATTTTCGAGGACAAGACAGAGAGAAAGGAAGAATGTAAGAATGAGGCGAGAGGGGCTGTAAAATGAAGACGAGCTAAGTCGAGTCTGTAGGTGTCTGGCACGATTCTGAACCCTGGCCATAAGCTGACGTTGAGCAAGTCTCTCGACTGGGAAAACATGGCAATCTAGGCAAGAATCTGGGACTTTCTGGGGTTTTCTTGTGAATTGTATAGAAGAGTGTAGAGTTCTCGACGTGATGCTTTCGCCTTTCCCTCATCTGCAGAACTTTGTACTGCTACTAGTACCACTGCTCGAGCTCTCTCCGCTGCAGACTCGGATGTTCTCACCGCCCCTAGCTTGAACTGAAGACATTAGGCCATCTGTAATTGCACTAGGTGTTCAGAGCTGTTCAGAGCCATTCAAGGACACTCTGAACAGCTCTGAACACTCTGAACACCTAATTGCATTTACAGATGCTAACAATACTGATGGAAGCGACAAGGGCAGGTGAGTAGTAATGATGGTCGGAAGGATATGCACCACCAAAAGGCGTATGTCGGGTACTACAACGGGTAGCCTACATAGATGTAGTGGATGTGAGTCTTTCCCTCTCTTTGGAGGAGGGATGTCGCTGACTTGTTCAGCTATTCTTCCTCTTATCTCTCTGCGCAGGCAGAGTTGGACAACACACTCTCAACCCACAGATCTCGCCGGCAGACATCCCTCTTCCGAGGACACCTTTGTTGTTCAAGTTGTCGATGCCATCTGCTTCTGCGAGTGTCAGCATGAGAAGCCTTCGGGTTTGTGATACTACTAGCAGTGTTCCATCCGCCCATTCTGATCTACTGACCATACCCTCCGAAGTGGCACCCTCCGAACGAGCACCGTCCAAACAGACACGATCGGAAAGGCCACCGTCCAAGAGGCTGAGTGTCATTATCACGGATGATCGACTCCTTCAGCACTACACGGTGTTGAGAACAACAGGCAACGTGACAATCAAGGTGTTTACGACTGTCTTGGAGAAATCGTGTGATAGTGTTCCGTCCATCCATTCCGGTTGACTGACCATACCCTTTTTTAAAAAAAAATACTGACCATACTCTCCAAAGTGGCTCCCTCCAAACAAGTTCCATCCAAACAGACACAATCGGAAGGCCACCTTCCGAGAGACCGAGCATCACTATCACGGATGATGTCAACAAAGTCTTTCAGTATCTACATTGTAACGCCACTACAGGGGCGTTAAGTATGACATGTACTTCGGTTAAGTCACGGATGGTAACAGGAAAGGAGTGAGTCAGTTACGACTCAGTTCAATGATGAACAAGTACCACTTGGCCTCCGTGGACACAAGGGTAATAGCAAGGGCAGGCTCAAGCGCAACGGCGAGCGAATAGGGGAGTCAAGCAAAAGTGCGACTCAAGGGGTCGATTCGTGAGAGTGGACAGTGGTGTAGTATTACACAAGAAGTCAAGTCTACCGTACAAGCTAGGTAGCGTGAGACTTATATACTAGTACATGATGTTTGTCAGAGACAAACATAAGGCGCGATCCTAGGATCCGTGTCCTAGAGAGCTAACAAGGGGAACGTATGAAAAGAGAACAAGGGCATTCCGCGGGACGACGTGTGGATCAGAAGTCATCAGCGGATTCTGGAAGTTGTGCCATGGGGCATTGTAACGGTCATGCGCTAGGCGCGAGATAAGGGCCGAGGCGCAGATCGAAGCGGATCGTATCGTAAAAGTACAATGGAAGTCTGACACCGAACTCGAGTCACAAAGCAATGAAGAAAGAGGAGCGAAGAGGGGAAAATCGTAACATTACCCCCCCTTCAGATTCGAAGTCACCACGACTTCGACTAGTCGCTGGTATAGTAGCAGTCCTCCTCGGGGATAACAGTAGCCGGGTCAGGAGAAGGAGAACGGGGACAGGTATGCGAACGTAAAAACATGTGACGTCCTCGGCGGCCACACTTCTGACACCCCTCATACTGGGGACAGTCAATCTCGTCGTGCGTCGCCTTCCAGTCGAGACACTTCCCACACCAGTGAGTGCGTGGTGTGGGATTCTTGTATCGGGCCGACATCGGGGATAGTTGCCTTATGAGGCAGACGTCCACGCGATGGGCGAGGCTGCCACACCATTGGCACGTGTCCCGTTGCCCTTGTTCGGGGCAATCTCTTACGAGGTGGTCCTTGGACCAACACTCGTAACACCTGCGACGACGCGTGCTGCCTTCCCCTTGAAGGCGCGGCATCTTGCTGGGTCCTCTGATACGCGGTGGTAGTGGTATCTCGTCCGCGCTATCAGCATGGAGTTCAGACGAGTGTCGGGGACGTGTGGGCTTGGTCATTAGCTCCACGTATTGGTCGCTGATGAGGGGAATGATACGGGCGTACTGCAACCTCTTCCATACACTCGACATGTTCATGTCGAGATGGAATTGGTCCTTAGTCGCCTCTGCTTCTAGTCAGCGAAGGTCATCCTGGCACACCTTGAGCGCGTCTTGTGCTTTGAGACAGGTACGCAGGCGGGAGACATCCGCGTGTAGCGTGGGGTAGTGGAGGGAGGAGATCACCTCGTCGATTACGATGCGACGAGGGTCATGAGGGTGGAATAGATCCACCTGCTGGTCCGTGACGTGTTGTGGGAGTTGGTTAGCTTGGACAGTACGCAGGTAGACGGATGTGACGTAGCAGGGCTCCCCCTTGCCCATGGTTCCCACAACCTCCTGATAATCCTTTCGGTAGTAAATGTACCGTGCCACCTCCTTCTTGCCCGGCTCTCCGATCATGAGTGGGTGGAAGCGTGGGGAAGTGGGGTCGTTGAAGAAGTATGGGACACCCGGCTCCCCTGACTTGTCGTTGTCCTCGTTGTCGAGGAGGGCGTAGTGGGGGTCGGGGACAGCGACTTCGACAGTGGGGCGAGGGGTCAATACATGGTCTATGCCAGGTGGGAATGGGGGTAGTGGGAGGTTAGGTATGTGGAGCGTGCTCAGCATGGGGGGTGAGGTGAGTGAGGGTGAAGCTGGTGATTCAGGGGACTCTGACGATTCCGCCGGTTCAACAACAGTGGGTAGGGAGGTGTCGGGGTCGAGCGTGAATTCTGGTAGAGGTTCCAGAGTGACAATGCGCGAGTAGGGGGTGTATGCGTTATATCCCATGACCGGGATACCAGCCTCTTGAGATGGTACCGTCAAGTTTTTGAGGATGATCTGAGATGGGGGGTGGACAGGGACAGTGGTGATGATGGGTGTTTCAGACATGAGGTTTCCGAGGATGATCATGAGTAAGGAGAGGGTGGTGCATCTTTTATATCTTTCGTCCAGCCCCTTCAGTGGTAGGATTTTGCTGGTAGAACTCGGCGATTAAGTCAGATGCATGGTGAACGTTATCGAGTGGTTCCCACGAGCTGTCACTCATGGGAAATCCCTTCCACTGGATCAGGAATTGGAGTTTGCGCCCTCGGCCATGAAGGCGCGATTGCAACATGCGCTCCACTTCAAACTCTTCTTCTCCTTCGATAAGGTCAGGTGGAGGTCGCGTGAAGTTGGTTCCGTGGAGTTCCGTCTCCTTATATGGCGTAAGGAGGTTCGCATGGAACACGGGGTGTATCTTCCACGTCTTTGGAAGGTCTAGTTTGTACGAGACCGCCGATAAGACTTTCTTGATTCGGAATGGTCCATGACATTTTGGGGCAAGCTTTGCGGTGGGGTAGAAGGTCCGGAGGTTTGTCCCCTCCAACCATACATGAGCGCCTTCTAGATAAGGTATAAAGCGCGTCTTCCCCTGCTTTGCCATAAGCTCTGTGTGTGTTTGATGCAGTCTTGTGCGTGCTGGCGTCTATCACCCATTTCTTCCAGTCGTTGATCTACAGACGGAGTTGACGTGGGTTTTGATGTCCATGTGGTACGTGGTTCCCATCCCATGATCAACAAGAATGGGGAGTGCTTGGTTGTGGCATTCGGCCACGAGTTGTGCGTGAATTGCGCTACTGGGAGTGCCTCCGCCCAGTTGTCCTGTTGCACGTTGCTCCAGTGACGGAGATACTGTTCTAGCCACTGGTTAGTGCGCTCGGACTGACCATCCATCTGTGGGTGGTATGCGGAGGAGATGTTCTGATGGATTCCCAGCGTCTTGCACAGGTCCTTCATGAAGGCGGACGTGAAGCGCGGGTCTCGGTCCGTGATCATCTTTCAGGGAATGCTATAGTGTGGATAAATGTGGTGGAGATAGAGTCGCGCCACTCCTTCCACGGTAATCGTCTTGTTACATGGGATGAAGATGGCTGCTTTCGAACAATCGTGGTCGGTGATGGTGAGGATGGAGTCATATCCATCGGACAGGGGTAGTTTGGTGATGAAGTCCATTGTTACGACTTCAAATGGTTCGGCGTCGGGGTCTGTGGCGATGGGGAAGAGGTGTGGCTTCTGTCGGTGGGGGTTGATTTTGTTGGCTTGGCATGTCGCGCAGCCCTTGACATAGTCTTCCATGTCCTTCCGCATGCTCGGCCACCAGTAGTCCCGTCGCACCAACTCTAGTGTGTTTGTGATCCCTGGGTGGCCCATACTAGGCATGTCGTGGAAAAAGGTAATTACCCCCCATTTAAGATTGTTGTCACCCACGACAATGAGAGCATCGCCTTTCCACCAGAGTCCTTGGTGCTTTTTCAGGTTGTGGGGTTCGACCCACACAAGGACGGCTTTCTTGTCCATGTTTTGCGCTATTTGCATCCAAATGTCCATGTCGTGCATTGACATCTGGGTTGCACGTATGAATCGGTCAGTGGGGAGGACAATAACGTTGTTGTTGTCCTCCTCGTTGGGCTCATAGTCAGCTCGTCATGAGAGGGCATCCGCGCGACCATTTTTTATACCAGGTACGTGCTTCAGTGCGAAGTCATACTCTGATAATTCTAGAAACTCGCGCGCCACTCTTTGGCTGATTTTGTGGGGGTCTTTCCAATACTGTAGATTGGCATGGTCGGTGTGAATAATGATTTTGTGGGGAGATCCAACTAGGTAGGTGCGCCATGCTCGAAGCACCTTTACCACTGCCAGCAGTTCCTGGTCGTAGATGTCGTAGTTGCGTTCTGCTTCCGTTAGTGATTCGGAATGGAACGTGACCGGGTGCATGCGTCGGTCCGGTCCTAATTGATTGAGTACCGCCCCTAGGGCTACGTTGGACGCATCTACCTCAAGTTCAAATGGTTTCGTGAGGTCAGGGAATAGGAGTGTAGGTTCTCAGCTGATGCTTCGTCGGATATTATCGAATGCATCCTGCTGCTTCTGGTCCCAATGCCAGGGGGTATCTTTCTTTGTGAGGTCGTGTAATGGGCGAGCGAGGGTGGAGAATCCTCGGATAAACTGCCTATAGAAGTTGCAGAAGCCAAGGAAGGCGCATATGTTACGATTTTCCCCTCTTCGCTCCCCTTTCTCCATTACCTTGTGACTCGAGTTCGGTGTCAGACTTCCATTGTACTTTTACGATATGATCCGCTTCAATCCGAGCCTCGGCCCTTATCTCGCGCCTAGCGCATGACCGTTATGACGCCCATGGCGTGACTTCCAGAACCCGCTGACGACTTCTGATCCACGCGTCGTCCTGCAGGATTCCCTTGTTCCCTTTTCGTAGTTTCCCCTTGTTAGCTCTCTAGGACCTGGATCCTAGGATCGCGCCATATGTTTGTCCCAGACAAACATCCTGTATTAGTATATAAGTCTCACACTACCTAGCTTGTACGGTAGACTTGACTTCTTGTGTAATACCACACTGCTGTCTATTCTCACGATCCGAACCTTTGAGTCGCCTTTGTGCTTGACTCCCATTCTTCGCTCGTCTTTGCACTTGAGCATATATCCGCTATTACCCTTGTGTTCACGGAGACCAAGTGGTACTTGTACACCCTCGAACTGAGTCTTAAACCAACTCACTCACATCCCGTTACCGCCCGTGACTTAACTGAAGTACACGTCGTACTTAACGCCCCTGTGGTGGCGTTACATTAAGTCAAGTCTCTCACAGTGGCGACATCTAGTCGTGCACGATCAAAGTTCCAACCGGAATACATCACCCGGTTCACCACTGACGAGCTCTCTGACCATATTAAAGGAGCAGCTGTCTGGGCAGAAATCGACGGAGTTGAAGGATACTTTATCTTCAACCCTAGAAAGAAGGAATACCTCCAGATTCATTATCTCGAGGACAAACGTCTCTGGGCTTTTATTGACTACTCAGCCAGAGAAAGTAGCTGGTATACTATCGGACCAGTACCCCTTGATCTACACGTAGGGCCGATACAAACCAATAACCCGAAAGGAATCGACATCGATTCAGACCCTGACTCTCCTAGTGTCTCCGTACCAACAACTACGCTACCCCCTCTCCCGCTTCCTGATCTTGTACCCCAACCCATGTCCCAGACCTATGCCTCAGCAAGCACGACCCTTACCAGCGGAGGACCAGCTCCTTCTGGTAGTGGAGGCGCTCCTAGCGGCAGCCCGTCAGGTGGAGCAGCGGCTCCTAGTGGCGGAAGCGCAGCTCCTGGAGGAAGTCTCCCGAGTAGCGGCACTGGTGGAGGAAGTGCGCCAGGTGGTGGAGGAGGTGGCACAGGTGGCGGAGGAGGCGGGGGCAGTGGAGCAGGTGGTGCTCCTATCCCCCCCGTCGGAGCCGCACCAGCCGCAATCCCACCCGCGCCAGGAGGACACGGACGCCTAGGGGGAAACCCACCTCCCAAATTCAATGGAGACCGAGAAAAAAGCAAGCAGTTTATGCTTGCGTTCAATCTCTATCGAGAAATGAACCCCACCGTCGACCAGCTCGCCATCCCCTACCCCCATGCAATGACCTTTCTCTCATACATCCGAGGACCCCTCGTCGACGATTGGGTTACAGAGCAGTTCGCTTGGCTTGAGGACCAGCGAAACACAGGAGTTCTGATGACAGAGATGAACCTGTGGAACACCGTCCGGGATCGGTTCATACAGTCCTATACCGATACGGCGGAACGAACCAAAGCCCGAAAGAGTTTGCAAACTCTAACTATGAAGGGTGAAGACATCGACACTTATGTGGCTACGTTCTCCAACCTAGTCCACAAAGCAGGATATAACCCTGACGAAGCCACGACCCTGGAAATGTTCCAGGATGGACTCCCAGACCAGTTAGTCATTAATGCCACACGTTTCCAACACCCGATCACATGGGATGATTGGAAAGCGGCTGCTCACCTACAGCAAGCTGAGTACTTGCTTTTAAAGGACCGCCTGGGGAAAAACAGACCCCAACGCGGAAAGAAGAACGGACGCAGCCGAGAGCAGTGGGTCCAGGCCCTCCATCAAAACAGAAACCCAAACACCATGGATGTTGGACGCGCCAGAGCCTCCGTGGCCCTTACCGATGGAGATAAGGCCCAGCTTCAGAAGGAGGGACGATGTTTTAGATGTCGTGCTCAAGGGCACCTGTCGCGTAACTGCCCACAAAAGGGAACGCGCGCGGCTGTTGCCCCCACCGCTGGACCCTCCTCCCTTACCATGACTCCAAACGTACCAACTCCCGCCGTCCATTCTATCACCGTATCTTCTAATTGCGTACTTTCGAATGAAGAGCAGGCGGATGCACAGATCGCTGCAATGAAAGCGCAGACGCAGGAGGTCAGGGACCTCATGGTGGACAAACTCTTTGGATGAGAGGATTTTCTCGATGCTTGAACCCAGCGGCCTGGGCTAGAGCGTTAAATTTGAACGTGTACACTAGCAGATATCGATCCATGCGAATTCCAGTCTTATTCAAATCTGCATACACAACAGCCGAACGACAAGTCCTAGTAGACTCAGGAGCAACCGACAATTTTATTTGTTCGACACTGCTCAAACGATTACAAATATCCACCAGGAACATTACCCACCCCATCCGCATCTGGAACGTAGATGGGACGAACAACCAGGACGGAGAGATCACGCAGTACACTGATCTCACCGTAA
This sequence comes from Lactarius sanguifluus, assembly GCA_021527775.1. Lineage (NCBI taxonomy): Eukaryota > Fungi > Basidiomycota > Agaricomycetes > Russulales > Russulaceae > Lactarius > Lactarius sanguifluus. The sequence continues at coordinate 1,013,920 of JAKEYF010000006.1, forward strand.
GAACAGGGAAGGAGACCAAGACGCTTCGTTTCCTAATCACAAACTTAGGAAGAGACGAAGTGATCCTCGGATACCCCTGGTTCACAGCCTTTGAACCCCAGATACGATGGGGAGAGGCAACGTTGAACGAGGAGTTTCAACCAGTCGTCATTTCCAGCCTTCATCTGTCAGACGAAGCCACGCCTATGGAAGCATCCATACGAGCGTTGGAGACGTATGAACTTGATGAAGAGGCGTGGGAGCAACTCATGGACAACGAGCAAGACCCCTGCATCGCATTCCTGCGAAAAACGACAACAGCCTCAGAGCTAGCCCAACGAGAGGCAGCAAAAAGGCCTGAACGCACTTTCGAAGAGCTAGTACCTGCGGAGTACTGGCGTCACCATAAAGTCTTCAGTGAAGAAGCATCCCACCGATTCCCTCCCTCACGATGTGGGACCACGCCATTGACCTACTCCCAAACGCCCTGCCGGCACTAGACTGTAAAGTGTACCCGCTGGCGCAGTGTAACGTTCCACCGGACGTTCCTTCTTGCGGACTGCGCAAGGCTACTAGCGGGACCTAACGATCACAGAGGATGTCGACTTCACGTACTCGTTCGGCTATACGCTCACAAGTAAGACGTAATAGCGTGGCCCAAAGGATATGGACGGCGGTGATGGCCAGAAAGAGTAAAAGACGATCAAAGGCGATAGACAACCGACCAATGATGTAGAGGGGAGGAGTCGCGACAGACAGCCAGCGACGAGGATAAGCGGAAAATGAAGGGATAGCAGACAGCGGCAAAGACAGCACACTGGAGCACAGCTAAGGACTAGGAGAGGCAAAGAGGCAGACAGCCGTCTATTGCAATGCAGAGCCAAATGAACCAACAGCCAACGAATGGCAGTACAAATGGGTGGACAATCCAAGAAGTCAAGCTTAGGTCTTCAGCGACCATAAGCCTCTCTACTTATACACATCCAAGGAGGTTTGAACCCCAGCTTGGAACTCCGAAACCCTAGTATACGGATCCTAGGAATGAGTCACAACTACGTCAGAGATAAGAGTCAGCCAATGGCGTTACACGCGCATGGCACGAGTCAGAGATAAGGAAACACGAGTCATACAGCCATCAAACATGAGGCAATCTAGATCAGTCCAGACACAATCGATAACGAGTCACAAACACGAGGCGTTCTAGGCCGGTCCAGGCACAAGCTCATCTGGACCCATCTGGTGCAGGTCTAGCCAGGTCACGTGCCAGGGTCACGTGACGGGCGGGCGCTAAGGTCACGTGCGCTACTCCCAGTATTCTGGATCACTTCGCTGAGCGCTTCCGGGTTCGTAGTAGTACTGCGTGGGAGACTTAGCTCTTTCGTGGACGTGGGCAGCCACAATCCTTGCCACTTCGGCTTCTTCTCCCGCGTATTCTGACGCGCTTTTCCTCCTAGCGGTGTTCGGGGTCTTCTGGTGGGGTGTTCGAGGGACGGTCGAAGGTGAAACCGTAACATTACCCTCTCTCTTGGCACAACGCCCACGTTGTGTAGAAGCGGCGGCGGGACGGTTGAGCGAACGGGCGTACTTGGCCAGGTTCATCCTCATGCCAATGTCGCGTTCCTTTTTGAGGTCTCCAGCCAGACAAGCCTGCATGCGTCGGATCTGCATATCAGCTAGGCGGTCGGCGAACTCTTCTTCGGTCATCGGTGTCATTGGTGTAGCCGGGTGTGCGTGGTGAGAAATCGGTTTGAAACCGGCATCCGATATTGGTGATGCGTGCGGTGTAGGGGCACGTCTTTCTGTTGGCGGCACGACGATTGTAGTCGGCGCGATCCTTGTCGTTGGTGCGTATGTCGCCACATTGCTCCCGTGAACGGGCTTTTGCGTCTGCGTCCTCCCGCGTGGTTGTTCAGCCTGCGGCGTATAGCGCGGCGGTGCGGGGCGCTCCTCGTCTTCGTCGTTGTATCGTTGCTGCCAGTGGTTGCGGTCTCGCGGCAAGTCCCTATTCGGACAGTTCCTTCGCGTATGACCCGTCTTCCAACAATGGTGGCACTTAGCTTTGTTGCGGACATATGCTCGTCCCGCAGTCAAGTCCATGGCGTCGGGGTTGCTCTGGAAAGCAAACCATCCGGTATTCTCCGCAGCCTGCGCTTCCTGCGCGGCGTCAGCCTCGGCACTACCCCAAGAGGTAGGCGGCACGTATGGGGTCGAATCTTGTATCGGTGGGGCGTTAAACGTGTTCGGGCCCTTCCAGCTCGCTTGTTCAGCGGCAGGCGCGACAGTCGCTTCCCACATTGCGTCTTGCAAGTCAGGGCCAGCGTCGTGGTATAGCTGTGTCAGCTCCTGCACTTGTGCTCGCATGTCGGGCACTGCTTCTTCGTGCAGATCAGCCTCGATCATGTAGTCCGGGATTCCGGCATCGCGGTAGTTCTTCAGCCGGTCCTTTCCAAACTTGGCGATGAACTTCTTTTCCCAAGAAGGTCTGGACGGCGACTTAGCTGGTTGTGCCTTCTCGGCAACTCTCTTCTTGGCGGGTTCCTGCTTGACAGCACGCGTCTTCTTGCGCGGCACAGGGGCTACCCTCTCTCTAGGTTCTTCGACGTATTCTTGTACAGCCTCGTCAGGCACTCCCGAGTAGTAGTACTCGTCGACTTCGTCTTGACAGCCGTATTCTTCTCTCGCGTCGCCACGCGGCTCTTCGACGTATTCGTTAACCTCGTCAGGTTCTTCCTCTGAGTCTTGGCTATCATTGTCGCACAAGGAGGGTGGTGAAGGTACTTCCCAATTTGGATAGTCCTCATCAACGGAGCTCCAATCTTCGGCGTCCGGATCTTCAGCTGCGGCGTATTCTTCTCTCGCGTCGTCACGCGGCACAAACTCTTGAACGAATCTCCGGATTGTGTCCTCCAGGATGTCTTCGTCGTCGTCATCCATGTCCGTGGCACGCCACTCTTCTATTTGAGCTAGGCGTTCTTCAGCCCACTGGTCGACAGGATCTCTGAACAAGGAAAGAAAGATTGTTGCAAGCTGGTATTGCGAGAATATTGGACTTAGCTGTCCGGACCATCGGTCCCATGAATCCATAAAGTCGGGTGCGCGTTCGCAATCCCCATCAAACATCTGCGGCGTCGCAGCCAGCCCAGAGTCTTCGTCTTCGTCTTCTTTGTCTTCAGCCAGTTGTTCTTGGGTGTCGGCGTCCCCTTCGGCGTACAGCCGGTCTTCGTCTTCGCTTTGCCCTTCATCAGCCAGAGTTTCCTCGGCAGGGTCTTCTTCGTCGTTCTCGTCGTCGTCGTCAGCCAGAATTTCTTCGGCAAGTTGTGCAGCCTGGGTTTCCCCGGCGAGTTCTTCTTCTTCATCGTCCCCTACAGCCTGAGGGTCGTCCTCGGCGGGATAGATGTCGTTGTCGTACTCTTCAGGATGTTGCTCTTGATGACGGGCACTGATCGCCCAGATGTAGTCCGTTGCAGCCTGCTCGTAAGCGGCGGGATCTTCGTATTCTTCGTAATCTTCGTAGTGTTCTTCAGCCTGCTCATAAGCGGCAACACTGTCGTCGTCGTTGACATAGTTCTTGAGGATTTGATACCGAGACATCTTGTGACAGAAAGGTAGGAGAAGCTTGACTTAATGTAACGTTCCACCGGACGTTCCTTCTTGCGGACTGCGCAAGGCTACTAGCGGGACCTAACGATCACAGAGGATGTCGACTTCACGTACTCGTTCGGCTATACGCTCACAAGTAAGACGTAATAGCGTGGCCCAAAGGATATGGACGGCGGTGATGGCCAGAAAGAGTAAAAGACGATCAAAGGCGATAGACAACCGACCAATGATGTAGAGGGGAGGAGTCGCGACAGACAGCCAGCGACGAGGATAAGCGGAAAATGAAGGGATAGCAGACAGCGGCAAAGACAGCACACTGGAGCACAGCTAAGGACTAGGAGAGGCAAAGAGGCAGACAGCCGTCTATTGCAATGCAGAGCCAAATGAACCAACAGCCAACGAATGGCAGTACAAATGGGTGGACAATCCAAGAAGTCAAGCTTAGGTCTTCAGCGACCATAAGCCTCTCTACTTATACACATCCAAGGAGGTTTGAACCCCAGCTTGGAACTCCGAAACCCTAGTATACGGATCCTAGGAATGAGTCACAACTACGTCAGAGATAAGAGTCAGCCAATGGCGTTACGCGCGCATGGCACGAGTCAGAGATAAGGAAACACGAGTCATACAGCCATCAAACATGAGGCAATCTAGATCAGTCCAGACACAATCGATAACGAGTCACAAACACGAGGCGTTCTAGGCCGGTCCAGGCACAAGCTCATCTGGACCCATCTGGTGCAGGTCTAGCCAGGTCACGTGCCAGGGTCACGTGACGGGCGGGCGCTAAGGTCACGTGCGCTACTCCCAGTATTCTGGATCACTTCGCTGAGCGCTTCCGGGTTCGTAGTAGTACTGCGTGGGAGACTTAGCTCTTTCGTGGACGTGGGCAGCCACAATCCTTGCCACTTCGGCTTCTTCTCCCGCGTATTCTGACGCGCTTTTCCTCCTAGCGGTGTTCGGGGTCTTCTGGTGGGGTGTTCGAGGGACGGTCGAAGGCGAAACCGTAACACGCAGAATGAAGAAGAAGCGCTCACTACGTTCCTCACCGAGCAGCTTGACAAAGGATATATCAGGCCCTCTAAATCCACTTACGCGTCGCCATTCTTCTTCATCAAAAAGAAAGACGGGAAGTTGAGACCCGTCCAAGATTACAGACGGTTGAATGAAATCACCATCCGCAACCACTACCCCCTCCCTCTCATTCCCGAGCTCATTGACCGCATACGAGGAGCCAAATTATTCTCAAAACTCGATGTGAGATGGGGCTATAACAACGTACGGATCAAACCGGGGGACGAACATAAGGCGGCGTTTAAGACGAACCGAGGGCTGTTCGAACCCCTGGTTATGTACTTTGGCCTCACCAACTCCCCGTCAACATTCCAGGCGATGATGGATTACATCTTCCGAGACCTCATCCTACTCGGGTTAGTGATTGTCTACATGGATGACATCCTAATCGCCACCGCTCTCGACCATGCCCAGCATCGAGAAGTGTTGCATGAGGTACTACGTCTCTGCGAAGAACACGACCTATACATCAAACCAGAGAAGTGCGAGTTCGAGGTGTTAGAAATCAAATACCTCGGACTTATCATTGGACATGGGAATGTCCGGATGGACCCTGTTAAGGTACGGGGAATCCTGGAATGGCCAGCTCCAAGAAGCCTCAGAGAAGTACGCGCTTTCCTTGGCTTCTGCAACTTCTATAGACGGTTTATCTGAGGATTCTCCACCCTCGCTTGCCCATTACATGACCTCACAAAGAAGGACACCCCCTGGCACTGGGGCCAGAAGCAGCAGGATGCATTCGATAATATCAGACGAAGCATCGGCCGAGAACCTACACTTCTCTTCCCCGATCTCACAAAGCCATTTGAGCTCGAGGTAGACGCGTCCAACGTAGCCCTAGGAGCTGTACTTAACTAGTTGGGACCCGACCAACGCATGCACCCAGTTGCATTCCACTCCGAATCGCTGACGGAAGCGGAACGTAACTACGACATCTACGACAGAGAGCTACTGGCAGTGGTTAAGGCACTGCGAGCATGGCGCACCTACCTAGTCGGCTCCCCCCATAAAATCATTATCCACACCGACCACGCCAACCTGCAATATTGGAAAGACCCATGAAAGATCAGCAGGCACATGGCGCGCGAGTTCTTGGAGCTATCAGAATACAACTTCGCACTGAAGCATGTACCTGGTATAAAAAATGGTCACGCGGACGCCCTCTCACGGCGAGCTGACTACGAACCGAACGAGGAGGACAACAATGATGTTATCGTCCTCCCTGCCGACCGATTCATACGTGCAACCCAGATGTCAATGCACGACATGGACATCTGGACGCAAATTGCCCAGAATATGGACGAAAAGGCCGTCCTCGTGTGGGTCGAACCCCACAACCTGAAAAAGCACCAAGGTCTCTGGTGGAAAGGGGACGCTCTCGTTGTCGTGGGCGACAACGATCTTAAACGGGGGGGTAATCACCTTTTTCCACGACATGCCTAGCATGGGCCACCCAGGAATCGCAAACACACTAGAGTTGGTACGACGTGACTACTGGTGGCCGAATATGCGGAAGGACGTGGAAGACTACGTCAAGGGCTGTGCGACGTGCCAAGCCAACAAAATCAACCCTCACCAACAAAAGCCACACCTTTTCCCCATCACCACAGACCCCGACGCTGAACCATTCGAAGTCGTAACAATGGACTTTATCACGAAGCTACCCCCGTCTAATGGATATGACTCCATCCTCACCATCACCGACCACGATTGTTCGAAAGCAGCCATCTTCATCCCGTGTAATGAGACAATTACCGCAGAAGGAGTGGCGCGACTCTACCTCCACCACGTTTATCCACACTACGGCATTCCCCAAAAGATGATCACAGATCGAGACCCACGCTTCACGTCCGCCTTCATGAAGGACCTGTGTAAGACGCTGGGAATCCGTCAGAACATCTCCTCCGCATACCATCCACAGACGGATGGTCAGTCCGAGTGCACGAATCAGTGGCTAGAACAGTATCTGCGCCACTGGAGCAACGTGCAACAGGACAACTGGGCGGAGGCACTCCCAGTAGCGCAATTCGTGCACAACTCGTGGCCGAATGCCACGACGAAGCACTCTCCATTCTCGTTGATCATGGGATGGGAACCACGTACCACGTGGACATCAAAACCCACGTCGACTCCGTCCGTGGATCAGCGACTAGAAGAGATGGGTAACAGTCGCCAGCACGCACAAGATTGCATCAAACACGCACAAGAGCTCATGGCAAAACGAGGGAAGACGCGCTTTATACCTTATCTAGAAGGCGCTCAAGTATGGTTGGAGGGGACGAACCTCCAAACCTTCTACCCCACCGCAAAGCTCGCCCCAAAATGTCACGGACCGTTCCGAATTAAGAAAGTCTTATCGGCGGTCTCATACGAACTAGATCTTCCAAAGACGTGGAAGATACACCCTGTGTTCCATGCGAACCTCCTCACACCATATAAGGAGACGGAACTCCACGGAACCAACTTCATGCGACCCCCACCTGACCTTATCGAAGGAGAAGAAGAGTTCGAAGTGGAGCGCGTGTTGCAATCACGCCTTCATGGCCGAGGGCGCAAACTTCAGTTCTTGATCCAGTGGAAGGGATTTCCCATGAGTGACAGCTCGTAGGAACCACTCGATAACGTTCGTCACGCACCTGACTTAATCGCCGAATTTTACCAGCAAAATCCTACCGCCGAAGGGGCTGGACGAAAGATATAAAAGGCGTACCTCCTTCACCCACTCCCGCTGTCAATGATCATCCCCGAAAACCTCATGTCTGAAACACCCGTTGTCACCACTGTCCCTGTCCGACCCCCGTCTCAGATTATTCTCGAAAACCTAACCGTGCCGTCCCAGGAGGCTGGCATCCCAGTCATGGGATACGACGCCTATACCCCCTACTTGCGCATCGTCACTCCGGAACCTCTGCTGGAATTCATGCTTAACCCCGACAATTCCCTGCCCACCATTGCCAAACCAGAGGAGTCGCCGGACTCCCCTAAGTCGACGTACTCATCTCCGTTTGTCCCACCACCCACGCTGAGCACACTCCACCAATCCGACCTCCCACTACCCCTGTTTCCACCTGGTATGGACCACGTATTCACCCCTCGCCCCACAGTAGAGCTCGCAGTTCCTGACCACCGCTACGCCCTCCTTGACGACAAAGATGAGGATAAGTCAGGGGAACTGGGCATCCCCTACTTCCTTAACAACCCCACCTCCCTGCACTTCTACCCGCTCATGATTGGGGAGCTGGGGAAGAAGGAAGTGGCACGGTACATCTACTACCGGAAGGAGTACCAGGAGGTCGTGGGCACCATGGGCAAGGGGGAACCTTGCTACGTCACATCCGTCTACCTGCGTACTGTCTAAGCTAACCAACTCCCACAACACGTCACGGACCAGCAGGTGGACCTCTTCCACCCTCACGACCCACGCCGCATCGTAATTGATGAGGTGATCTCCTCCCTCCACTACCCCGCACTCCACGCGGACGTCTCTCGCCTGCGCGCCTGCCTTGAGGTGCGAGACGTGCTTAAGGTGTGTCGGGACGACCTTCGCAGGCTGGAGGCCGAAGCAACAAAAGACCAATTCCACCTCGACATGAACATGTCGAGCGTACGGAAGAGGTTGCAGTACGCCAGAATCATCCCCCTCATCAGCGACCGATATGTGGAGCTGATGACGAAACCCACTCGCCCCCGCCACTCGTATGAGCTCTGCGCTGATGGCACGGGCGAGATGCCACTACCACCGCGTACTGGAGGGCCTAGCGAGATGCCACGCCTTCAGGGGGAAGGCAGCACACGTCGTCGCAGGTGTTACGAGTGTCGGTCCAAGGACCACCTCGTAAGAGACTGCCCCGAGCGAGGCTGGTGGGACGCATGCCAATGGTGTGGCAGTCTCGCCCATCGCGTGGATGTCTGCCTCATAAGGCGACTATCCCCGATGTCCACCCGATACGAGAATCCCACACCGTGCACCCGCTGGTGTGGGAAGTGCCTCGACTTCCGGGCGACGCACGACGAGATCAACTGCCCCCAGTACGAGGAATGCCATAAGTGTGGTCGCCGGGGGCACCACATGTTTTTACGTACTCATACCTGTCCCCGTTCCCCCTCCCCTGACCCGGCTACGGTCATCCCCGAAGAGGACTGTTACTATACCAGCGATTAGTCGAAGTTGAGGCAACTTCGAGTCTGACGGGGGGGTAATTGTAACGTCTACCACGGACGTTGGCCTGACTTAGGCTTCTCTGGTTGTGGCGAATCTAACAAGAGGGTAGAAGAGACGATTGACTCGGCTTTGTGGATAGAACTGGGGGTGAGGGAATAACTCTCCTGCTAGTCCTCTGTACGCGTGAAGGTCTTCTCCTTGTTGTACACCGATGGGAAGAGTGTCAGAGGTCTCGAGTTCGTCCCAGTCAGGGTGGTCGATGATGTAGATGGTGCAGTAAGGGGATGCTACGCGTTCGTTGAGGTAGAAGAAGACTTGGTGGCAAGTAGCGTCGAGAGGATAATCCACTGCCCACAAAGGGGACGTCGGGATAAGTCACAGGGGATCCCTTGGTCTTAGGGATATGCTGGACGACTCACTTAAAGGGGGAGATCCCTATAGAGCGATGAACTGCGAGTGGTATTGGAAGAAGACCAAGATGCCGTTCTTGGTCTTCGCAGCTCTCTACTTATACAGTTACGCGCGGGCTTTCAAGCGCCGCTTCAATCCGTACTAGCCAATAGCGTAAGTACCGTGAACCCTAGTACAACTATCCTAGTATGAGTCACAGTCCGAGTCATGATCCGATCCGTTATCGTACACAATCACATGCGCCGGAGCTTACCCGGCTGACTGATCCTACAAGTCCATGACGATATACTGCTGACGCGGTGTCATACCCCTGACGTCAGTGTCCACTTCCGGGCCGAACGTAACATCACCCCCTTTTCAGGATCGGGCCCCAGACCGACCACGCTCCAAGACTTCCCTTATCGTGGCAATGCGTTGTCCCTCCTCTGCTCCGGGCCGATAGGAGTCCCTCTCGTCTTCGATGCGCTTGATGGCGTTCGCGCGCTCTAACCGCAGTACGCACTGTCGTCGGGTGATCCCGATCTTCTCGAGCTCTTCCACCTTCTTGCGTAACTCCTCCTCCTTGGCCGCGTATCCCGCCTGAAGGCATCGGTAGCGGTGTATCTCCGCTGTGACCGAGAGGTCCTTCATACCCAAGAGGGCGGCGTCGACCGACTCGCGGTAGCTGCTGTCCTGGTCTAAGAAGATCAGGTCGTCGTCGGTGTAGGGCGCTGGGCTTGGGTGGTCGTAGTCGGGCGCGGCATGTACGGACTTCCCGTACTGCTGGTCGCTGCCCTGTCGGTAGGCGAGGACGAAGGGGTCCGCCGTAAAGACGAGCTGCGTATACCGAGCTGGGTGCAGCCTCCCTTGAGCGTCGCGGATCTGGAATGGGATGTAATGTACTCCCCTGTTGTGTTGGTACCCGTGGGGTGGTGGAGTTTCCACCCGAGATCGGGAAACTGGACTGTGTTCCTCCGCCTGATATCGGCGGAGCGCGGGTCGAGCAGCCTTCGGAGCACGCATTGGTCTCCCGTTGGTGTCGCATACCGGCGGGGTTTCGTCGTGAGTAATGGTGAGGTGAGTCCCATACGTGATATGGCGGTTGAGCGGGCAATGCTCCTCCGACAGGTACCGGTTGTACTCTCGATCTTCCGGTACCGTAGTTTGGTCTTGACGGGACGGAGGTCTCGTCGGGACGTAACCTTGCGACGAAGGGGGCCGTGAATGTACGGCTGTAGGGCTTGGCGAAGGAAGAAGGGATGGGACGGGGGAACTGTGACGACTGCTTGCTGGTTGAAGGGGCTCGGGAAGCGACACGGGTGATAGTGTTGCGGCATCTTGTATGATGAGGGTCGGCTGGACTGAGATGGGGAGTAGGTCGTCGAGGACATAGTGAACTTGAACTGGCGATTGGGACATAAGTGTGGGGAATGGAGAGGGAAGGAGATGGGGACGTCTCTTGGGTTTTCCCTGTGCTTATATGCACTTCCCTGGCGGGGTTCAAATGTTTGAACTCCCTTATCGCTTCATCCGCAAAGACGTCATCCTTCGAGACCCATTGATTATCGGAGTCCGGGTATCCGCGCCACTTTACCAAATACTGCAGTTTCTTGGTTCTGCCGAATCGCCGAGAGTCTAGAATCTTCTCGACTTCGTATTCTTCTTCGCCTCCTTCCAGTTCCGGCGGTGGGCGCTGATAGTTAGGGCCGTGTGTGGGAGTTTCACGGTAGGGAGTCAGAAGGTCTGTGTGGAATACTGGGTGGATGCTCCACTGCGTGGGAAGTTCTAGACGGTAATTGACTGCGGACATCACCTGGATGATCTGGAATGGTCCATGTCTTCTGGGCGCAAGCTTTGTGGTTGGCTGGTTGGTACGTAGGTGGCGGCCTTCTAGCCATACTAAGTCCCCGATTTGGTACTTGGGCGTATCTTTGTGTTTGATCCAGCCCTGCTGCGCTTTGATCATCAGTTCCTGGGCGCGCGTTCTAGCCTCTCTGAACTGTTTCAAGCGTAATGCTACTTGGGGAATCGGTGAGGGGCGGTCCGTCCAATCGGCTCGCGGGTTATATCCCATAAGGAGGTTGAAAGGGGACTCCTTTGTCGCTTCGTTAGGCCAATTATTGTGCGTGAATTCGGCCATTGGGAGGTATTCGATCCAGTTATCCTGTCGTTCGTTGACCCAGAACCTGAGGTATTGTTCCAGCCACTGGTTGGTGCGTTCTGATTGACCGTCCGTGCGAGGGTGGTAAGCCGTGGAGATGTTCTGCTCTATACCCAGTATCTTGCACAGTTCTCTTACGAACTTGGAGGCGAATCGGGGATCTCGGTCGCTGATAATGCGCGACGGTAGTCCGAACCGGGTGAATACGTGTTTTACGTACAGGGCTGCAGTTCCTTCCGCCGTGATTTCCTCTAGGCACGGGATGAATATGGCTGCTTTGGAGCAGTCGTGGTCTGTGATCGTCAGTATCGAGTCACACCCCTCCGATTGTGGTAGCTTGGTGATGAAGTCGAGCGCTATGGTTTGGAACGGGGTTGCTTCCGGTGTTGGAAATATTGGTCGTAGAGGGGCTCTCGTGGGTCGGTTGTTGACCTTGATCCTTTGACAGTCGGCGCATCCTTTGACGTAATCTTGGGTTTCTTGTCATAGGCCCGGCCACCAGTAGTATCGTTCCACCATTTTGATTGTTCGACTGATTCCTGGGTGTCCGTGCACTGGTGGGTCGTGGTGTACTTGGATGATGCGCCTTCGTTCATGTAGATCCCCTGTTACCACGCGTCTTCCGTCTTTGTACCATGTCCCTTCGATTCTTTTAAGTTTGTGCGGGTCTACCCATTTTTTGATCGTCTGTTCCTCCTGGGTGTACACCGGGTATGTCGTCCCCATTTCTATAGTGTCGATCGTCGTTCCTGTGCGAGTGGGATTTTCTGTGGTGTCGATGACGTTCGCTCGGACGAAGATGTGGTCTGGTAGCACCGTGACGTGTTCGTTGTCGTTTTCTCCCTGGTCGTAGTCCGGTCGTCGGGATAGGGCGTCTGCTCGTCCGTTTGCTGTACCTTTGATGTGGTGAATCTCGACGTCGTATTCCGACAGTTCCAGTACTTCCCTTGCTACTCGTCTACTGATCTTTTGCGGTGATCTCCAATATAATAGGTTCATGTGGTCGGAGAAGACTTTGATCTTGTGTGGTGATCCGGCGAGGTATTGTCGCCAGTTACGTAGGGCTTTCACAATTGCGAGGAGCTCTAGGTCGTAGATGTCGTAGTTTCTCTCGGCTGCGTTTAGGGTGTTCGAGTAGAATGCGATGGGGTGTCGTTTGTTGTCCGCGTCCCGTTGGAGGAGTACTGCTCCTACTGCGTATCCTGATGCGTCTACTTCCATTTCGAACTGTTTGTCTAGTTCTGGGTGTTTGAGTACCGGTTCGCTTGTTACCAGGCTCTTGAGTTTGTCAAACGCTTGTTGTTGTTCTGTTCCCCATTGCCATTCCGTGTCTTTTCGAGTTAGTTTGTTGAGGGGTCGTGCGTGTGTGGCAAAATTTCTGATAAAGGCGCGGTAAAAGTTGCAGAATCCGAGGAAGGATCGTACTTGCTTTACGGTTTTTGGAGTTGGCCATTCCTTGATGCCTGAAATTTTGACGGGGTCCATGCGGATCACCCCCTTTTCAATGATTACCCCCAGGTAATCGAGGGAGGAAGAGTGGAAGGTGCATTTCTCCGGTTTCAGGTATAGGTCGTGTTGTTCAAGTAGGTCCAATATGTCGTGTACCGCTTCGGTGTGCGCTTGCTCTGTCGAGGCTGTTGCGACTCCAATGTCGTCCATGTATACTCGGATTATTGTTCCTTTTGTTTCGTGGTAGTCGATGAGGGGTTTGAATATGTGATTCATCATTGTTTGGAACGTGGATGGGGAGTTGGTCATTCCGAAGTACATTACCAGTGGTTCGAAGAATCCGTGTTTGGTTTTGAATGCCGCTTTCTCCTGGTCTCCGTCCTTGATTAAGATGTTGTTGTACCCCCATCGTACGTCGAATTTGGAGAATATCCATCCGCCGCTTAGGTCTGCGATTAGCTCTGGTATTAGCGGGAGTGGGTATTGGTTGCGTATGGTCCATTTGTTCAGAGTTCGATAGTCCTGTACCGGGCGTAGTTTTCCGTCCTTCTTTTTGACAAAAAAGAAAGGTGATGCGTACGGAGATTTGGAGGGTCGTATGTATCCTTTAGCCAATTGTTCGTCCAGGAATTCTTTCAGTGCTTTGTCTTCCGCCTGGTTTACCGGGTATATTTTGCAGTCGATGGTGTCTGGTGCGTCAGGTTTGAGCTCGATGGCATGGTCCCATGGTCGGGAAGGAGGGAATCTGTGGGATTCTTCTTCGCTGAATACTTTTGCGTGTCTTTGGTATTCCGCTGGTATCTCCTTTTTCTCTGTGTATTGTTGTGCCGATATTGCCATTTCTGTTGCGGTAGTTCGTAGGTGTATGGGGAGTGATTCTTCTTCCAGTTCTTGGTATATCTGTTTGTTAGTGTTATCCGTGTATTGGGTAATGAGTCGTCGTATTTCGGTTAGGTTATTGCATCGGGGGTTTGTTGTTCGTAGTATGATGGGGTATTGTTTGGTGTCCAGGGTGGCTGTTGCCCATTGAATTCTTGGTTGAAACATGGCTAGCCAAGGATATCCGAGTATGAGGTCTTCCCCTCCTACGTTGGTTACCAAGAACCTAATATCCTTCCGTTTCCCGTCAGTCTGGATGTTTAGGTCTATGTAGTGGGTAATTTTCCCCCCTTTGTTGTGTGTCCCATCTATATTCCAGATGTTTCGGGGGCGTTCTAGTTCTTTGGTTCCTAAGCGCATTCTTTTGATGAAGTCCGGGTGTATGAAATTGTCTGTTGCCCCGGAGTCGACTAGTGCTTTCTTTTCGGCCATGAAGTAACTCGTGCGGATCGAAACTGGAACATGCATAGATCGATAGCGCGTTATGAACGACGAGTTACAATTGACTGCCCTCACCCAGGCCGTTGGGTTCAGGCGTCCTGAAAATCCGGATTTCCTGCCATATTTCTGGCAAACATTTCTCTTCCTTCCTCCTCTAGGTTCGCGATTCTGCCCATTATGTCCTCTACTCGCTGTTGGGAGGTGGCACCGCTGTTGACCTGTGCGGGTTCATCGAGGTTGATGAGTGGTTTCCCTACTACGCTCTGTGGGGCGGAGGGTACTTCCTCGATGTACGCGGTTCTTCCTTGGAGCGTTCCGCGGTTGCGCGGTTGGCGTGGCTGTGTGCATTCTCGTGAGAAGTGACCTTTCTGGTTGCAGTTATAGCAGGTGACGTCCCTGCTGTTGAATATTCCTCGTCCTCCGCGTCCTCTGCTCAGGAACCCTCCTCGGGGCGCGAACGGTGGCCGTCCTTGGGTGTAGTCTCTCCATTCCTGGGCGTTGTTGGGGTTTGCTTCTTCTGATCCCGCGACTCTAGCGCGGATTCTTCCCGGGGTGGTGTCCATTGCTTCTGGGTGGTTGCGGTATTGTTGCCACCCTTGTTGTCTGGTTGGCGGTTGGAAGCGTGCTGGTTGTCCTTGTCTTGGTCGTGCGTTGTTTTGCGGTTGCCTCCCGAAGCCGTCTGTTCTGGCCTTCATGTGGATGTACCGTTTTTGTTGCTCAATGGCGGCGGTCTTCCATTGTTGATAGGTGTGAGGGCTGTGGAACTGATATGCGTTCCGGTAGAGGTCCATTGGTAGTCCTCTGGTGAATTTGTCCAGGACTAGGGGTTCGTCTAATCGGTAGTCAGCTTGTCGGACCAACTTTTCGAATTTAGTGACGTAGCCGTCTATGTCGGTTCCTGTCATTCTGAACCCTCTGTCTAGCTCCAGTCTGGCCCGTTCTTGTTCCATGTTGTCGCGGAACTGTCGTTTGAAAGCGAGCTCCACTCCGGCCCATAGCCATGTATCGTATCGATCGATGTGACCGTCAAGCCATTTCTGGGTCTCGGTGGTCCATTCGTCGACTAGTGGTCCTTGGATGTAGGTGAGGAACATCATTGCTTTGACGTAGGGAATTTGTAGGCTTCGGTTTGCGAAGTTGACTCCTACATATCGTTTCCACTGGGTGAGGAATGCTTCTGCCTTGTCGCGATCTCCTGTGAACACCATTGGTTCTTTTCCTATGAACTTGTCGGTGGTCGTGTTATTCGGGGTTTGGGCGGCGTGGATAGGTTGTCCTTCGTCGTCTCCTCCTCCTCCCCCTCCGTTGTTTCCATCTTCTGGATCGCCTCCCGGAGGTCCTTGTTTTTCTGGTTCTTTGAATAGAGCGGTTCTAGCGTGGGTCTCTTGGGTAATCGTTTGAGACATGTTGGTGGGGATGGACTTAGCGATTTCCTCTAGGGTGGTCTCTTCGGTCTCGTCTTTGATGATCTGAATTTCTTCGGGGTTGCTTACGAGTGATGGAGACGGTGCTGGGGTTTTAGGTGTGGGAGATCGGGCTGGTTCTTCTTCTTGTCCGTCGATGATACCCCACTGGTCTCTGGTTACTATGTTGTCGACTGTGATGTCAAGGTTGAGGCTGGAGCTTGCGGGTCGTGTGATTTGGTATTTGTCGTGGAGGTTATCCCACTTGATTTCGGTCCAGCAGGTGTTTTCGAAGTTGAATTCTACCGGGATGATCTGCTGTTGGTTCTGTCGGTTGTAGTAATAGGTCACGTAACCTGGATCTTCTGCGTCGTCTTTCCAGAACGCGGATTGTAGGTATCTTTTGGGTACGTTTCGTTCTCCTCTTCTGTCGATGTGGTAGGGTCTGAACGGCACCCAGTAGTCTTTGGTTGTCTGGAGATTGGCCACGGTGGATCTTGGTCTTAATGTAACGTCTACCACGGACGTTGGCCTGACTTAGGCTTCTCTGGTTGTGGCGAATCTAACAAGAGGGTAGAAGAGACGATTGACTCGGCTTTGTGGATAGAACTGGGGGTGAGGGAATAACTCTCCTGCTAGTCCTCTGTACGCGTGAAGGTCTTCTCCTTGTTGTACACCGATGGGAAGAGTGTCAGAGGTCTCGAGTTCGTCCCAGTCAGGGTGGTCGATGATGTAGATGGTGCAGTAAGGGGATGCTACGCGTTCGTTGAGGTAGAAGAAGACTTGGTGGCAAGTAGCGTCGAGAGGATAATCCACTGCCCACAAAGGGGACGTCGGGATAAGTCACAGGGGATCCCTTGGTCTTAGGGATATGCTGGACGACTCACTTAAAGGGGGAGATCCCTATAGAGCGATGAACTGCGAGTGGTATTGGAAGAAGACCAAGATGCCGTTCTTGGTCTTCGCAGCTCTCTACTTATACAGTTACGCGCGGGCTTTCAAGCGCCGCTTCAATCCGTACTAGCCAATAGCGTAAGTACCGTGAACCCTAGTACAACTATCCTAGTATGAGTCACAGTCCGAGTCATGATCCGATCCGTTATCGTACACAATCACATGCGCCGGAGCTTACCTGGCTGACTGATCCTACAAGTCCATGACGATATACTGCTGACGCGGTGTCATACCCCTGACGTCAGTGTCCACTTCCGGGCCGAACGTAACAGTAATGTTACGATTTTCCCCTCTTTGCTCCCCTTTCTCCATTACCTTGTGACTCAAGTTCAGTGTCAGACTTCCATTGTACTTTTACGATATGATCCGCTTCAATCCGAGCCTCGGCCCTTATCTCGCGCCTAGCGCATGACCGTTACGACACCCCATGGCGCGACTTCCAGAACCCGCTGACGACTTCTGATCCACGCGTCGTCCTGCAGGATTCCCTTGTTCCCTTTTCGTAGTTTCCCCTTGTTAGCTCTCTAGGACCCGGATCCTAGGATCGCGCCATATGTTTGTCCCAGACAAACATCCTGTATTAGTATATAAGTCTCACACTACCTAGCTTGTACGGTAGACTTGACTTCTTGTGTAATACCACACCGCTGTCTATTCTCATGATCCGAACCTTTGAGTCGCCTTTGTGCTTGACTCCCATTCTTTGCTCATCTTTGCACTTGAGCATATATCCGCTATTACCCTTGTGTTCATGGAGACCAAGTGGTACTTGTACACCCTCGAACTGAGTCTTAAACCGACTCACTCACGTCCCGTTACCGCCCATGACTTAACCAAAGTACACGTCGTACTTAATGCCCCTGTGGTGGCGTTACAGCGTACTTCTCAGAGGCTTCTTGGGGCTGGCCATTCCAGGATCCCCCGTACTTTCACGGGGTCCATCCGGACATTCCCATGCCCAATAATGAGGCCGAGGTATTCGATTTCTAATACCTCGAACTTGCACTTCTCCGGCTTGATGTATAGGTCGTGCTCTTCGCAGAGGCGTAATACCTCATGCAACACGTTTCTATGCTGGGCGTGGTCGAGCGCCGTGGTGATCAAGATGTCATCCATGTAGACGATCACCAGTCTGAGTAGGATGAGGTCTCAGAAGATGTAGTCCATCATCGCCTGGAATGTTGATGGGGAGTTGGTAAGGCCAAAGTACATGACCAGAGGTTCGAACAGCCCTCGGTTTGTTTTAAATGCCGCCTTATGCTCATCTCCTGGTTTGACCCACACATTGTTGTAGCCCCACCTAACGTCGAGCTTGGAGAATAGTCGGGCTCCTCGTATGCGGTCGATGAGTTCAGGAATGAGAGGGAGGGGAGAGTGGTTGTGGACGGTGATTTCATTCAACCGCCTGTAGTCCTGGACGGGTCTCAACTTTCCATCTTTCTTTTTGATGAAGAAGAATGGTGACGCGTAAGCGGATTTAGAGGGTCTGATATACCCCTTTTCCAACTGTTCGGTGAGGAACGTGGTAAGCGCCTCTTCCTCGTTTTGTGCCAGCGGATATACTTTACAATCCAACGCTGGCGGGGCATTTGGGAGCAGATCGATAGCATGGTCCCATACTCGTGAAGGGGGGAATCGGTGCGACGCTTCTTCGCTGAATACTTTATGATGGTGTCGATACTCTGCAGGTACCAATTCCTCATATGTGCGTTTCAGCCTTTTCGCTGCCTCTCGCTGGGCTAGCTCCGAGGCCGTCGTCGTTTTTCGCAGGAATGTGATATAGGGATCCCGCTCATCATCCATGAGCTGTTCCCACGCCTCCTCATCAAGTTCATACGTCTCCAATGCCCGTATGGATGCTTCCATAGGTGTGGCTTCATCTGACAGATGAAGGCTGGAAATGACGACCGGTTGAAACTCCTCATTCAACGTCGCTTCTCCCCATTGTATCTGTGGCTCGAAGGCCGTGAACCAGGGGTACCCGAGGATCACTTCGTCTCTTCCTAAATTTGTGATCAGGAAACAAAGTGTCTTGGTTTCTTCCCCTGTTCGTATGGTGAGATCGGTATAATGTGTGATCTCTCCATCTTGATTGTTTGTCCCATCTACGTTCCAAATGCGGATGGGACGCGAGACAGGTCGGGTGGATATCTGGAGTCGTTTGAGCAGTGTCGAACAAATGAAGTTGTCGGTTGCTCCAGAGTCTATCAAGACTTGTCGTTTGGCCGTTGCGTGTGCAGATTTAAACAGAACTGGAACTCGCATAGATCGATATCTGCTAGTGTACACATTTAGGTTTAATGCTCTATCCCAGGCTGCCGGGTTCAAGCATCGAGAAAATCCTCTCGTCCAAAGAGTTTGTCCACCATGAGGTCCCTGACCTCCTGGGTCTGCGCTTTCATCGCAGCGATCTGCGCATCCGCCTGCTCTTCATTCGAAAGTACGCAATTAGAAGATACAGTGATAGAATGGACGGCGGGAGTTGGTACGTTTGGAGTTGTGGTAAGGGAGGGGGGTCCGGCGGTGGGGGCAACAGCCATGCGTGTTCCCTTTTGTGGGCAGTTACACGACAGGTGCCCTTGAGCACGACATCTAAAACATCATCTGTTACGTTCGGCCCGGAAGTGGACACTGACGTCAAGGGTATGACACCGCGTCAGCAGTATATCGTCATGGACTTGTGAATCAGTCAGCCGGGTAAGCTCCGGCGCATGTGATTGTGTACGATAACGGATCGGATCATGACTCGGACTGTGACTCATACTAGGATAGCTGTACTAGGGTTCACGGTACTTACGCTATTGGATAGTACGGATTGGAGCGGCGCTTGAAAGCCCGCGCGTAACTGTATAAGTAGGGAACTGCGAAGACCAAGAACGGTATCTTGGTCTTCTTCCAATACCACTACTAGTTCTCCACTCTATAGGGATCTCCCCCTTTAAGTGAGTCGTCCAGCATACCCCCGAGACCAAGGGGTCCCCTGTGACTTATCCCAACGTTCCCTCCGTGGACAGTGGACTATCCCCTCGACGCCGTCTGTCACCAAGTCTTTCTATATCTCAACGAACGCGTGGCATCCCCCTATTGCACCCTCTACATCATCGATCACGACACTTGGGACGAACTCGAGATATCCGACACTCTTCCCATCGGTCTACACCAAGGAGACGATCTTCACGCCTACCGAGGACTAGCAGGAGAGTTATTCCCGCACCCTCAGTTCTACCCGCAGAGCAGAGTCAATCGCCTCTTTTACCCTCTCGCTAGATTCGCCACAACCCGAGAAGCCTAAGTCAGGCAAACGTCCGTGGTAGACGTTACATTAAGACCAAGATCCACCGTGGCCAATCTCCAGACAACCAAGGACTACTGGGTACCATTCAGACCCTATCACATCGACAGGAGAGGAGAGCGGAACGTACCCAAGAGATATCTACAATCCGCATTTTGGAAAGACGACGCAGAGGACCCAGGCTACGTGACATACTATTATAACAGACAGAACCAGCAACAGATCATACCCGTAGAGTTCAACTTCGAAAACACCTGTTGGACCGAAATCAAGTGGGACGACCTCCACAGCAAATACCAAATAACACGACCCGCAACCTCCAGCCTCAACCTCGACATCACAGTTAACAACGTGGTAACCAGAGATCAGTGGGGTATCATCGACGGACAAGAAGAAGAACCAATCCGATCTCCCACACCCAAAACCCCAGCACCATCTCCCTCACTCGCAAGTAACCCCGAAGAAATTCGGATCATCAAAGACGAAAAGGAAGAAACTACCCTAGAGGAAATCGCTAAGTCCATTCCCACCGACATGTCTCAAACGATCACACAAGAGACCCACGCCAGGACAGCACTGTTCAAAGAACCAGAAAATCCCGGACCCCCAGGAGGAGACCCGGAAGATGAAGGACATGGAGGCGGAGGAGACGACGGAGGACAACCCATCAATGTCGCTCAAGTCCCCAACAATGCAACCACCGACAAGTTCATAGGAAAAGAACCAGCGGTATTCACCGGGGATCGCGACAAAGCAGAAGCATTCCTCACCCAGTGGAAACGATACGTAGGAGTCAACTTCGCAAACCGAAGCCTGAAAATCCCCTATGTCAAAGCAATGATGTTCCTCACCTACATCCAAGGACCACTAGTCGACGAATGGACCACAGAAACCCAGAAATGGCTCGACGGTCACATCGACCGCTACGACACATGGCTATGGGCCGGAGTAGAACTGGCCTTCAAACGACAATTCCGTGACAACATGGAACAAGAGAGAGCCCGACTGGAACTAGACAAAGGATTCAGAATGACGGGAACCGACATAGATGGCTACGTCACTAAATTCGAGAAACTAGTCCGACAGGCTGGCTACCGTCTAGACGAACCGCTAGTCCTGGACAAATTCACCAGAGGACTACCAATGGACCTATACCGAAACGCATATCAATTCCACAGCCCTAACACCTATCAACAATGGAAAACCGCCGCCATCGAACAACAAAAACGGTATATCCATATGAAAGCTCGAACGGACGGCTTTGGAAGACAACCACAAAGTAACATGCGACCAAAGCAAGGACAGCCCGCACGCTTCCAGCCTCCCACAAGGCAACAAGGATGGCAGCAATACCGCAACCACCCAGACGCGATGGACACCACCCCGGGAAGAATCCGCGCTAGAGTTGCAGGATCAGAAGAAGCAAACCCAAACAACCCCCAAGAGTGGAGAAATTACACTCAAGGACGACCACCATTCGCACCCCGAGGAGGATTCCTGAGCAGAGGACGTGGGGGACGAGGAATATTCGACAGCAGGGACGTCACCTGCTATAACTGCAACCAGAAAGGTCACTTCTCACGGGAATGCACACAGCCACGCCAACCGCGCAACCGCGGAACGCTCCAAGGGAGAACCGCCTACATCGAGGAAGTACCCTCCGCTCCACAAAGCGTCGCAGGGGAACCACTCATTAACCTCGACGAGCCCGCAAACAGCGGTACCACCTCCCAGCAACGAGTGGAAGATATAATGGGCAGGATCGCAAACCTAGAGGAGGAAGGGAGAGAGATGTTCGCCAGAAACATGGCAGGGAATCCGGATTTTCAGGACGCCTGAACCCAACGGCCTGGGTGAGGGCAGTCAATTGTAACTCGTCGTTCATAACGCGCTATCGATCTATGCATGTTCCAGTTTCGATCCGCACGAGTTACTTCATGGCCGAAAAGAAAGCACTAGTCGACTCCGGAGCAACAGACAATTTCATACACCCGGACTTCATCAAAAGAATGCGTCTAGGAACCAAAGAACTAGAACGCCCCCGAAACATCTGGAATATAGATGGAACACATAACAAAAGGGGGAAAATCACCCATTACATCGACCTAAACATCCAGACTGACGGAAAACGGAAGGATATTAGGTTCTTAGTAACCAACGTAGGAGGAGAAGACCTCATACTTGGGTATCCTTGGCTAGCCATGTTCCAACCAAGGATTCAATGGGCAACAGCCACTCTAGACACCAAACAATACCCCATCATACTACGGACAACAAACCCCCGACGCAACAACCTAACCGAAATACGACGACTCATTACCCAGTACACGGACAACACCAACCAACAGATATATCAAGAACTGGAGGAAGAGTCGCTCCCCATACATCTACGAACCACCGCAACAGAAATGGCAATATCGGCACAACAGTACACGGAGAAAAAGGAAATACCAGCAGAGTACCAAAGACACGCAAAGGTATTCAGCGAGGAGGAATCCCACAGATTCCCCCCTTCTCGACCATGGGACCACGCCATAGAACTCAAACCCGACGCACCGGACACAATCGACTGCAAAATATACCCGGTAAACCAGGCAGAGGACAAGGCATTAAAGGAATTCCTAGACGAACAACTGGCGAAAGGATACATACGACCCTCCAAATCTCCGTACGCATCCCCTTTCTTTTTTGTCAAAAAGAAGGACGGAAAACTACGCCCGGTACAGGACTATCGAACCTTGAACAAATGGACCATACGCAACCAATACCCACTCCCACTAATCCCAGAGCTAATCGCTGACTTAAGCGGCGGGTGGATATTCTCCAAATTCGACGTCCGATGGGGGTATAACAACATACTGATCAAAGACGGAGACCAGGGAAAAGCGGCATTCAAAACCAAGCACGGCTTCTTCGAACCATTGGTGATGTATTTTGGGATGACCAACTCCCCCTCCACGTTTCAAACGATGATGAACCACATATTCAAACCCCTCATCGAATACCACGAAACCAAAGGGACAATAATCCGAGTATACATGGACGACATCGGAGTCGCAACCGCATCAACAGAACAAGCACACACGGAAGCAGTACACGACATACTGGACCTACTGGAACAACACGACCTATACCTGAAACCAGAAAAATGCACCTTTCACTCTTCTTCCCTCGATTACCTGGGGGTAATCATTGAAAAGGGGGTGATCCGCATGGACCCCGTCAAAATTTCAGGCATCAAAGAATGGCCAACTCCAAAAACCGTAAAGCAAGTACGATCGTTCCTGGGATTCTGTAACTTTTACCGCGCCTTCATCAGAAATTTTGCCACACACGCACGACCCCTCAACAAATTAACCCGAAAAGACACGGAATGGCAATGGGGAACGGAGCAACAACAGGCATTCGACAAACTCAAAAGTCTGGTAACAAGCGAACCAGTACTCAAACACCCGGAACTAGACAAACAGTTCGAGATGGAAGTAGACGCTTCAGGATACGCAGTGGGAGCGGTACTCCTCCAACGAGACGCGAACAACAAACGACACCCCATCGCATTCTACTCGAACACCCTAAATGCGGCTGAAAGAAACTACGACATCTACGACCTGGAACTCCTCGCAATTGTGAAAGCCCTGCGCAACTGGCGACAATACCTCGCGGGATCACCACACAAAATCAAAGTCTTCTCTGACCACATGAACTTACTATATTGGAGATCCCCACAAAAGATCAGTAGACGAGTAGCAAGGGAAGTACTGGAACTGTCGGAGTACGATGTCGAGATTCACCACATTAAAGGCACAGCAAACGGAAGAGCAGACGCCCTATCGCGACGACCGGACTACGATCAAGGGGAAAACGACAACGAACACGTCACGGTGCTACCAGACCACATCTTCGTTCGAGCAAACGTCATCGATACCACGGAAAACCCCACTCGTACAGGAACAACAATTGACACCCTAGAAATGGGAACGACATACCCGGTATACACCCAAGACGAACAAACGGTCAAAAAATGGGTAGACCCGCACAAACTCAAAAGAATCGAAGGAACATGGTACAAAGATGGAAGACGCGTAGTAACAGGGGACCTACACGAACGACGACGCATCATCCAGGTACACCACGACCCACCGGTACACGGACACCCGGGGATCAATCGGACGATCAAAATGGTAGAACGATATTACTGGTGGCCAGGACTACGGCAGGAAACCCAGGATTACGTCAAAGGATGCGCCGACTGTCAGAGGATCAAGGTTAATAACCGACCCACGAGGGCCCCTCTACAGCCAATATTCCCAAAACCGGAAGCAACCCCGTTTCAAACCATAGCGCTCGATTTCATCACCAAATTACCACAATCGGAGGGATGTGACTCGATACTGACGATCACAGACCACGACTGCTCCAAAGCAGCCATATTCATTCCATGTCTGGAGGAAATCACGGCAGAAGGAACCGCAGCCCTGTACGTAAAACACGTCTTCACCCGATTTGGACTACCGTCGCGCATCATCAGTGATCGAGACCCCCGGTTCGCCTCCAAGTTCGTAAGAGAACTGTGCAAAATACTAGGTATCGAACAAAACATCTCCACGGCTTATCACCCTCGCACGGACGGTCAATCAGAACGCACCAACCAGTGGCTGGAACAATACCTCAGGTTCTGGGTCAACGAACGACAGGACAACTGGATCGAATACCTCCCAATAGCTGAATTCACGCACAACAACTGGCCTAACGAAGCGACAAAGGAATCCCCTTTCAACCTCCTCATGGGATACAACCCACGAGCCGACTGGACGGACCGTCCCTCACCAATTCCCCAGGTAGCACTACGCCTGAAACAGTTCAGAGAGGCTAGAACGCGCGCCCAGGAACTGATGATCAAAGCGCAGCAGAGCTGGATCAAACACAAAGATACGCCCAAGTACCAAATTGGGGACTTAGTATGGCTAGAAGGCCGCCACCTACGTACCAACCAGCCAACCACAAAGCTTGCGCCCAGAAGACATGGACCATTCCAGATCACTCAGGTGATGTCCGCAGTCAATTACCGCCTAGAACTTCCCACGCAGTGGAGCATCCACCCAGTATTCCACATAGATCTTCTGACCCCCTATCGCGAAACTCCCACACACGGCCCCAACTATCAGCGCCCACCACCGGAACTGGAAGGAGGCGAAGAAGAATACGAAGTCGAGAAGATTCTAGACTCTCGGCGATTCGGCAGAACCAAGAAACTGCAGTATTTGGTAAAGTGGCGTGGATACCCGGACTCGGATAATCAGTGGGTCTCGAAGGATGACGTCTTCGCTGATGAAGCGATAAGGGAGTTCAAACATTCAAACCCCGCCAGGGAAGTGCATATAAGCACAGGGAAAACCCAAGAGACGTCCCCATCTCCTCCCCTCTCTATTCCCCACACTCATGTCCCAATCCCCAGTACAAGTCCACTATGTCCTCGACGACCTACTCCCCATCTCAGTCCAGCCCACTCTCATCGTACAGAACGCCCCGACACAGTCACCCATGTCGCTTCCCCAGTCCCTTCAACCAACAGGAAGTCGTCCATCTTCGCCCGTACCATCCCTTCTTCCTTCGCCAAGCCCTACAGCCGTACATTCACGGACCTCTTCGGCGCAAGGTTACGTCCCGACGCGACCTCCGTCCCGTCAAGACCAGACTACGGTACAAGAAGATCGAGAGTACGACCGGTACTTGTCGGAGGAGCATTGCCCGCTCAATCGCCATATCGCGTATGGGACTCACCTCACAGTTACTCACGACGAAACCCCGCCGGTATGCACCACCGACGGGAGACCAATGCGTGCTCCGAAAGCTTCTCGACCCGCGCTCCGCCGATATCAGGCGGAGGAACACAGTCCAGTTTCCCGATCTCGGGTGGAGACTCCGCCACCCCACGGGTACCAACACAACAGGGGAGTCCATTACATCCCCTTCCAGATACGCGACGCTCAGGGGAGGCTGCACCCAGCTCGCTATACGCAGCTCGTCTTTACGGCGGACCCCTTCGTCCTCGCCTACCGACAGGGCAGCGACCAGCAGTACGGGAAGTCCGTACATGCCGCGCCCGACTACGACCATCCAAGCCCCGCGCCCTACACCGACGACGACCTGATCTTCCTAGACCAGGACAGCAGCTACCGCGAGTCGGTCGACGCCGCCCTTCTGGGCATGAAGGACCTCTCGGTCACGGCGGAGATACACCGCTACCGATGTCTTCAGGCGGGATACGCGGCCAAGGAGGAGGAGCTGCGCAAGAAGGTGGAGGAGCTCGAGAAGATCGGGATCACCCGACGACAGTGCGTACTGCGCCTAGAGCGCGCGAACGCCATCAAGCGCATCGAAGACGAGAGGGACTCTTATCGTCCCGGAATGGAGGAGGGTCAGAGGATAGCCACCATAAGGGAGGTCTTGGAGCGTGGTCGGTCTGGGGCCCGATCCTGAAAAGGGGGTGATGTTACGTTCGGCCCGGAAGTGGACACTGACGTCAAGGGTATGACACCGCGTCAGCAGTATATCGTCATGGACTTGTGAATCAGTCAGCCGGGTAAGCTCCGGCGCATGTGATTGTGTACGATAACGGATCGGATCATGACTCGGACTGTGACTCATACTAGGATAGCTGTACTAGGGTTCACGGTACTTACGCTATTGGATAGTACGGATTGGAGCGGCGCTTGAAAGCCCGCGCGTAACTGTATAAGTAGGGAACTGCGAAGACCAAGAACGGTATCTTGGTCTTCTTCCAATACCACTACTAGTTCTCCACTCTATAGGGATCTCCCCCTTTAAGTGAGTCGTCCAGCATACCCCCGAGACCAAGGGGTCCCCTGTGACTTATCCCAACGTTCCCTCCGTGGACAGTGGACTATCCCCTCGACGCCGTCTGTCACCAAGTCTTTCTATATCTCAACGAACGCGTGGCATCCCCCTATTGCACCCTCTACATCATCGATCACGACACTTGGGACGAACTCGAGATATCCGACACTCTTCCCATCGGTCTACACCAAGGAGACGATCTTCACGCCTACCGAGGACTAGCAGGAGAGTTATTCCCGCACCCTCAGTTCTACCCGCAGAGCAGAGTCAATCGCCTCTTTTACCCTCTCGCTAGATTCGCCACAACCCGAGAAGCCTAAGTCAGGCAAACGTCCGTGGTAGACGTTACATCATCCCTCCTTCTGAAGCTGGGCCTTATCTCCGTCTGTGAGTGCCACGGAGGCTCTGGCGCGTCCAACATCCATGGGGTTTGGGTTTCTGTTTTGGTGGAGGGCCTGGACCCACTGCTCTCGGCTGCGTCCATTCTTCTTTCTGCGTTGGGGTTTATTCTTTCCCAAGCGGTCCTTTAAAAGCAAGTACTCAGCTTGCTGTAGACGAGCAGCCGCTTTCCAATCATCCCATGTGATCGGATGTTGGAAGCGTGTGGTGTTAATTACTAACTGGTCTGGGAGTCCATCCTGGAACATTTCCAGGGTTGTGGCTTCATTGGGGTTATATCCCGCTTTGTGGACTAGGTTGGAAAATGTAGCCACATAGGTGTCGATATCCTCTCCCTTCATAGTGAGAG